>CAHIKZ030001888.1:0-77500 GCA_903632075.3 Acanthosepion pharaonis
AACATTCATTCTCCAGTTATTCCTAACCCTTCCTTCTTAGTACCTAATATTAAACATTTATTTCCTATTCAATCCTTCCTTTCTATGAACATAACTTAAAACGTCATTCTCCAGTTATTCAATCCGTTCCTTATTTGAACATAACTTTAGTAAATTCATCTCCAGTTATTCAACCCTTCCTTCTATGTACATATTATTAAACATTCATTCTCCAGTTATTCAACACTTCCTTCTTGAACATAATTTTAAAACTTCATTCTCCAGTTATTCAACCTCCTTCTTAGTACCCAATATTAAACATTCATTCTCCAGTTATTCAAAACTTGCTTCTTTGAACATAATTTTAAAACTTCATTCTGTTGAAGTTGGTTCAACCCCTGCCTTCTTGAACATAACTTCAAAATTCATTCTCCAGTTATTCAACCCTTCCTTCTTAGTACCTAATATTAAACATTTTTTCTCCAGTTATTCAACTCTTCCTTCTATGAAACATAACTTTAAAACTTCATTCTCAGTTATTCAACCGTTCCTTATTTGAACTTAACTTTAAAATTCATTCTCAGTTATTCAACCCTTCCTTCTATGTACATAATATTAAACATTCATTCTCAGTTATTCAACACTTCCCTTCTTTGAACATAATTTTAAAACTTCATTCTCAGTTATTTCAACCCCTTCCTTCTTAGTACCTAATATTAAACATTCATTCTCAGTTATTCAAAACTTGCTTCTTTTGAACAATTTTAAAACTTCATTCTACAGTTATTCAACCCTGCCTTCTTTGAAGATAACTTTAAAAAAATTCATTCTCCAGTTATTCAACCCCTTCCTTCTTAGTACCTAATATTAAACATTCATTCTCCAGTTATTCAACCCTTCCTTCTTTGAACATCCTTAAAGCATCATTTCCAGTTATTCAACCCCTTCCTTCTCTGTACCTATTATTGTCATTTATTCTCCAGTTATTCAACCCTTCCTTCTTTGAACATAACTTTAAAACTTAATTCTCAGTTATTCAAACCTTCCATCTTTGAACATAATTTTAAATTTCATTCTCCAGTTATTCAACCCTTCCTTCTTAGTACCTAATAATATTAAACATTCATTCTCCTTTGAAGTTATTCAACATTCATTCTCCTTCTTTGAACATAATTTTTAAAACATCATTCTCAGTTATTCAACCCCTTCCTTCTTAGTACCTAATTTTTTAAACATTCGTTCTCCAGTTATTCAACCCTTCCTTCATTGAACATAATTTTAAAAACTTCATTATCAGTTATTCAACAATCCCTTCTTTGAACATAATTTTAAAACTTCATTCTACAGTTATTCAACCCCTTCCTTCTTTACAACATAACTTTAAAACTTCATTCTCAGTTATTCAACATTTCCTTCTTTGAACATAATTTAAAAATTTTTATTTCTCCTGTTATTCACCCTTCCTTCTTTGAACATAATATTAAACATTCATTTCTCCAGTTATTCAACCCTTCCTTTTGAACATAATTTTAAACTTCATTCTCAGTTATTCAACCTTCCAATTTTCTATGTACAATAATAATTAAACATTCATTCTCCAGTTATTCAACCCTTCCTTATTTGAACATAACATTAAAACCATTTTCATTCTCGGATTATTCAACCCTTCCTTCTTAGTACCTAATATTAAACATTCATTCTCCAGTTATTCTTCCTTCCTTCTTTGAACCTAATTTTCAAAACTTCATTCTCAGCTATTCAACCCTTCCTTCTATACCTTAATATTAAATATTCATTTCTCCAGTTATTCAACCCCTTCCTTCTATGTACATAATATTAAACATTCATTCTCAGTTATTCAACACTTCCTTCTTTGAACATAATTTTAACTTTCCTTCTCAGTTATTCAACCTTTTCCTTCTTAGTACATAATATTAAACATTCACAGTTATTCTTCCTTCTTGTTATTCATTCTCCAGTTATTCAACCCCTTCCTTCTTTGAACATAATTTTTAAAACTTCATTCTCCAGTTATTCAACCCTTCCTTCTCTGTACATAATTTTTAAACATTCATTCTCCAGTTATTCAATCATTTCTTCTTTGAACATAACTTTTAAACTTCATTCTCAGTTATTCAACCTTCCTTCTAATGAACATAACATTAAACATTCATTCTCCAGTTATTCAACACTTCCTGCTTTGAACATAATTTTAAACATTCATTCTCCAGTTATTCAACCCTTCTTCTTTGAACATAATTTTAAAACTTCATTCTCCAGTTATTCAACCCTTCCTTCTTTGAACATAATATAAAACATTCATTCTCCAGTTATTCAACCCTTCCTTCTATAATAACTTTAACATTCTCTAGTTATTCCCTTCCTTCTTTGAAAATAACTTTAAAACTTCATTCTCCAGTTATTCAACCCTTCCTTCTTTGAACATACTTCATTCTTTGATTTTTTTAAAACTTCATTCAGTTATTCAACCTTCCTTCTTTGAACATAATATTAAACATTCATTCAATTATTTCCTTCCTTCTATGTACATAATATTAAACATTCATTCTCCAGTTATTCAACCCTTCCTTCTTTGAACATAATTTTAAACATTCATTCTCCAGTTATTCAACCCTTCCTTCTTTGTACCTAATATTAATCATTCATTCTCCAGTTATTCAACCCTTCCTTCTTTGAACATAATATTAAACATTCATTCTCAGTTATTCAACCCTTCCTTCTTTGAACATAACTTTAAACTTTCATTCTCCAGTTATTCAACCCTTCCTTCTTTTACATAATTTTATTCATTCTCCAGTTATTCAACCCTTCCTTCTTTGAACATAATTTAAAACTTAATTCTCCAGTTATTCAGCACTTCCTTTCTTTGAACATAATTTTTAAAATTTCATTCTCCAGTTATTCAACCCTTCTTCTATGTACATAATATTAAACATTCATTCTCAGTTATTCAACCCTTCCTTCTTTGAACATAACTTTAAAACATTCTCCAGTTATTCTCCAGTTATTCATTCACCCTGTTATTCTTCTTTATGAACCCTTTAAACATTCATTCTCCAGTTATTCAACCCCTTCCTTCTTTGAACATAATATTAAAACTTCATTCTCCAGTTATTCAACCCTTCCTTCTTTGAACATAATTTTAAAACTTCATTCTCCAGTTATTCAACCCTTCCTTCTATGAACATATATTAAACATTCATTCTCCAGTTATTCAACACTTCCTTCTTTGAACATAATTTAAAAACTTCATTCTCCAGTTATTCAACCCCTTCCTTCTATGTACATATTTTTAAACATTCATTCTCAGTTATTCAACCCTTCCTTCTTTGTACATAATTTTAAACATTCATTATTCAGTTATTCAAACACTTCCTTCCTTCTTTGAACATAATTTTAAAACTTCATTCTCCAGTTATTCAACACTTCCTTCTTAGTACCTAATATTAAACATTCATTCTCCAGTTTATCCAAAGACCAACCCTTCCTTCTTTGAACATAATTTTAAAACTTCATTCTCAGTTATTCAACCTTCCTTCTATGTACATAACTTTAAACATTCATTCTCAGTTATTCAACATTTCCTTCTTGAACATAATTTTAAAACTTCATTCTCCAGTTATTCCTTCCTTCTATGTACATAATTTTAAACATTCATTCTCCAGTTATTCAACACTTCCTTCTTTGAACATAATTTTAAAAATTCATTCTCCAGTTATTCAACCTTCCTTCTTTGTACATAATTTTAAACATTTCATTTCTCCAGTTATTCCTTCCTTCTTTGAACATAATATTTAAAAACTTCATTCTCCAGTTATTCAACCCCTTCCTTCTTTGAACATAACTTTAAAATTCATTTCTCCAGTTATTCAACCCTTCCTTCTTTGAACATAATTTAAAATTCATTCTCCAGTTATTCAACCCTTCCTTCTTTGAACATAATTTTAAACATTCATTCTCAGTTATTCAACCCTTCCTTCTATGTACATAATATTAATCATTCATTCTCCAGTTATTCATCCCTTCCTTCTATGAACATAATATTAAACATTCATTCTCCAGTTATTCAACCCTTCCTTCTTTGAACATAATTTTTAAAACATTCATTCTCCAGTTATTCAACCCTTCCTTCTTTGAACATAACTTTAAAAGTTCATTCTCCAGTTATTCAACCCCTTCCTTCATTGAACATAATTTTAAACATTCATTCTCCAGTTATTCAACCATTCCTTCTTTGAACATAACTTTAAACATTCATTCTCTGGTTATTCAACCCTTCCTTCTTTGAACATAATTTAAACATTCATTCTCCACTTATTCAACCTTCCTTCCTTGAACCTAATTCTTCATTCATTTCAGTTATTCAACCCTTCCTTCTTTGAACATAACTTTAAAAAGTTCATTCTCCAATTATTCAACCCTTCCTTCTATGTAGTTATTTAATTCCTTAAACATTCATTCCTTCCAGTTATTCAACCTTCTGAACCTTCATTTCAGTTATTCAACATTAATCTTTTAAAATTTCATTCTCAGTTATTTCAACCCCTTCCTTCTATGTACATAATATTAAACATTCATTCTCCAGTTATTCAACCCTTCCTTCTTTGAACATAATTTTAAAACTTCATTCTCAGTTATTCAACCTTCCTTCTTAGTACCTATTCATTCTCAGTTATTCAATTCCTTCCTTCTTCATTCTCCAGTTATTCAACCCTCCTAATATTAAACATTCATTCTCCAGTTATTCAACCCTTCCTTCTTTGGTATAATTTTTAAAACTTCATTCTCCAGTTATTCTTTTCCCTTTTTTGAAACATAATTTAAAAACATTCATTCTCCAGTTATTCAACCCTTCCCTTCTTTGAACATTCAACCTTCCTTTTTAAAAATTCTCAGTTATTCAACCCTTCCTTCTTAGTACATAATATTTATTCATTCTCCAGTTATTCAACCCTTCCTTCTATGCACATAATATTAAACATTCATTCTCCAGTTATTCAACCCTTCCTTCTTTGAACATAATTTTAAAAATTCATTTCTCAGTTATTCATTCTCCTTCCTTCTATGTACATAATATTAAACACTTCATTCTCCAGTTATTCATATTTTAAAACCCCTTCTTCCTTCTTTGAACATGAAATTTTAAAATTCATTCTCCAGTTATTCAACCCTTCCTTCTTAGTACCTAATATTAAACATTCATTCTCAGTTATTCAACCCTTCCTTCTTTGAACATAATTTTAAAACATTAATTCTCCCAGTTATTCAATTCTCCAGTTATTCCTTCTTTATTAAAACTTCATTACCCCTTCTTTATTAAACATTCATTCTCCAGTTATTCAACCCTTCCTTCTTTGAACATAATTTTAAACATTCATTCTCCAGTTATTCAACCCTCCTTTATACATATTTTTAAAAATTACAGTTATTCCTTCTTCTTTGAACATAATATTAAATATTCATTCTCCAGTTATTCAACCCTTCCTTCTTTGAACATAATTTAAAACTTCATTCTCCAGTTATTCAACCCTTCCTTCTATTAAAATTCATTCTAATTCAGCCTTAAACATTCATTCTCCAGTTATTCAACACTTCCTTCTATGAACATAATTTTAAACATTCATTCTCCAGTTATTCAACCCTTCCTTCTATGTACATAATTTTAAACATTCATTCTCCAGTTATTCAACACTTCCTTCTTTGAACATAATTTTAAACATTCATTCTCCAGTTATTCAACCCTTCCTTCTATGTACATAATATTAAACATTCATTCTCCAGTTATTCAACCCCTTCCTTCTGAACACATAATTTTAAACTTCATTCTCCAGTTATTCAACACTTCCTTCTTTGAACATTAATCTTTAAATACCTTCATTCTCAGTTATTCAACCCTTCCTTCTATGTACCATAATATTAAACATTCATTCTCCAGTTATTCATCACTTCCTTCTTTGAACATAACTTTTAAACATTCATTCTCCAGTTATTCAACCCTTCCTTCTATTGTACATTCTAATATTAAACATTCATTCTCCAGTTATTCAAAACTTCCTTCTTTGAACATAATTTTTAAACTTCATTCTCCAGTTATTCAACCCTTCCTTCTATGTACATAATTTTAAACATTCATTCTCCAGTTATTCAATTCCTTCCTTCTTTGTACATAATTTTAAACATTCATTCTCCAGTTATTCAACCCTTCCTTCTCTTCTTAACATTAATTTCCAGTTATTTTCATTCTCTATGAACATAATATTAAAACTTATTCAACCCTTCCTTCTTTGTACATATTTTTAATTTATTCATTCTCCAGTTATTCAACACCCTCCCTTCTTAATTTTTAAAACTTAATTCTCAGTTATTCAACCTTCCTTCTTTGAACCTAATTTTAAAAATTCATTCTCCAGTTATTCAACCCTTCCTTCTATGAACATAATATTAAACATTCATTCTCCAGTTATTCAACCCTTCCTTCTTTGAACATAATTTTAAAACTTCATTCTCCAGTTATTCAACCTTCTTTCTTAGTACCTAATATTAAACATTCATTCTCCAGTTATTCAACCCTTCCTTCTTTGAACATAATTTTAAAACTTCATTCTCCAGTTATTCAACCCTTCTTTCCATGTTATTCAAAACATTCATTCTCCAGTTATTCCCTTCCTTCTTTGAACATAATTTAAAACATTCATTCTCCAGTTATTCAATTTCTCCCTTCCTTCTTTGAACATAAATTTAAACATTCATTCTCCAGTTATTCAACACTTCTTCTTCTTTGAACATAATTTAAAACTTCATTCTCCAGTTATTCAACCCTTCCTTCTTTGAACATAACTTTAAAATTCATTCTCCAGTTATTCAACCCTTCCTTCTATGTACATAATATTAAACATTCATTCTCCAGTTATTCAACCTTCCTTATTTCTTTTTAAAGTTCATTCTCCAGTTAGCTTTAAAACTAAACATTCATTCTCAGTTATTCAACCCTTCCTTCTTTGAACCTAATTTAAAATTCATTCTCCAGTTATTCAACCCTTCTTTATAACATAATATTAAACATTCATTCTTTATTCAACCTTCCTTCTATGTACATAATATTAAACATTCATTCTCCAGTTATTCAACCCTTCCTTCTTTTGAACATAATTTTAAAACTTCATTCTCCAGTTATTCAACCCTTCCTTCTTTAATTTTATTCTTTCTAATCCTTCTTAAACATTAAACATTCTCCAGTTATTCAACCCTTCCTTCTTTGAACATAATTTTAAAACTTCATTCTCCAGTTATTCAACCCTTCCTTCTTTGAACATAATATTAAACATTCATTCTCAGTTATTCAACACTTCCTTCTTTGAACATAATTTAAAACTTCATTCTCCAGTTATTCATTCTTCCATGTAATATTAAACCTTCATTCTCAGTTATTCAACATCCTGCTTCTTTGAACATAATTTTAAAACTTCATTCTCAGTTATTCAACCCTTCCTTCTTTGAACATAATATTAAACATTCATTCTCCAGTTATTCAAACCTTCCTTCTTTGAACATAACTTTAAAACTTCATTCTCCAGTTATTCAACCCTTCCTTCTATGTACATAATATTAAAATTCATTCTCCAGTTATTCAAACTTCCTTCTTTAAACATTATTCTAGTTATTCATCACTTCCTTCTTTAAAACTTCATTCTCAGTTATTCAACCCCTTCCTTCTTTGTACATAATTTAAACATTCATTCTCCAGTTATTCAAACCTTCCTTCTTTGAACATAAATTCATTTAAAGTTATTCATTCATTCATTCAGTTATTCAACATTCATTCTCTAGTTATTCCTTCTTTGTACATAATTTTAAAACTTCATTCTCCAGTTATTCAACCCTTCCTTCTTTTAATTTTAAAAGTTCATTCTCCAGTTATTCAACCTTCCTACTTTGAACATAACTTTAAAAATTCATTCTCCAGTTATTCAACCCTTCCTTCTATGTACATAATATTAAACATTCATTCTCCAGTTATTCAACCCTTCCTTCTTTGAACATAATTTAAACATTCATTCTCCAGTTATTCAACCCTTCCTTCTATGTACATAATATTAAACATTCATTCTCCAGTTATTCAACCCTTCCTTCTTTGAACATAATTTTAAAAACTTCATTCTCAGTTATTCAACCCTTCCTTCTATGTACATAATATTAAACATTCATTCTCCAGTTATTCAACCCTTCCTTCTTTGAACATACCTTCCTTTAAAACTTAAAACATTCATTCTCCAGTTATTCAACCTTCCTTCTTTGAACTTAATTTAAAAACTTCATTCTCCAGTTATTCAACTTCCTTCTTAGTAATAATATTTTCATTCATTCTCCAGTTATTCAACCCTTCCTTCTTTGAACATAATTTTAAACATTCATTCTCCAGTTATTCAACCCCTTCCTTCCTTCTTTGTTATTCAACATTTCTTTAATTTTAAAACTTCATTCTCCAGTTATTCAACCCTTCCTTCTATAGTACATAATATTAAACATTCATTCTCCAGTTATTCAACCCTTCCTTCTTTGAACATAATTTTAAAACTTCATTCTCCAGTTATTCAACCCTTCCTTCTTTGAACATAATTTTAAAACTTCATTCTCCAGTTATTCAACCCTTCCTTCTATGTACATAATTTTAAACATTCATTCTCCAGTTATTCAACCCTTCCTTCTTTTTGATTCATTCTCCAGTTTTAAAACTTCCTTCTTTGAACGTTATTCAAGTTCCTTCGGCCCCTTCCTTCTATGTACATAATATTAAACATTCATTCTCAGTTATTCAAGCCTTCCTTCTTTGAACATAACTTTAAAACTTCATTCTCCAGTTATTCAACCCTTCCTTCTTTTGAACATAATATTAAACATTCATTCTCCAGTTATTCAACCCTTCCTTCTATGTACATATTTCATTCTCCAGTTATTAAACATTCATTCTCCAGTTATTCATTCCTTCTTCTTCTTTGAACATAATTTTAAAACTTCATTCTCCAGTTATTCAACCCCTTCCTTCTATGTACATAATATTAAACATTCATTCTCCAGTTATTCAACATTTCCTTCTTTGAACATAATTTTAAAACTTCATTCTCCAGTTATTCAACCCTTCCTTCTATGTACATAATATTAAAAAATTCTCCAGTTATTCACCCTTCTCTTTGTTATTAAACATTTCCTTCATTCTTTGAACATATTTTAAACATTCATTCTCCAGTTATTCAACCCTTCCTTCTTTGAACATAATATTAAACATTCATTCATTCCAGTTATTCAACACTTCCTTCTTTGAACATAATTTTAAAGTTCATTTCATTCTTCTTCTATGTTATTCAATTCTCCAGTTATTCCTTCCTTCTTTGAACATAATTTTAAACTTCATTCTCAGTTATTCAAACACTTTCCTTCTTTGAACATAATTTAAAAATTCATTCTCAGTTATTCAACACTTCCTTCTTTGAACATAACTAATTTAAACATTCATTCTCCAGTTATTCAACCCTTCCTTCTATGTACATAACTTTAAACATTCATTCTCCAGTTATTCAACCTTCCTTCTTTGAACATAATTTTAAACATTCATTCTCCAGTTATTCAACCCTTCCTTCTTTGAACATAATATTAAACATTCATTCTCCAGTTATTCAACCCTTCCTTCTTTGTACATAATATTAAACATTCATTCTCCAGTTATTCAACACTTCCTTCTTTGAACATAATTTCAAAACCCTTCCTTCTTTGAACATAACTTTTCATTCTCCAGTTATTCAACCCTTCCTTCTATGTACATAATATTAAACATTCATTCTCCAGTTATTCCTTCCTTCTTGAACATAATTTTAAAACATTCATTCTCAGTTCCTTTCAACCCTTCCTTCTTTCCAGTTATTCAAAACATAATTGAACATAATTTTTAAATTCTCCAGTTATTCAACCCTTCCTTCTTTGAACATAACTTAAAATTCATTCTCCAGTTATTTATTCAACCCTTCTATGTACATAATATTAAACATTCATTCTCAGTTATTCAACACTTCCTTCTTTGAACATAATTTTAAACTTCATTCTCCAGTTATTCAACCCTTCCTTCTTTGAACATAATATTAAACATTCATTCTCCAGTTATTCAACCCTTCCTTCTTTGAACATAATTTTAAAACATTTCATTCTCCAGTTATTCAACCTTCCTTCTATGTACATAATATTAAACATTCATTCTCAGTTATTCAACCCTTCCTTCTTTGAACATAATTTTAAAACTTCATTATTCAGTTATTCAACCCTTCCTTCTTTGTACATAATATTAAACATTCATTCTCAGTTATAAACCCTTCCTTCTTTGAACATAACTTTAAATTCATTCTCCAGTTATTCAACCCTTTTCTTTGAACATAACTTTAAAATTCATTCTCCAGTTATTCAACCCTTCCTTGTACATAATATTAAACATTCATTCTCCAGTTATTCAACCTTCCTTCTTTGAACACTTTAAAATTCATTCTCCAGTTATTCAACCCTTCCTTCTATGTACCTAATATTAAACATTCATTCTCCAGTTATTCAACCCTTCCTTCTTTGAACATAATTTTAAAAGTTCATTCTCCAGTTATTCAACCCTTCCTTCTATGTACATAATTTAAACATTCATTCTCCAGTTATTCAACCTTCCTTCTATGTACATTGAACATACCCTTCCTTTTTAAAACTTCATTCTCCAGTTATTCAACCCTTCCTTCTTATGTACATAACTTTAAACATTCATTCTCCAGTTATTCAACCTTCCTTCTTTGAACATAATATTAAAATTCATTCTCCAGTTATTCAACCCTTCCTTCTTTGAACATAACTTTAAACATTCATTCTCCAGTTATTCAACCCTTCCTTCTGAACATAATTTTAAACATTCACAGTTATTCAACCTTCCTTCTTTAACATAATATTAAAAATTCATTCTCCAGTTATTCTTCCTTCTTTGTTAAATTCATTCTCCAGTTATTCAACCCTTCCTTCTTTGTACATAATTTTAAACATTCATTCTCCAGTTATTCAACCCTTCCTTCATTTTGAACTTCTAATTTTAAACATTCATTCTCCAGTTATTCAACCTTCCTTCTTTGTACATAACTTTAAACATTCATTCTCCAGTTATTCAAACCCTTCCTTCATTCATTCTTACTTACATAATATTAAAACATTCATTCTCCAGTTATTCAACCCTTCCTTCTTTGAACATAATTTTAACATTCATTCTCCAGTTATTCAACACTTCCTTCTTTGTACATAATTTTAAACATTCATTCTCCAGTTATTCAACCCTTCCTTCTTTGAACATAATTTTAAACATTCATTCTCCAGTTATTCAACCCTTCCTTCTTTGAACATAATTTTAAACATTCATTCTCCAGTTATTCAACACTTCCTTCTTTGAACATAATTTTAAAACTTCATTCTCCAGTTATTCAACCCTTCCTTCTATGTACATAATTTAAAAATTCTCCAGTTATTCAACCCTTCCTTCTTTGAACATAATTTTAAACAGTTATTCAACCACTTTCTTTGAACATAATTTTAAAACTTCATTTCCAGTTATTCAACACTTCCTTCTTTGTACATAATATTAAACATTCATTCTCCAGTTATTCAACCCTTCCTTCTTTGAACATAATTTTAAACATTCATTCTCCAGTTATTCAACCCTTCCTTCTATGTACATAATATTAAAACATTCATTCTCCAGTTATTCAACACTTCCTTCTTTGAACATAACTTTAAAACTTCATTCTCAGTTATTCAACCCTTCCTTCTATGTACATAATATTAAACATTCATTCTCCAGTTATTCAACCCTTCCTTCTTTGAACATAATTTTAAAACTTCATTCTCCAGTTATTCAACCCTTCCTTCTTGAACATAATTTTAAAACTTCATTCTCCAGTTATTCAACCCTTCCTTAGTACCTATTAAACATTCATTCTCCAGTTATTCAAAACTTCCTTCTTTGAACATAACTTTAAACATTCATTCTCCAGTTATTCAACCTTCTATGTACCTAATTAAACATTCATTCTCCAGTTATTCAACCCTTCCTTCTTTGAACATAATTTTAAACATTCATTCTCCAGTTATTCAACCTTCCTTCTTTGTACATAATATTAAACATTCATTTCCAGTTATTCAACCCCTTCTTCTTTGTTCATTCTCCAGTTATTCAACCTTCCTTCTTGTACATAATATTAAACATTCATTCTCCAGTTATTCAACCTTCTTTGAACATAAATTTAAAACTTCATTCTCCAGTTATTCAACCCTTCCTTCTTTGTACATAATATTAAACATTCATTCTCCAGTTATTCAACCTTCCTTCTTTGAATTTTAAACATTCATTCTCCAGTTATTCAACCCTTCCTTCTTTAAATTTTAAATTCATTCTCCAGTTATTCAACCCCTTCCTTCTTGAACTTTGTACATCAGTTATTCAACCCCTTAAAACATTCATTCTCCAGTTATTCAACCTTCCTTCTTGAACATAATTCATTCTCCAGTTATTCAACCTTCTTCTTTGAACATAATTTAAAACATTCATTCTCCAGTTATTCAACACTTCCTTCTTTGAACATAATTTTAAAATTCATTCTCCAGTTATTCAACCCTTCCTTCTATGTATTCATTCTCCAGTTATTCAACACTTCCCTTTCTTTAAAACCTTCAACATAACCTTCCTTTTAAAAAACATTCATTCTCCAGTTATTCAACCCTTCCTTCTTTGAACATAATTTTAAACATTCATTCTCCAGTTATTCAACCCTTCCTTCTTTGAACATAATTTTAAACATTCATTCTCCAGTTATTCAACCTTCCTTTCTATGAACATAACTTTAAACATTCATTCTCCAGTTATTCAACACTTCCTTCTTATTGAACATAACTTTAAAATTCATTCTCCAGTTATTCAACCCTTCCTTCTATGTACATAATATTAAACATTCATTCTCCAGTTATTCAACCCTTCCTTCTTTGAACATAATTTTAAAAACTTTTATTCAACCTTCCTTCTATGAACATAATTTTAAACATTCATTCTCCAGTTATTCAACCCTTCCTTCTTTGAACATAACTTAAAAACTTCATTCTCCAGTTATTCAACCCTTCCTTCTTAGTACATTATTAAACATTCATTCTCCAGTTATTCAACCTTCCTTCTTTGAACATAACTTTAAAACTTCATTCTCCAGTTATTCAACCCTTCCTTCTATGTACATAATTTTAATTATTAAACATTCATTCTCCAGTTATTCAAACTTCCTTCTTTGAACTTAAAACTTCATTCTCCAGTTATTCAACATATAATATTAAACATTCATTCTCCAGTTATTCAACACTTCCTTCTTTGAACATAATTTTAAAATTCATTCTCCAGTTATTCAACCCTTCCTTCTTAGTACATATCTTTAAACATTCATTCTCCAGTTATTCAACCCTTCCTTCTTTGAACATAATTTTAAACATTCATTCTCCAGTTATTCAACCCTTCCTTCTTTGAACATAACTTTAAAACTTCATTCTCCAGTTTTCAACCCTTCCTTCTTTGTACATAATTTTAAACATTCATTCTCCAGTTATTCAACCCTTCCTTCTTTGAACATAATTTTAAACATTCATTCTCCAGTTATTCAACCCCTTCCTTCTTTGTACATAATATTAAACATTCATTCTCCAGTTATTCAACCCTTCCTTCTTTGAACATAACTTTAAAAATTCATTCTCCAGTTATTCAACCCTTCCTTCTTTGAACATAACTTTAAAACTTCATTCTCCAGTTATTCAACACTTCCTTCTATGAACATAATTTAAAACTTCATTCTCCAGTTATTCAACCCTTCCTTCTATGTACATAATATTAAATATTCATTCTCCAGTTATTCAACCCTTCCTTCTATGTACATAATTTTAAACATTCATTCTCCAGTTATTCAACCCTTCCTTCTTTGAACATAATATTAAACATTCATTCTCCAGTTATTCAACCCTTCCTTCTATGTACATAATTTTAAACATTCATTCTCCAGTTATTCAACCCTTCCTTCTTTGAACATAATTTTAAAACATTCATTCTCCAGTTATTCAACATTCTTCTTTGAACATAATTTTAAATTCATTCTCCAGTTATTCCTTCTTCTATGTACATAATATTAAACATTCATTCTCCAGTTATTCAACCCTTCCTTCTATGAACATAATTTTAAACATTCATTCTCCAGTTATTCAACCTTCCTTCTTTGAACATAATTTTTAAAACTTCATTCTCCAGTTATTCAACCCTTCCTTTTCATTTTCTCCAGTTATTCAACATTCTCTTTGAACATAATTTTAAAATTCATTCTCCAGTTATTCAACCCTTCCTTCTTATGTACATAATATTAAACATTCATTCTCCAGTTATTCAACCTTCCTTCCTTTGAACATAATTTTAAACTTTCATTCTCCAGTTATTCAACCCTTCCTTCTTTGAACATAATTTAAAACTTCATTCTCCAGTTATTCAACACTTCCTTCTTTAACATAACTTTAAACATTCATTCTCCAGTTATTCAACCTTCCTTCTTTGAACATAATATTAAAACTTCATTCTCCAGTTATTCAACCCCTTCCTTCTATGTACATAATTTTAAACATTCATTCTCCAGTTATTCAACCCTTCCTTCTTTGAACATAATTTAAACATTCATTCTCAGTTATTCAACACTTCCTTCTATGAACATAATTTAACATTCATTCTCCAGTTATTCAACACTTCCTCTTTGAACATAACTTTAAAAGTTCATTCTCCAGTTATTCAACCCTTCCTTCTATGTACATAATATTAAACATTCATTCTCCAGTTATTCAACCCTTCCTTCTTTGATTCACAGTTATTCAACCCTTCCTTCTATGTTAAATATTCATTCTCCAGTTATTCAACCTTCCTTCTTTGAACATAATTTTAAACATTCATTCTCCAGTTATTCAACACTTCCTTCTTTGAACATAATTTTAAACATTCATTCTCCAGTTATTCAACCCTTCCTTCTTTGTACATAAACTTTAAACATTCATTCTCCAGTTATTCAACCCTTCCTTCTTTGAACATAATTTTAAACATTCATTCTCCAGTTATTCATCCTTCCTTCTATTCCTTCATTCATTCTCCAGTTACTATAATATTAAACATTCATTCTCCAGTTATTCAACACTTCCTTCTTTGAACATAACTTTAAAACTTCATTCTCCAGTTATTCAACCCTTCCTTCTATGTACACTTTAATATTAAACATTCATTCTCCAGTTATTCATTCTCCCCCTTCCTTCTTTGAACATAATTTTAAAACTTCATTCTCCAGTTATTCAACCTTCCTTCTTCAAATATTAAACATTCATTCTCCAGTTATTCTTCCTTCTTTGAACATAACTTTAAAACATTCATTCTCCAGTTATTCAACCCTTCCTTCTATGTACATAATATTAAACATTCATTCTCCAGTTATTCAACCCTTCCTTCTATTGTACATAATATTAAAACATTCATTCTCCAGTTATTCAACAACCTTCCTTCTTTGAACATAATTTTAAAAATTTCATTCTCCAGTTATTCAACCCTTCCTTCTTTGAACATTAAACTTTTCATTCTCCAGTTATTCACCCTTCCTTCTTCCATAACTTTAAAACTTATTTCAGTTATTCAACCTTCCTTCTATTTGAACATAACTTTAAAACATTCATTCTCCAGTTATTCAACCCTTCCTTCTATGTACATAATATTAAACATTCATTCTCCAGTTATTCAACCCTTCCTTCTTTGAACATAATTTTAAACATTCATTCTCCAGTTATTCAACCTTCCTTCCATAATATTAAACATTCTTTGACCTTCCTTCTTTGAATTTTTAAAACTTCATTCTCCAGTTATTCAACCCTTCCTTCTATGTACATAATATTAAACATTCATTCTCCAGTTATTCAACCCTTCCTTCTTTGAACATTTAAATATTCATTTCTCCAGTTATTTTACTTTAAAACTTCATTCTCCAGTTATTCAACCCTTCCTTCTATGAACATAATATTAAACATTCATTCTCCAGTTATTCAACATTTCCTTCTTTCCTTCTTTGTTATTCAACATATGTATTTAAAACATTCATTCTCCAGTTATTCAACCCCTTTCCTTCTTTGAACATAACTTTAAAACTTCATTCTCCAGTTATTCAACCCTTCCTTCTATGTACATAATATTAAACATTCATTCTCCAGTTATTCAACACTTCCTTCTTTGAACATAACTTTAAACTTCATTCTTTATTCAACCCTTCCTTCTATGTACATAATTTAAAACATTCATTCTCCAGTTATTCAACCCCTTCCTTCTTTGAACATAACTTTAAACATTCATTCTTCAGTTATTCTTCTTCTATAACACATAATATTAAACATTCATTCTCCAGTTATTTCACTTCCTTTTGAACATAACTTTAAAAGTTCATTCTCCAGTTATTCAACCCTTCCTTCTATGTACATAATATTAAACATTCATTCTCCAGTTATTCAACCTTCCTTCTTTGAACATAATATTAAACATTCATTTCATTCTCCAGTTATTCAACCCTTCCTTCTTTGAACATAATATTAAACATTCATTCTCCAGTTATTCAACCCCTTCCTTCTTTGTACATAACTTTAATAAAACATTCATTCTCCAGTTATTCAACCCTTCCTTCTTTGAACATAATTTTAAAATTCATTCTCCAGTTATTCAACCCTTCCTTCTATGAACATAATTTTAAAAATTCATTCTCCAGTTATTCAACCCTTCCTTCTTTGAACATAATTTTAAACATTCATTCTCCAGTTATTCAAATGAACATTTCTCCAGTTATTCAACCCTTTAAAACTTCATTCTACATAATATTAAACATTCATTCTCCAGTTATTCAACCTTCCTTTCTTTGAACATAATTTTAAAACTTCATTCTCCAGTTATTCAACCCTTCCTTCTTTGAACATAACTTTAAACATTCATTCTCCAGTTATTCAACCCTTCCTTCTATGTACATAATTTTAAACATTCATTCTCCAGTTATTCAAACTTCCTTCTTTGAACATAATTTTAAAACTTCATTCTCCAGTTATTCAACCTTCTT
This sequence comes from Acanthosepion pharaonis, assembly GCA_903632075.3. Lineage (NCBI taxonomy): Eukaryota > Metazoa > Mollusca > Cephalopoda > Sepiida > Sepiidae > Acanthosepion > Acanthosepion pharaonis. The sequence goes on from CAHIKZ030001888.1 coordinate 17,199, forward strand.
TGAACATAACTTTTAAAATTCATTCTCCAGTTATTCAACCCTTCCTTCTATGTACATAATATTAAAATTCATTCTCCAGTTATTCAACCCTTCCTTCTTTGTACATAATATTAAACATTCATTCTCCAGTTATTCAACCCTTCCTTCTTTGAACATAACTTTAAACATTCATTCTCCAGTTATTCAACCCTTCCTTCTATGTACATAATATTAAACATTCATTCTCCAGTTATTCAACACTTCCTTCTTTGAACATAACATAAGTTATTTAAACATATTTTAAAATTCATTCTCCAGTTATTCAACCCTTCCTTCTTTGAACATAATTTAAACATTCATTCTCCAGTTATTCAACCCTTCCTTCTTTGAACATAATTTTAAACATTCATTCTCCAGTTATTCAACCTTCCTTCCTTCTTTAAACATTCAAGTTATTCAAAAACATAACTTTCATTCTCCAGTTATTCAACCCTTCCTTCTTTGTACATAATATTAAACATTCATTCTCCAGTTATTCAACACTTCCTTCTTTGAACATAACTTAAAAGTTCATTCTCCAGTTATTCAACCCCTTCCTTCTATGTACATAATATTAAACATTCATTCTTTGAACCAGTTATTCAACAACACTTCCTTCTTTTGAACATAATTTTAAAACTTCATTCTCCAGTTATTCAACCTTCCTTCTATGTACATAATATTAAACATTCATTCTCCAGTTATTCAACCCTTCCTTCTTTGAACATAATTTTTAAAAGTTCATTCTCCAGTTATTCAACCCTTCCTTTTATTAAATAATATTACTTACATAATTTTAAAACATTCATTCTTCTTCAGTTATTCATTCTCCAGTTATTCCTTCCTTATGTACATAATATTAAACATTCATTCTCCAGTTATTCAACCCTTCCTTCTTTGAACATAATTTTAAACATTCATTCTCCAGTTATTCAACCCTTCCTTCTATGTACATAATATTAAACATTCATTCTCCAGTTATTCAACCTTCCTTCTTTGAACATAATTTAAAACTTCATTCTCCAGTTATTCAACTTCTTTCCTTAAACATTCATTCTGTTATTACTTCCTTCTTTGAACATAATTTTAAACATTCATTCTCCAGTTATTCAACCCTTCCTTCTTTGAACATAATATTAAACATTCAAGTTATTCAACCCTTCCTTCTTTGAACATAATTTAAAAGTTCATTCTCAGTTATTCAACCCTTCCTTCTATGTACATAATATTAAACATTCATTCTCCAGTTATTCAACCTTCCTTCTATGAACATAATATTAAACATTCATTCTCCAGTTATTCAACACTTCCTTCTATGTACATAATATTAAACATTCATTCTCCAGTTATTCAATACTTCCTTCTTTGAATATAACTTTAAAAGTTCATTCTCCAGTTATTCAACCCTTCCTTCTATATACATAATATTAAACATTCATTCTCCAGTTATTCAACCCTTCCTTCTTTGAACATAACTTTAAAATTCATTCTCCAGTTATTCAACCCTTCCTTCTATGTACATAATTTTAAACATTCATTCTCCAGTTATTCAACCCTTCCTTCTTTGAACATAATTTAAACATTCATTCTCCAGTTATTCAACCCTTCCTTTGAACATAACTTTAAAACATTCATTCTCCAGTTATTCAACCCTTCCTTCTTTTTTAAAACATTCATTCTCCAGTTATTCAACCCTTCCTTCTTTGAACATAACTTTTAAACATTCATTCTCCAGTTATTCAACCCTTCCTTCTATGTACATTAATATTCCAAAACTTTGAACATAACTTTAAAATTCATTCTCCAGTTATTCAACCCTTCCTTCTTTGAACATAATTTAAACATTCATTCTCAGTTATTCAAAAATTAAACATTCATTCTCCAGTTATTCAACCCTTCCTTCTTTGAACATAATTTTAAAATTCATTCTCCAGTTATTCAACCCTTTCCTTCTTTGAACATAATTTTAAAACTTCATTCTCCAGTTATTCAACCCTTCCTTCTATGTACATAATATTAAACATTCATTCTCAGTTATTCCAGTTCATTTCCAGTTATTCCCTTCCTTCTATGTACATTCAACCCCTTCCTTCTTAGTACCTAATATTAAAATTCATTCTCCAGTTATTCAACCCTTCCTTCTTTGAACATAATATTAAACATTCATTCTCCAGTTATTCAACACTTCCTTCTTTGAACATAACTTTAAACATTCATTCTCCAGTTATTCAACCTTCCTTCTTTGAACATAATTTTAACATTCATTCTCCAGTTATTCAACCCTTCCTTCTATGTACATAATATTAAACATTCATTCTGCAGTTATTCAACACTTCCTTCTTTGAACATAATTTTAAAACTTCATTCTCCAGTTATTCAACCCTTCCTTCTTAGTACCTAATATTAAACATTCATTCTCCAGTTATTCAACACTTCTTTCTTTGAACATAACTTTAAAACTTCATTCTCCAGTTATTCAACCCCTTCCTTCATTGTTATTCAACATTTCCTTCTTTAATACTTTAAAACATTCATTCTCCAGTTATTCAACCCTTCCTTCTATGAATATAAATATTAAACATTCATTCTCCAGTTATTCAACCCTTCCTTTTGAACATAATTTAAAACATTCATTCTCCAGTTATTCAACCCTTCCTTCTATTACATAATATTAAACATTCATTCTCAGTTATTCAACCCTTCCTTTCTTTTGAAATAATTTTAAACATTCATTCTCCAGTTATTCAACCCTTCCTTCTATGTACATAATATTAAACATTCATTCTCCAGTTATTCAACACTTCCTTCTTTGAACATAATTTTTAAAACTTCATTCTCCAGTTATTCAACCCTTTCCCTTCCTTCTATGTACATAATATTAAACATTCATTCTCCAGTTATTCAACCCTTCCTTCTTTGAACATAACTTAAAAACTTCATTCTCCAGTTATTCAACCCTTCCTTCTATGTACATAATTTAAACATTCATTCTCCAGTTATTCAACCCTTCCTTCTTTGAACATAATTTTAAACATTCATTCTCCAGTTATTCAACCCTTCCTTCTATTTGATACATAAGTTATTAAAACATTTTTCATTCTCCAGTTATTCAACCCTTCCTTCTATGTTCTATTAAACAACATAACCTTTTCCTTCTTTGAACATAACTTTAAACTTCATTCTCCAGTTATTCAACCCCTTCCTTCTATGTACATAATATTAAACATTCATTCTCCAGTTATTCAACACTTCCTTCTTTGAACATAACTTTAAAATTTCTCCAGTTATTCAATTCTACATAACTTTAAACATTCATTCTCCAGTTATTCAACACTTCCTTCTTTGAACATAATTTTAAAACTTCATTCTCCAGTTATTCAACCCTTCCTTCTATGTACATAATATTAAACATTCATTCTCCAGTTATTCAACCCTTCCTTCTTTGAACATAACTTTAAAACTTCATTCTCCAGTTATTCAACCCTTCCTTCTATGTACATAATATTAAACATTCATTCTCCAGTTATTCAACCCTTCCTTCTATGTACATAATATTAAACATTCATTCTCCAGTTATTCAACACTTCCTTCTTTGAACATAATATTAAACATTCATTCTCAGTTATTCAACCCTTCCTTCTTAGTACCTAATATTAAACATTCATTCTCCAGTTATTCAACCCTTCCTTCTATGTACATAATATTAAACATTCATTCTCCAGTTATTCAACACTTCCTTCTTTGAACATAACTTTAAAACTTCATTCTCCAGTTATTCAACCCTTCCTTCTATGTACATAATATTAAACATTCATTCTCCAGTTATTCAACCCTTCCTTCTATGTACATAATATTAAACATTCATTCTCCAGTTATTCAACCCTTCCTTCTATGTACATAATATTAAACATTCATTCTCCAGTTATTCAACCCTTCCTTCTTTGAACATAACTTTAAAACTTCATTCTCCAGTTATTCAACCCTTCCTTCTATGTACATAATATTAAACATTCATTCTCCAGTTATTCAACACTTCCTTCTTTGAACATAACTTTAAAACTTCATTCTCCAGTTATTCAACCCTTCCTTCTATGTACATAATATTAAACATTCATTCTCCAGTTATTCAACCCTTCCTTCTTTGAACATAATTTTAAAAGTTCATTCTCCAGTTATTCAACCCTTCCTTCTTTGAACATAATATTTTAAACATTCATTCTCCAGTTATTCAACCTTCCTTCTTTGTACCTAATATTAAACATTCATTCTCCAGTTATTCAACCCTTCCTTCTTTGTACATAATATTAAACATTCATTCTCCAGTTATTCAACCCTTCCTTCTTTGAACATAATTTTAAAAGTTCATTTCAGTTATTCTTCTTCAGTACATAATATTAAACATTCATTCTCCAGTTATTCAACCTTCCTTCTTTGAACATAATTTTAAAACTTCATTCTCCAGTTATTCAACCCTTCCTTCTTTGAACATAATATTCATTTCTCCAGTTATTCAACCCTTCCTTCTTTGAACATAATATTAAACATTCATTCTCCAGTTATTCAACCTTCCTTCTTGTGAACATATTATTAAACATTCATTCTCCAGTTATTCAACCCTTCCTTCTTTGAACATAACTTTTAAAACTTCATTCTCCAGTTATTCAACCCTTCCTTCTTTGAACATAACTTTAAACATTCATTCTCCAGTTATTCAACCCTTCCTTCTTTGAACATAACTTTAAACATTCATTCTCCAGTTATTCAACCCTTCCTTCTTTGAACATAATATTAAACATTCATTCTCCAGTTATTCAACCTTCCTTCTTTGAACATAATTTTAAACATTCATTCTCCAGTTATTCAACCCTTCCTTCTATGTACATAATATTAAACATTCATTCTCCAGTTATTCAACACTTCCTTCTTTGAACATAACTTTAAAACTTCATTCTCAGTTATTCAACCCTTCCTTCTATGTACATAATATTAAACATTCATTCTCCAGTTATTATTCATAACTTTAAAACTTCATTCTCCAGTTTTGAACATTCCTTTTAAAACATTCATTTCATTTCTCCAGTTATTCAACATTCATTTCCTTTTGTACATAATATTAAACATTCATTCTCCAGTTATTCAACCCTTCCTTCTTTGAACATAACTTTAAAACTTCATTCTCCAGTTATTCAACCCTTCCTTCTATGTACATAATATTAAACATTCATTCTCCAGTTATTCAACCCTTCCTTCTTTGAACATAACTTTAAAACTTCATTCTCAGTTATTCAACCTTCCTTCCTTCTTCATTCTACATATTCAACCCTTCCTTTAAAAATTCATTCTCCAGTTATTCAACCCTTCCTTCTTTGAACATAATTTTAAACATTCATTCTCCAGTTATTCAACCCTTCCTTCTTTGAACATAACTTTAAAACATTCATTCTCAGTTATTCAACCCTTCCTTCTATGAACATAATATTAAACATTCATTCTCCAGTTATTCAACCTTCTTTCTTTGAACATAATTTAAAACTTCATTCTCCAGTTATTCAACCTTCCTTCTTCATTCTCCAGTTATTCAACTTCTTCTTTTCCTTCTTTGTTATTCAACATAATAATATTAAACATTCATTCTCCAGTTATTCAACCCTTCCTTCTTTGAACATAATATTAAACATTCAGTTATTCTCCTATGTACATTATTAAACATTCATTCTCAGTTATTCAACCTTCCTTCTTTGAACATAACTTTAAACATTCATTCTCCAGTTATTCAACCCTTCCTTCTATGTATATAATATTAAACATTCATTCTCCAGTTATTCAACCCTTCCTTCTTTGAACATAACTTTAAACTTCATTCTCCAGTTATTCAACCCTTCCTTCTATGTACATAATTTTAAACATTCATTCTCCAGTTATTCAACTCCTTCCTTCTTTGAACATAATTTTAAAACATTCATTCTCCAGTTATTCAACCCTTTCTTCTATGTACTATTAAAAATTCATTCTCCAGTTATTCAACCCTTCCTTCTTTGTACATAATATTAAACATTCATTCTCCAGTTATTCAACCTTCCTTCTTTGAACATAATTTTAAACATTCATTCTCCAGTTATTCAACCCTTCCTTCTTTGTACCTAATATTAAAATTTCTCCAGTTATTCAACCCTTCCTTCTATTACATAATATTAAACATTCATTCTCCAGTTATTCAACCCTTCCTTCTTTGAACATAACTTTAAAACTTCATTTCATTCTTCCAGTTATTCATTCATTCTCCTTATTCAACCCTTCCTTCTATGTACATAATATTAAACATTCATTCTCCAGTTATTCAACCCTTCCTTCTTGTACATAATATTAAACATTCATTCTCAGTTATTCAACCCTTCCTTCTTTGAACATAACTTTAAAAATTCATTCTCCAGTTATTCAACCCTTCCTTCATTTGTTATTCAACACTTTAACTTTAAAACTTCATTCTCCAGTTATTCAACCCTTCCTTCTTTGAACATAACTTTTAAAACTTCATTCTCCATTTATTCTCCTCTAGTTATTAAAATTCATTCTCCAGTTATTCAACCTTCCTTCTTTGAACATAACTTTAAAATTCATTCTCCAGTTATTCAACCTTCCTTCTTTGAACCTAATTTTAAACATTCATTCTCCAGTTATTCAACCCTTCCTTCTATGTACATAATATTAAACATTCATTCTCCAGTTATTCAACCCTTCCTTCTTTGAACATAACTTTAAAACTTCATTCTCCAGTTATTCAACCCTTCCTTCTATGTACATAGTATTAAAACTTCATTCTCCAGTTATTCAACCCTTCCTTCTTTATAATTTTAAAATTCATTCTCCAGTTATTCAACACTTCCTGCTTTGAACATAATTTTAAACATTCATTCTCCACTTATTCAACACTTCCTGCTTTGAACATAATTTTAAAACTTCATTCTCCAGTTATACAAGCCTTACTTTTATGTACATAATATTAAACATTCATTCTCCAGTTATTCAACCCTTCCTTCTTTGAACATAACTTTAAACATTCATTCTCCAGTTATTCAACCCTTCCTTCTTTGAACATAATATTAAAATTCATTCTCCAGTTATTCAACCTTCCTTCTATGTACTTCATTCATTCTGTTATTCAACATAATATTAAACATTCATTCTCCAGTTATTCAACCCTTCCTTCTTTGAACATAATTTTAAACATTCATTCTCCAGTTATTCAACCCTTCCTTCTTTGTACATAACATTTTCTCCAAACACATTCTTTGAAAAGTTATTCAACCCCCTTCTTCATGTTATTCATTCATTCTCCCTTCCTTCTATGAACATAATATTAAAATTCATTCTCCAGTTATTCAACCCTTCCTTCTATGTACATAACTTTAAACATTCATTCTCAGTTATTCAACCCTTCCTTCTTTGAACATAATTTTAAACATTCATTCTCCAGTTATTCAACCCTTCCTTCTTTGTACATAATATTAAACATTCATTCTCCAGTTATTCAACCTTCCTTCTTTAAACATAATTTTTAAACTTCATTCTCCAGTTATTCAACCCTTCCTTCTTTTAAACATAATATTAAACATTCATTCTCCAGTTATTCAACACTTCCTTCTTTGAACATAATTTTTTAAAACTTCATTCTCCAGTTATTCAACCCCTTCCTTCTTTATGTACATAATATTAAACATTCATTCTCCAGTTATTCAACCCTTCCTTCTTTGTACATAACTTTAAACATTCATTCTCCAGTTATTCAACCCTTCCTTTTGAACATAATTTTAAAACTTCATTCTCCAGTTATTCAACCCTTCCTTAACTTTAAACATTCATTCTCCAGTTATTCAACCCTTCCTTCTTTAACATAATTTTAAAAATTCATTCTCCAGTTATTCAACCTTCCTTCTTTGAACATAATATTAAACATTCATTCTCCAGTTAACCCTTCCTTCTTCATTCATTCATTCTCCAGTTTCAACCCTTCCTTCTTTGAACATAATTTTAAACTTCATTCTCCAGTTATTCAACCCTTCCTTCTATGTACATAATATTAAACATTCATTCTCCAGTTATTCAACCCTTCTTCCTTGAACTTTGAACATAATTCAACCCTTCCTTTAAACATAATATTCATTCATTCTCCAGTTATTCAACCCTTCCTTCTTTGAACATAATTTAAACATTCATTCTCCAGTTATTCAACCCTTCCTTCTTTGAACATAATTTAAAACATTTCATTCTCTTCAGTTATTCAATTCTCCTTCCTTCTATGTACATAATATTAAACATTCATTCTCCAGTTATTCAACCCTTCCTTCCTTCATTCTCCAGTTATTCAACCCTTCCTTCTATGTACATAATATTAAACATTCATTCTCCAGTTATTCAACCCTTCCTTCTTTGTACATAATTTTAAACATTCATTCTCCAGTTATTCAACCCTTCCTTCTTTGAACATAATTTTAAAATTCATTCTCCAGTTATTCAACCCTTCCTTCTTGTACATAATATTAAACATTCATTCTCCAGTTATTCAACCCCTTCCTTCTTTGAACATAACTTTAAAAGTTCATTCTCCAGTTATTCAACCTTCCTTCTATGTACATAATATTAAACATTCATTCTCCAGTTATTCAACCCTTCCTTCTTTGAACATAACTATTAAACATTCATTCTCCAGTTATTCAACCCCTTCCTTCTTTGTACATAATATTAAACATTCATTCTCCAGTTATTCAACCCTTCCTTCTTTGAACATAATTTTAAACATTCATTCTCCAGTTATTCAACCCTTCCTTCTTTGAACATAACTTTTAAAACTTCATTCTCCAGTTATTCAACCCTTCCTTCTATGTACATAATATTAAAACTTCATTCTCCAGTTATTCAACCCTTCCTTCTTTGAACATAACTTTAAAACTTCATTCTCCTGTTATTCAACCCTTCCTTCTATGTACATAATTTTAAACATTCTTTCTCCAGTTATTTAACACTTCCATCTTTGAACATAATTTAAAACTTCATTCTCCAGTTATTCAACCCTTCCTTCTTAGTACCTAATATTAAACATTCATTCTCCAGTTATTCAACCCTTCCTTCTTTGAACATAACTTTAAAACTTCATTCTCCAGTTATTCAACCCTTCCTTCTTATGTACATAATTTTAAACATTCATTCTCCAGTTATTCAACCTTCCTTCTTTGAACATAATTTTAAACATTCATTCTCCAGTTATTCAACACTTCCTTCTTTGAACATAATTTTAAAAGTTCATTCTTCAGTTATTCCTTCCTTCTTTGTACATTATTAAAACATTCATTCTCCAGTTATTCCTTCTATGAACATAATATTAAACATTCATTCTCAGTTATTCAACCTTCCTTCTATGTACATAATATTAAACATTCATTCTCAGTTATTCAACCCTTCCTTTTGAACATAATTTAAAACTTCATTCTCCAGTTATTCAACCCTTCCTTCTATGTACATAATATTAAACATTCATTCTCCAGTTATTCAACACTTCCTTCTTTGAACATAATTTTAAACATTCATTCTCCAGTTATTCAACCCCTTCCTTCTATGTACATAATATTAAACATTCATTCTCCAGTTATTCAACCCTTCCTTCTTTGTACATAATTTTAAACATTCATTCTCCAGTTATTCAACCCTTCCTTCTATGTACATAATTTTAAACTTCATTTCAGTTATTCCTTCTTCTATGTACATATTATTTATTCATTCTCAGTTATTTCCTTCTTTGAACATAATTTTAAACTTCATTCTCCAGTTATTCAACCCCTTCCTTCTATGTACATAATTAAACATTCATTCTCAGTTATTCAACCCTTCCTTCTTTGAACATAACTTTAAAACTTCATTCTCCAGTTATTCAACCCTTCCTTCTATGAACATAATATTAAACATTCATTCTCCAGTTATTCAACCCTTCCTTCTTTGAACATAATTTTAAAACTTCATTCTCCAGTTATTCAACCCTTCCTTCTTTGTACAAAATATTAACATTCATTCTAGTTATTATTAAAACATTCATTCTCCAGTTATTCAACCCTTCCTTCTTTGAACATAACTTTTAAACATTCATTCTCCAGTTATTCACCCCTTCCTTCTTATGTAAACATAAGTTATTAAACATTCATTCTCCAGTTATTCAACCCTTCCTTCTTTGAACATAACTTTAAAACTTCATTCTCAGTTATTCAACCCTTCCTTCTATGTACATAATATTAAACATTCATTCTCCAGTTATTCCCTTCCTTCTTTGAACATAAACTTTAAACTTCATTCTCAGTTATTCAACCCTTCCTTCTTTGTACATAATATTAAACATTCATTCTCCAGTTATTCAACCCTTCCTTCTTTGAACATAACTTTAAAAGTTCATTCTCAGTTATTCAACCCTTCCTTCTATGTACAAAATTTAAACATTCATTCTCCAGTTATTCAACCCTTCCTTCTTTGAACATAATATTAAAACTTCATTCTCCAGTTATTCAACCCTTCCTTCTTTGAACATAACTTTAAACTTCATTCTCAGTTATTCAACCCTTCCTTCTTTGAACATAATATTAAACATTCATTCTCCAGTTATTCAACCCTTCCTTCTTTGAACATAACTTTAAAACTTCATTCTCCACTTATTCAACCCTTCCTTCTTTGAACATAAGTTTTATAACTTCATTCTCCAGTTATTCAACCCATCCTTCTTAGTACATAATATTAAACATTCATTCTCCAGTTATTCAACCCTTCCTTCTTTGAACATAACTTTAAAATTCATTTAAAACCCTTCCTTCATTCTAAACATTCAGTTATTCAACCCTTCCTTCTTTGAACATAATATTAAACATTCATTCTCCAGTTATTCAACCCTTCCTTCTTTGAACATAATATTAAAAACTTCATTCTCCAGTTATTCAACCCTTCCTTCTTTGAACATAATTTAAAATTCATTCTCCAGTTATTATTAATATTAAACATTCATTCTCCAGTTATTCAACCCTTCCTTCTTTGAACATAATTTTAAACATTCATTCTCCAGTTATTCAACCTTCCTTCTTTGAACATAATTTAAAACTTCATTCTCAGTTATTCAACCCTTCCTTCTTTGAACATACCCTTCCTTCTTTTAAAACATTCATTCTCCAGTTATTCAACCCTTCCTTCTTTGAACATAACTTTAAACTTCATTCTCCAGTTATTCAACCCTTCCTTCTTTGAACATAATTTAAAAACTTCATTCTCCAGTTATTCAACCCTTCCTTCTATGTACATAATATTAAACATTCATTCTCCAGTTATTCAACACTTCATTCTTTGAACATAACTTTAAAACTTCATTCTCCAGTTATTCAACCCTTCCTTCTTTGAACATAACTTATTAAACATTCATTCTCCAGTTATTCAACTTCCTTCTTTCCTTCATTATTCTGTTATTCATAATAATTTAAACATTCATTCTCCAGTTATTCAACCCTTCCTTCTTTGAACATAATTTTAAAACTTCATTCTCCAGTTATTCAACCCTTCCTTCTATGTACATAATATTAAACATTCATTCTCCAGTTATTCAACACTTCCTTCTTTGAACATAACTTTAAAAGTTCATTCTCCAGTTATTCAACCCTTCCTTCTATGTACATAATATTAAACATTCATTCTCCACTTATTCAACCCTTCCTTCTATGTACATAATATTAAACATTCATTCTCCAGTTATTCAACCCTTCCTTCTATGTACATAATATTAAACATTCATTCTCCAGTTATTCAAACCCCTTCCTTCTTTTGAACATAACTTTAAACATTTCATTCTCCAGTTATTCAACCTTCTTGAACCTTCATTATTCTGTTATTCAACCCTTCCTTCTTAAACATTCATTCTCCAGTTATTCACCCTTCCTTCTTACTTCTTTGAACATCCTTCTTTGAACATTATTCAACATTCTTTATGTACATAACTTTAAACATTCATTCTCCAGTTATTATTCATAACTTTAAACATTCATTCTCCAGTTATTTCTTCTTTGTACATAATATTAAACATTCATTCTCCAGTTATTCAACCCTTCCTTCTTTGAACATAATTTTAAACATTCATTCTCCAGTTATTCAACCCTTCCTTCTTTGTACATAACTTTAAACATTCATTCTCCAGTTATTCAACCCTTCCTTCTTTGTACATAATATTAAACATTCATTCTCCAGTTATTCAACCCTTCCTTCTTTGAACATAATTTTAAACATTCATTCTCCAGTTATTCAACCCTTCCTTCTTTGAACATAACTTTAAACATTCATTCTCCATGTACATTATTCAACCCTTCCTTCTTTAACATAACATAATTTTAAACATTCATTCTCCAGTTATTCAACCCTTCCTTCTTTGAACATAATATTAAACATTCATTCTCCAGTTATTCAACCCTTCCTTCTTTGAACATAATTTTAAAATTCATTCTCCAGTTATTCAACCCTTCCTTCTTTGAACATAATTTTAAAACTTCATTCTCCAGTTATTCAATCCTTCCTTCTTTGTACATAATATTAAACATTCATTCAGTTATTCAACCCCTTCTTTTAACTTTAAAACATTCATTCCCCAGTTATTACCTTCCTTCTTTGAAATAACTTTAAAATTTCATTCTCCAGTTATTCAACCCTTCCTTCTATGTTATTAAACATTCATTCTCAGTTATTCAACACTTCCTTCTTTGAACATAACTTTAAATTTTCATTCTCCAGTTATTCAACCCTTCCTTCTATGTACATAATATTAAACATTCATTCTCCAGTTATTCAACCCTTCCTTCTTCGAACATAACTTTAAAAGTTCATTCTCCAGTTATTCAACCCTTCCTTCTTTGAACATAATTTAAACATTCATTCTCCAGTTATTCAACCCTTCCTTCTTTGAACATAATATTTAAAACTTCATTCTCCAGTTATTCAACCCTTCCTTCTATGTACATAACTTTAAACATTCATTCTCCAGTTATTCAACCCTTCCTTCTTGTACATAACTTTAAACATTCATTCTCCAGTTATTCAACCCTTCCTTCTTTGAACATAATTTTAAAACATTCATTCTCCAGTTATTCAACCCTTCCTTCTATCTTTGAGTTATTCAATATTAAAAAATTCATTCTCCAGTTATTCAACCCTTCCTTCTTTGAACATAACTTTAAAATATTCTCCAGTTATTCAACCCTTCCTTCTTTGAACATAACTTTAAACATTCATTCTCCAGTTATTCAACCCTTCCTTCTTTGAACATAACTTTAAAACATTCATTCTCCAGTTATTCAACCCTTCCTTCTTTGTATAACTTTAAAACATTCATTTCAGTTATTCTTCTTTGAACATTTTTAAACATTCATTCTCCAGTTATTCAACCTTCCTTCTATGTACATAATATTAAACATTCATTCTCCAGTTATTCAACCTTCCTTCTTTGAACATAACTTTAAAAATTCATTCTCCAGTTATTCAACCCCTTCCTTCTATGTACATAATATTAAACATTCATTCTCCAGTTATTCAACCCTTCCTTCTTTGAACATAACTTTAAAACTTCATTCTCCAGTTATTCAACCCCTTCCTTTTAATTTATATAATTTTAAACATTCATTCTCCAGTTATTCAACCCTTCCTTCTATGTACATAATATTAAACATTCATTCTCCAGTTATTCAACACTTCCTTCTTTGAACATAACTTAAAAACTTCATTCTCCAGTTATTCAACCTTCCTTCTTTGAACATAATTTTAAAACTTCATTCTCCAGTTATTCAACCCTTCCTTCTTTGAAATAATTAAACATTCATTCTCCAGTTATTCAACCCTTCCTTCTTTGAACATAACTTTTAAAACTTCATTCTCCAGTTATTCAACCCTTCCTTCTATAAACATAAGTTATTCAAAACATAATTTAAAATTCATTCTCCAGTTATTCAACCCTTCCTTCTTTGAACATAACTTTAAAACATTCATTCTCCAGTTATTCAACCCTTCCTTCTATGTACATAATTTTAAACATTCATTCTCCAGTTATTCAACCCTTCCTTCTTTGAACATAATTTTAAAACTTCATTCTCAGTTATTCAACCCTTCCTTCTATGTACCTAATATTAAACATTCATTCTCCAGTTATTCAACACTTCCTTCTTGAACATTTTAAAACATTCATTCTCCAGTTATTCAACCCTTCCTTCTATGTACATAATATTAAACATTCATTCTCCAGTTATTCAACCCTTCCTTCTTTGAACATAATTTTAAAAGTTCATTCTCCAGTTATTCAACCCCTTCCTTCTATGTACATAATATTAAACATTCATTCTCCAGTTATTCAACCACTTCCTTCTTTGAACATAACTTTAAAACTTCATTCTCCAGTTATTCAACCCTTCCTTCTATGTACATAATATTAAACATTCATTCTCCAGTTATTCAACCCTTCCTTCTTTGAACATAATATTAAACATTCATTCTCCAGTTATTCAACCTTCCTTCTTTGAACATAACTTTAAACATTCATTCTCCAGTTATTCAACCCTTCCTTCTATGTACATAATATTAAACATTCATTCTCCAGTTATTCAACCCTTCCTTCTTTGAACATAATTTAAACATTCATTCTCCAGTTATTCAACTTCCTTCCTTCTAATTTTAAACATTGAAGTTATTAATATTAAAATTCATTCTCCAGTTATTCAACCCCTTCCTTCTTTGAACATAATATTAAAATTCATTCTCCAGTTATTCAACCCTTCCTTCTTTGAACATAACTTTAAAAACTTCATTCTCCAGTTATTCAACCCCTTCTTCTTACATAATATTAAAACTTCACAGTTATTCAACCCTTCCTTCTTTTTAAAACTTCATTCATTCTCCTGTTATTCATTCTCCAGTTATTCCTTCTTTTGAACATAATTTTAAACATTCATTCTCCAGTTATTCAAACCCTTCCTTCTTTGTACATAATATTAAACATTCATTCTCCAGTTATTCAACCCTTCCTTCTTTGAACATAACTTTTAAAACTTCATTCTCCAGTTATTCAACCCTTCCTTCTTTTGTACCTAATATTAAAACATTCATTCTCCAGTTATTCAACCCTTCCTTCTTTGAACATAATTTAAACATTCATTCTCCAGTTATTCAACCTTCCTTCTTTGAACATAACTTTAAACATTCATTCTCCAGTTATTCAACCCTTCCTTCTTTGAACATAACTTTAAACATTCATTCTCCAGTTATTCAACCCTTCCTTCTATGTACATAATATTAAACATTCATTCTCCAGTTATTCAACACTTCCTTCTTTGAACATAACTTTAAACTTCATTCTCCAGTTATTCAACACTTCCTTCTTTGAACATAATTAAAACTTCATTCTCCAGTTATTCAACCCTTCCTTCTTTGAACATAATTTTAAAATTCATTCTCCAGTTATTCAACCCTTCCTTCTATGTATAAACATTAACCCTTCCTTCTATTAAAATTAAATTCATTCTCCAGTTATTCAACCCTTCCTTCTTTGAACATAATTTTAAACTTCATTCTCCAGTTATTCAACCTTCCTTCTATGTACATAATATTAAACATTCATTCTCCAGTTATTCAACACTTCCATCTTTGAACATAATTTTAAAACTTCATTCTCCAGCTATTCAACCCTTCCTTCTATGTACATAATATTAAACATTCATTCTCCAGTTATTCAACACTTCCTTCTTTGAACATAACTTTAAAATTCATTCTCCAGTTATTCAACCCTTCTTCTTTGAACTTTAAAACATTCATTCTAAGTTATTAAACCTTCCTTTCTATGTCATTATCCATTCATTTCAGTTATTCAACCCTTCTTCTTTGAACATAACTTTTAAACATTCATTCTCCAGTTATTCAACCCTTCCTTCTATGTACATAATATTAAACATTCATTCTCCAGTTATTCAACCCTTCCTTCTTTGAACATAACTTTAAAATTCATTCTCAGTTATTCAACCCTTCCTTCTATGTACATAATATTAAACATTCATTCTCCAGTTATTCAACACTTCCTTCTTTGAACATAATTTTTAAAACTTCATTCTCCAGTTATTCAACCCTTCCTTCTATGTACATAATATTAAACATTCATTCTCCAGTTATTCAACCCTTCCTTCTTTGAACATAGTTATTAAATTAACATTCATTCTCCAGTTATTCAATTCTTTGAACATAATTTTAGTTCATTTCCAGTTACCCTTCCTTCTATGTACATAATATTAAACATTCATTCTCCAGTTATTCAACCCTTCCTTCTTTTCCAGAACATAACTTTAAAATTCATTCTCCAGTTATTCAACCCTTCCTTCTTTGAACATAACTTTAAACATTCATTCTCCAGTTATTCAACCCTTCCTTCTTTGAACATAATATTAAACATTCATTCTCCAGTTATTCAACCCTTCCTTCTTTGAACATAATTTTAAACATTCATTCTCCAGTTATTCAACCCTTCCTTCTTCTTTTAAACTTCATTTTCTCATTCTCCAGTTATTCAACCCTTCCTTCTTTAAATAATAAAACATTCATTCTCCAGTTATTCAACCCTTCCTTCTTTGAACATAACTTTAAACATTCATTCTCCAGTTATTCAACCCTTCCTTCTTTGAACATAATTTTAACCTAATTCATTTCTCCAGTTATTCAACCCTTCCTTCTTTGAACATAATTTTAAACATTCATTCTCCAGTTATTCAACCCTTCCTTCTTTGAACATAACTTTAAACATTCATTCTCCAGTTATTCAACCCTTCCTTCTTTGAACATAATTTTAAACATTCATTCTCCAGTTATTCAACCCTTCCTTCTTTGAACATAATTTAAACATTCATTCTCCAGTTATTCAACCCCTTCCTTCTTTGAACATAATTTTAAACATTCATTCTCCAGTTATTCAACCCTTCCTTCTTTGTAACATAATATTAAACATTCATTCTCCAGTTATTCAACCCTTCCTTCTTTGAACATAAACTTTAAAACTTCATTCTCCAGTTATTCAACCCTTCCTTCTATGTACATAATATTAAACATTCATTCTCCAGTTATTCAACACTTCCTTCTTTGAACATAAATTTTATAAAGTTATTCATTCT
Organism: Acanthosepion pharaonis; assembly: GCA_903632075.3. Classification (NCBI taxonomy): domain Eukaryota; kingdom Metazoa; phylum Mollusca; class Cephalopoda; order Sepiida; family Sepiidae; genus Acanthosepion; species Acanthosepion pharaonis. The sequence continues at coordinate 34,415 of CAHIKZ030001888.1, forward strand.
CCAGTTATTCAACCCTTCCTTCTTTGTACATAATTTAAACATTCATTCTCCAGTTATTCAACCCTTCCTTCTTTGAACATAATTTAAAACATTCATTCTCCAGTTATTCAACCTTCCTTCTTTGAACATAATTTAAAAAACTTCATTCTCCAGTTATTCAACCCTTCCTTCTATGTACATAATATTAAACATTCATTCTCCAGTTATTCAACCCTTTCCTTCTTTGAACATAATTTTAAAACTTCAGTTATTCTTCCTTCTTTGAACATAATTTAAACATTATTTCAGTTATTCAACCCTTCCTTCTATGTACATAATATTAAACATTCATTCTCCAGTTATTCAACCCTTCCTTCTTTGAACATAATTTTAAAACATTCATTCTCCAGTTATTCAACCCTTCCTTCTTGTACATAATTATTAAACATTCATTCTCCAGTTATTCAACCCTTCCTTCTTTGAACATAAATTTTAAACATTCATTCTCCAGTTATTCAACCCTTCCTTCTATGTACATAATATTAAACATTCATTCTCCAGTTATTCAACCCTTCCTTCTTTGAACACTTTAAAAAGTTCATTAAAGTTATTCATTCTCTTTATGTACAGTTATTCATTCTCCAGTTATTCCTTCTATGTACATAATATTAAACATTCATTCTCCAGTTATTCAAAACTTCCTTCTTTGAACATAACTTTAAAACTTCATTCTCCAGTTATTCAACCCTTCCTTCTATGTACATAAATATTAAATTCCAGTTATTCATTCCTTCTTTGAACATTATTAAAATTCCCTTCTCTTATTCAACCCTTCCTTCTATGTACATTAAACATTCATTCTCCAGTTATTCAACCCTTCCTTCTTTGAACATAATTTAAACATTCATTCTCCAGTTATTCAACCCTTCCTTCTTTTGAACATAAATTTTAAACATTCATTCTCCAGTTATTCAACCCTTCCTTCTTTGTACATAACTTTAAATTATTCTCAGTTATTCATTCTTTGAACATAATATTAAACATTCATTCTCCAGTTATTCAACCTTCCTTTGAACATAATTTTAAAACTTCATTCTCCAGTTATTCAACCCTTCCTTCTTATGTACATAATATTAAACATTCATTCTCCAGTTATTCAACACTTCCTTCTTTGAAACATAATTTAAACATTCATTCTCCAGTTATTCAACCCTTCCTTCTTTGAACATAATTTTAAAATTCATTCTCAGTTATTCAACCCTTCCTTCTATGTACATTCATTCATTCTCCAGTTATTCAACCCTTCCTTCTTTGTACATAATATTAAACATTCATTCTCCAGTTATTCAACCCTTCCTTCTATGAACATAATTTAAACATTCATTCTCCAGTTATTCAACTCCTTCCTTCTTTGAACATAACTTTAAAACATTCATTCTCCAGTTATTCAACCCTTCCTTCTATGTACATAATATTAAACATTCATTCTCATTCTTCCAGTTATTCATTCTCCTTCCTTCTTTTGAACATAATTTTAAACTTCATTCTCCAGTTATTCAACCTTCCTTCTAATATTAAACATTCATTCTCCAAACATAATTTTAAAGTTCATTTCAGTTATTCAACCTCTTCAGTTATTAAACATTCATTCTCAGTTATTCCTTCTTTTGAACATAACTTTAAACATTCATTCTCCAGTTATTCAACCCTTCCTTCTTTGAACATAACTTTAAACATTCATTCTCAGTTATTCAACCCTTCCTTCTTTGAACATAATATTAAACATTCATTCTCCAGTTATTCAAACCCTTCCTTCTTTGAACATAATTAAAACTTCATTCTCCAGTTATTCAACCCTTCCTTCTTTGAACATAATATTAAACATTCATTCTCCAGTTATTCAACCCTTCCTTCTTGAACCTTCATTCTGTTATTCAACCTTCCTTCTTTGACATAATAAACATTCATTCTCCAGTTATTCAACCCTTCCTTCTTTGAACATAATTTTAAACTTCATTCTCCAGTTATTCAACCCTTACTTTTATGTACATAATATTAAACATTCATTCTCCAGTTATTCAACCCTTCCTTCTTTGAACATAACTTTAAAACTTCATTCTCCAGTTATTCAACCTTCCTTCTATGTACATAATATTAAACATTCATTCTCCAGTTATTAAAATTCCAGTTTCCTTCTTTGAACATAATATTAAACATTCATTCTCCAGTTATTCAACCCTTCCTTCTATGTACATAATATTAAACATTCATTCTCCAGTTATTCTTCCTTCTTTGAACATAACTTTTAAAACTTTCATTCTCAGTTATTCAACCCTTCCTTCTTTGAACATAACTTTAAAACTTCATTCTCCAGTTATTCAACCCTTCCTTCTTAGTACCTAATATTAAACATTCATTCTCCAGTTATTCAACCCTTCCTTCTATGTACATAATATTAAACATTCATTCTCCAGTTATTCAACACTTCCTTCTTTGAACATAACTTTAAAACTTCATTCTCCAGTTATTCAACCCTTCCTTCTCTGTACATAATATTAAACATTCATTCTCCAGTTATTCAACACTTCCTTCTTTGAACATAACTTTAAACGTTCATTCTTCAGTTATTCAATCCTTCCTTCTATGTACATAATATTAAACATTCATTCTCCAGTTATTCAACACTTCCTTCTATGTACATAATATTAAACATTCATTCTCCAGTTATTCAACCCTTCCTTCTATGTACATAATATTAAACATTCATTCTCCAGTTATTCAACACTTCCTTCTTTGAACATAACTTTAAAACTTCATTCTCCAGTTATTCAACCCTTCCTTCTATGTACATAATATTAAACATTCATTCTCCACTTATTCAAACTTCCTTTTATGACAATATTAAACATTCATTTCCAGTTATTCAACCCTTCCTTCTATGTACATAATATTCATTCATTCTCCAGTTATTCAACCCTTCCTTCTTTGAACATAACTTTAAACATTCATTCTCCAGTTATTCAACCCTTCCTTCTTTGTACATAACTTTAAACATTCATTCTCCAGTTATTCAACACTTCCTTCTTTGAACATAACTTTAAAACTTCATTCTCCAGTTATTCAACCCTTCCTTCTATGTACATAATATTAACATTCATTCTCCAGTTATTCATTCTCCAGTTATTCATTCTCCCTTCTTCCTTCTTTGAACATAACTTTAAACATTCATTCTCCAGTTATTCAATTCCCAGTTATTCCTTCTTCTATGTACATAATATTAAACATTCATTCTCCAGTTATTCAACCTTCCTTCTTTGAACATAACTTTTAAACATTCATTCTCCAGTTATTCAACCCTTCCTTCTTATGTACATAATTTTAAAGTTTTTCAACCTTCCTTCTTTGAAGTTATTCATTCTCCAGTTATTAAACATTCATTCTTCCTTCTTATGAACATAATTTTAAACATTCATTCTCCAGTTATTCAACCCTTCCTTCTTCCTTCTTTAAACATTCATTCTCCAGTTATTCAAAACTTTCATTCATTCTCCAGTTATTCAACCCCTTCCTTCTATGTACCTAATATTAAACATTCATTCTCCAGTTATTCAACCCTTCCTTCTTTGAACATAACTTTTAAAACTTCATTCTCCAGTTATTCAACCCTTCCTTCTATGTACATAATATTAAACATTCATTCTCCAGTTATTCAACACTTCCTTCTTTTGAACATAACTTTAAAACTTCATTCTCCAGTTATTCAACCCCTTCCTTCTATGTACCTAATATTAAACATTCATTCTCCAGTTATTCAACCCTTCCTTCTTTGAACATAACTTTAAAACTTCATTCTCCAGTTATTCAACCCTTCCTTCTACATAATATTAAACTTCATTCTAGTTATTCAACCCCTTCCATTCATAGTACTAATATTAAAACATTTATTCAGTTATTCAACCCTTCCTTCTATGTACATAATATTAAACATTCATTCTCCAGTCAACCCTTCTTCTTTGAACATAATATTAAACATTCATTCTCCAGTTATTCAACCCTTCCTTCTTTGAACATAACTTTAAAACTTCATTTAAAACTCAGTTTTTATTCATTAAGCATTCATTCTCCAGTTATTCAACCCCTTCCTTCTATGTACATAACTTTAAACATTCATTCTCAGTTATTCAACACTTCCTTCTTTGAACATAACTTTAAACATTCATTCTCCAGTTATTCAACCCTTCCTTCTTTGAACATAATTTAAACTTCATTCTCCAGTTATTCAACCCTTCCTTCTTTGAACCTAATTTTAAACATTCATTCTCCAGTTATTCAACCCTTCCTTCTTTGAACATAACTTTAAACATTCATTCTCCAGTTATTCAACCCTTCCTTCTTTGAACATAATTTAAACATTCATTCTCCAGTTATTCAACCCTTCCTTCTATGTACATAATATTAAACATTCATTCTCCAGTTATTCAACCCCCTTCCTTCTTTGAACATAAGTTTTAAAACTTCATTCTCAGTTATTCAACCCTTCCTTCTATGTACATAATATTAAACATTCATTCTCCAGTTATTCAACCCTTCCTTCTTTGAACATAACTTTAAAACTTCATTCTCCAGTTATTCAACCCTTCCTTCTTTGAACATAATTTTAAACTTCATTCTCCAGTTATTCATTCTCTATGTACAATATTAAACATTATTCAGTTATTCAACCCTTCCTTCTTTGTACATAATATTAAACATTCATTCTCCAGTTATTCAACCCTTCCTTCTTTGAACATAATTTTAAACATTCATTCTCCAGTTATTCAACCCTTCCTTCTTTGAACATAACTTTAAAACTTCATTAAACAACCTTCTTTCATTCTCCAGTTATTCAACCCCTTCCTTCTATGTACATAATATTAAACATTCATTCTCAGTTATTCAATTAAACATTGATTCTCCAGTTATTCAACCTTCCTTCTTTGAACATAACTTTAAAACTTCATTCCCAGTTATTCCCCTTCCTTTTGAACATAACTTTAAACATTCATTCTCCAGTTATTCAACCCTTCCTTCTATGTACATAATATTAAACATTCATTCTCCAGTTATTCAACCCTTCCTTCTTTGAATTTCATTCTCCAGTTATTCAACCCTTCCTTCTTAAACCTAATATTCATTCTCCAGTTATTCAACCCTTCCTTCTTTGAACATAACTTTAAAAATTCATTCTCCAGTTATTCAACCCTTCCTTCTTGTACATAAGTTTTTAAACATTCATTCTCCAGTTATTCAACCCTTCCTTCTTTGAACATAAACTTTTTCAAGTTATTCAACCCTTCCTTCTCCAGTTATTCATTCTCCAGTTATTCCTTTCTTTTGAACATAATTTTAAACATTCATTCTCCAGTTATTCAACCCTTCCTTCTTTGAACATAACTTTTAAAACTTCATTCTATTATTCAACCCTTCCTTCTATGTACATAATATTAAACATTCATTCTCCAGTTATTCAACCCTTCCTTCTTTGAACATAACTTTAAAAACTTCATTCTCCAGTTATTCAACCTTTCCTTCTTTGTACATAATATTAAACATTCATTCTCCAGTTATTCAACCCTTCCATTGAACATCTTAAAAGTTCATTCTCCAGTTACCCTTCCTTCTTTGAATAATATTAAACATTCATTCTCCAGTTATTCAACCCTTCCTTCTTTTAACATAACTTTAAAACATTCATTCTCAGTTATTCAACCCTTCCTTTGAAACATAACTTTAAACATTCATTCTCCAGTTATTCAACCCTTCCTTCTTTGAACATAACTTTAAACTTCATTCTCCAGTTATTCAACCCTTCCTTCTCTTTTTACATAATATTAAACATTCATTCTCCAGTTATTCAACCCTTCCTTCTTTGAACATAACTTTAAAACTTCATTCTCCAGTTATTCAACCCTTCCTTCTGTACATAATTTAAACATTCATTCTCCAGTTATTCAACCCTTCCTTCTTTGAACAAACTTTAAAACATTCATTCTCCAGTTATTCAACCCTTCCTTCTTTGAACATAATTACTTTCAACATTCCTTCTAATATTAAACATTATTCAAGTTATTCAACCCTTTTCTTCTTCTTTAAAAACTTTCATTTTTATTCAACCCTTCCTTCTTAGTACCTAATATTAAACATTCATTCTCCAGTTATTCAACCCTTCCTTCTTTGAACATAACTTTAAACATTCATTCTCCAGTTATTCAACCCTTCCTTCTGAACATAATATTAAACATTCATTCTCCAGTTATTCAACCCTTCCTTCTTTGAACATAACTTTTAAACATTCATTCTCCAGTTATTCAACCCTTCCTTCTTTGAACATATTTTAAAACATTCATTCTCCAGTTATTCAACCCTTCCTTCTTAATATTAAACATTCATTCTCCAGTTATTCAACCTTCCTTCTTTGAACAAACTTCATTCTCCAGTTATTCAACCCTTCCTTCTTAGTACATAATATTAAACATTCATTCTCCAGTTATTCAACCCTTCCTTCTTTGAACATAATTTAAAACTTCATTCTCCAGTTATTTAACACTTCCTTCTTTGAACATAATTTAAAACTTCATTCTCCAGTTATTCAACACTTCCTTCTTAGTACCTAATAGTAAACATTCATTCTCCAGTTATTCAACCCTTCCTTCTTTGAACATAACTTTAAAACTTCATTCTCCAGTTATTCAACCCTTCCTTCTATGTACATAATATTAAACATTCATTCTCCAGTTATTCAACCCTTCCTTCTTTGAACATAACTTTAAAACTTCATTCTCCAGTTATTCAACCCTTCCTTCTTTGTACATCAAGTTATTAAACTTTTAAAATTCATTCTCCAGTTATTCAACCCTTCCTTCTTTGAACATAACTTTAAAACTTCATTCTCCAGTTATTCAACCCTTCCTTCTATGTACCTAATATTAAACATTCATTCTCCAGTTATTCAACCCTTCCTTCTTTGTCTTTATTAAACATTCATTCTCCAGTTATTCAACCCTTCCTTCTTTGATACATAATATTAAACATTCATTCTCCAGTTATTCAACCCTTCCTTCTTTGAACATAATATTAAAATTCATTCTCCAGTTATTCAACCCTTTCCTTCTTTGAACATAATTTTAAAACTTCATTCTCCAGTTATTCAACCCACTTCCTTCTATGTACATAATATTAAACATTCATTCTCCAGTTATTCAACCCTTCCTTCTTTGAACATAACTTTAAAACTTCATTCTCCAGTTATTCAACCCTTCCTTCTTGAATATTAATTTTTAAACCCTTCCTTCTATGTACATATTCATTCTCCAGTTATTCAACCCTTCCTTCTTTGAACATAATATTAAACATTCATTCTCCAGTTATTCAACCCTTCCTTCTTTGAACATATCTTTAAACATTCATTCTCCAGTTATTCAACCTTCCTTCTTTGAACATAATATTAAACATTCATTCTCCAGTTATTCAACCCTTCCTTCTATGTACATAATATTAAACATTCATTCTCCAGTTATTCAACCCTTCCTTCTTTGAACATAACATTAAAAATTCATTCTCCAGTTATTCAACCCTTCCTTCTTTGAACATAATTTAAACATTCATTCTCCAGTTATTCAACCCTTCCTTCTTTGAACATAACTTTAAACATTCATTCTCCAGTTATTCAACCCTTCCTTCTTTGAACATAACTTTAAAACTTCATTCTCCAGTTATTCAACCCTTCCTTCTTTGAACATAAGTTTTATAACTTCATTCTCCAGTTATTCAACCCTTCCTTCTTAGTACTAATTTAATTCATTTAAACATTCATTCTCCAGTTATTCAACCCTTCCTTCTTTGAACATAACTTTAAAACTTCATTCTCCAGTTATTCAACCCTTCCTTCTTCTAATATTCATTCTCCAGTTATTCTTTTCTTTGTTATTCATTCTCCAGTTATTCAACCCTTCCTTCTTTGTACATAATATTAAACATTCATTCTCCAGTTATTCAACCCTTCCTTCTTTGAACATAACTTTAAAACTTCATTCTCCAGTTATTCAACCCTTCCTTCTTTGAACATACTATTAAACATTCATTCTCCAGTTATTCAACCCTTCTTCTTTGAACATTATTAAAACATTCATTCTCCAGTTATTCAACCCTTCCTTCTTTGTACATAATATTAAACATTCATTCTCCAGTTTAACCCTTCCTTCTTTGAACATAACTTTAAACTTCATTCTCCAGTTATTCAACCCTTCCTTCTTTGTACATAATATTAAACATTCATTCTCCAGTTATTCAACCCTTCCTTCTTTGAACATAATTTTAAACTTCATTCTCCAGTTATTCAACCTTCCTTCTTTGAACATAACTTTAAAACATTCATTCTCCAGTTATTCAACCCTTCCTTCTATTCAACCTTCCTTTAAACATTCATTCTCAGTTATTCAACCCTTCCTTCTTTGAACATAACTTTTAAAACTTCATTCTCCAGTTATTCAACCTTCCTTCTATGTACATAATATTAAACATTCATTCCAGTTATTCAACCCTTCCTTCTTTGAACATAACTTTAAACTTTCATTCTCCAGTTATTCAACCCTTCCTTCTATGTTACATACTTCCTTCTATTAAACATTCATTCTCCAGTTATTCAACCCTTCCTTCTTTGAACATAACTTTAAAACTTCATTCTCCAGTTATTCAACCCTTCCTTCATTTATGAACATTCTTATTAAACATTCATTCTCCAGTTATTCAACCCTTCCTTCTTTGAACATAATATTAAACATTCATTCTCCAGTTATTCAACCCTTCCTTCTTTGTACATAATATTAAAATTCATTCTCAGTTATTCAACCCCTTCCTTCTTTGAACATAACTTTAAAACTTCATTCTCCAGTTATTCAACCCTTCCTTCTATGTACATAATATTAAACATTCATTCTCCAGTTATTCAACCCTTCCTTCTATGTACATAATATTAAACATTCATTCTCCAGTTATTCAACACTTCCTTCTTTGAACATAACTTTAAAACTTCATTCTCCAGTTATTCAACCCTTCCTTCTTAGTACCTAATATTAAACATTCATTCTCCAGTTATTCAACCCTTCCTTCTTGTACATAACTTTAAACATTCATTCTCCAGTTATTCAACCCTTCCTTCTTTGAACATAATATTAAAATTCATTCTCCAGTTATTCAACCCTTCCTTCTTTGAACATAATTTAAACATTCATTCTCCAGTTATTCAACCCTTCCTTCTTTGAACCTAATATTAAACATTCATTCTCAGTTATTCAACCCCTTCCTTCTTTGAACATATTCAAACTTTGAAAAACTTCATTCTCCAGTTATTCAACCCTTCCTTCTTAGTACATAATATTAAACATTCATTCTCCAGTTATTCAACCCTTCCTTCTTTGAACATAACTTTAAAACTTCATTCTCCAGTTATTCAACCCTTCCTTCTTAGTACCTAATATTAAACATTCATTCTCCAGTTATTCAACCCTTCCTTCTTTGAACATAACTTTAAAACTTCATTCTCCAGTTATTCAACCCTTCCTTCTTAGTACCTAATATTAAACATTCATTCTCCATTAAACATTCATTCTAACTTTTTATTCATTCCAGTTATCCTTCTTTGAACATAACTTTAAAACTTCATTCTCCAGTTATTCAACCCTTCCTTCTTTGAACATAACTTTAAACATTCATTCTCCAGTTATTCAACCCCTTCCTTCTTTAAACATTAAGTTATTTAAACATAATATTAAATTCTCCAGTTATTCAACCCTTCCTTCTTTGAACATAACTTTAAAACTTCATTCTCCAGTTATTCAACCCTTCCTTCTTTGAACTTCTTTAAAACTTCATTCTCCAGTTATTCAACCCTTCCTTCTGAACATAGTTAAAATTCATTCTCCAGTTATTCCTTCTTATGTACATAATATTAAACATTCATTCTCCAGTTATTCAACCCTTCCTTTGAACTTTGAACAGTTATTAACTTTAAAACTTTAAAACTTCATTCTCCAGTTATTCAACCCTTCCTTCTATGTACATAATATTAAACATTCATTCTCCAGTTATTCAACCTTCCTTCTTTGAACATTTTAAAACTTCATTCTCTGTTATTCAACCCTTCCTTCTATGTACATAATATTAAACATTCATTCTCCAGTTATTCAAACCTTCTTCCATTCTCCAGTTATTGAACCTTAATTTAAAACTTCATTCTCCAGTTATTCAACCCTTCCTTCTATGTACATAATATTAAACATTCATTCTCCAGTTATTCAACCTTCCTTCTTTGAACATAACTTTAAAACTTCATTCTCCAGTTATTCAACCCTTCCTTCTTTGAACATAAAACTTCATTCTTTAAACTTTCCTTCTTTTCATTCTCCAGTTATTCAACCCTTCCTTCTATGAACATAACTTTAAACATTCATTCTCCAGTTATTCAACCCTTCCTTCTATGTACATAATATTTCATTCTCCAGTTATTCAACCCTTCCTTCTTTGAACATAACTTTAAACATTCATTCTCCAGTTATTCAACCCTTCCTTCTATGTACATAATATTAAACATTCATTTCCAGTTATTCAACCCTTCCTTCTTTGAACATAACTTTAAAACTTCATTCTCCAGTTATTCAACCCTTCCTTCTATGTACATAATATTAAACATTCATTCTCCAGTTATTCAACCCTTCTTTCTTGAACATAATATTTAAAATTCCTTCCTTCTTTGAACATAACTTTAAAACTTCATTCTCCAGTTATTCAACCCTTCCTTCTTCATTCTGTTATTACATAATATTAAACATTCATTCTCCAGTTATTCAACCCTTCCTTCTTTGAACATAGCTTTAAAAACTTCATTTCCAGTTAAACCCTTCCTTCTATTACATTCATTCTCCAGTTATTCAACCCTTCCTTCTTTGAACATAATTTTAAACTTTCATTCTCCAGTTATTCAACCCTTCCTTCTATGTAAACATAATATTAAACATTCATTCTCCAGTTATTCAACCCTTCCTTCTTTGAACATAATTTAAAACTTCATTCTCCAGTTATTCAACCCTTCCTTCTATGTACATAATATTAAACATTCATTCTCCAGTTATTCAACCCTTCCTTCTTTGAACATAACTTTTAAAACTTCATTTCAGTTATTCAACCCTTCCTTCAGTTATTCAACCCTTCCTTCTATGTACATAATATTAAACATTCATTCTCCAGTTATTCAAACCTTCCTTCTTTGAACATAACTTTAAAACTTCATTCTCCAGTTATTCAACCCTTCCTTCTATGAACATAACTTTAAACATTCATTCTCCAGTTATTCAACCCTTCCTTCTTTGAACATAAGTTATTCAAAACATAATTCATTCTCCAGTTATTCAACCCTTCCTTCTTTGTACATAATATTAAACATTCATTCTCCAGTTAACCCTTTCAACCTTCATTCTCAGTTATTCAACCCTTCCTTCTTTGTACATAATTTTAAACATTCATTCTCCAGTTATTCAACCCTTCCTTCTTGAACATAACTTTAAAACTTCATTCTCCAGTTATTCAACCCTTCCTTCTTTGAACATAATTTTAAACATTCATTCTCCAGTTATTCAACCCCTTCCTTCTTTGAACATAATATTAAACATTCATTCTCCAGTTATTCAACTTCCTTCTTTGAACCTTCTAAATGTTCATTCTCCAGTTATTAACCCTTCCTTCCTTCTATTAATCCAGTTAAACATTCATTCTCCAGTTATTCAACCCTTCCTTCTTTGAACATAACTTTAAAACTTCATTCTCCAGTTATTCAACCCTTCCTTCTATGTACATAATATTAAACATTCATTCTCCAGTTATTCAACCCTTCCTTCTTTGAACATAACTTTAAAACTTCATTCTCCAGTTATTCAACCCTTCCTTCTATGTACATAATATTAAAATTCATTCATTCTCCAGTTATTCAACAGTTATTCCTTCCTTCTTTGAACATAATTTAAACATTCATTCTCCAGTTATTCAACCCTTCCTTCTATGTACATAATATTAAACATTCATTCTCCAGTTATTCATTCCCTTCCTTCTTTGTACATAATTTTAAAATTCATTCTCCAGTTATTCAACCCCTTCCTTCTTTATGTACATAATATTAAACATTCATTCTCCAGTTATTCAACCCTTCCTTCTTTGTACATTTAAAACTTCATTCTCCAGTTATTCAACCCTTCCTTCATTCATTCATTTCCAGTTATTCAACACTTCCTTCTTTGAACATAACTTTAAACATTCATTCTCCAGTTATTCAACCCTTCCTTCTATGTACATAATATTAAACATTCATTCTCCAGTTATTCAACCCTTCCTTCTTTGAACATAACTTTAAAACTTCATTCTCCAGTTATTCAACCCCCTTCCTTCATAATTTAAACATTCTCCAGTTATTAATGTACATAATATTAAGTTCATTCATTCTCCAGTTATTCAAACCTTCCTTTTTTTGAACATTAAAACTTCATTCTCCAGTTATTCAACCCTTCCTTCTTTGAACATAACTTTTTTAAAATTCATTCATTCTCCAGTTATTCATAATATTAAACATTCATTCCAGTTATTCAAAACTTCCTTCTTTGAACATAATTTAAACATTCATTCTCCAGTTATTCAACCCTTCCTTCTTTGTACATAATATTAAACATTCATTCTCCAGTTATTCAACCCTTCCTTCTTTGAACATAACTTTAAAACTTCATTCTCCAGTTATTCAACCCTTCCTTCTTTGTACATAACTTTTAAACATTCAATTCCTTCTATTAAACATTCATTCTCCAGTTATTCAACACTTCCTTCTTTGAACATAATTTAAAACTTCATTCTCCAGTTATTCAACCCTTCCTTCTTTGTACCTAATATTAAACATTCATTCTCCAGTTATTCAACCCTTCCTTCTTGAAACATAACTTTTAAAACTTCATTCTCCAGTTATTCAACCCCTTCCTTCTATGTACATAATATTAAACATTCATTCTCCAGTTATTCAACCCTTCCTTCTTTGAACATAACTTTAAAACTTCATTCTCCAGTTATTCAACCCTTCCTTCTATGTACATAATATTAAACATTCATTCTCCAGTTATTCAACCCTTCCTTCTTTGAACATAATTTTAAAACTTCATTCTCCAGTTATTCAACCCTTCCTTCTATGTACATAATATTAAAATTCTCCAGTTATTCAACCCTTCTTCTTTGAACATAAGTTATTCTCCAGTTATTCAACCCTTCCTTCTTGTACATAATATTAAACATTCATTCTCCAGTTATTCAACCTTCCTTCAACATAACTTTAAAACTTCATTCTCCAGTTATTCAACCCTTCCTTCTATGTACATAATATTAAACATTCATTCTCCAGTTATTCAACCCTTCCTTCTTTGAACATAACTTTAAAACTTCATTCTCCAGTTATTCAACCCTTCCTTCTATGTACATAATATTAAACATTCATTCTCCAGTTATTCAAAACTTCCTTCTTTGAACATAACTTTAAATGTTCATTCTCCAGTTATTCAACCCTTCTTTCTATGTACATAATATTAAAAATTCATTCTCCAGTTATTCAACCCTTCCTTCTTCGAACATAACTTTAAAAGTTCATTCTCCAGTTATTCAACCCTTCCTTCTATGTACATAATATTAAACATTCATTCTCCAGTTATTCAACACTTCCTTCTTTGAACATAACTTTAAAAGTTCATTCTCCAGTTATTCAACCCTTCCTTCTATGTACATAATATTAAACATTCATTCTCCAGTTATTCAACACTTCCTTCTTTGAACATAACTTTAAAACTTCATTCTCCAGTTATTCAACCCTTCCTTCTATGTACAAATTATTAAACATTCATTCTCCAGTTATTCAACCTTCCTTCTTTGAACATAACTTTAAACATTCATTCTCCAGTTATTCAACCCTTCCTTCTATGTACATAATATTAAACATTCATTCTCCAGTTATTCAACACTTCCTTCTTTGAACATAACTTTAAAATTTCATTCTCCAGTTATTCAACCCTTCCTTCTATGTACATAATATTAAACATTCATTCTCCAGTTATTCAACACTTCCTTCTTTGAACATAACTTTAAAATTTCATTCTCCAGTTATTCAACCCTTCCTTTGAACATAACTTTAAAACATTCATTCTCCAGTTATTCAACCCTTCCTTCTTTGAACATAATTTAAAACATTCATTCTCCAGTTATTCAACTCCTTCCTTCTTTGAACATAACTTTAAAACTTCATTCTCCAGTTATTCAACCCTTCCTTCTTTGAACATAACTTTAAAACTTCATTCTCCAGTTATTCAACCCTTCCTTCTTAGAACATAAATTTAAACATTCATTCTCCAGTTATTCAACATTCATTCCTTCCTTCTTCTTTGAACCTAATTAAAAAATTCATTCTCCAGTTATTCAACCCTTCCTTCTTTGAACATAATTTAAAACATTCATTCTCCAGTTATTCAACCCTTCCTTCTTACTACCTAATATTAAACATTCATTCTCCAGTTATTCAACCCTTCCTTCTTTGAACATAGCTTTAAAACTTCATTCTCCAGTTATTCAACCCTTCCTTCTTAGTACCTAATATTAAACATTCATTCTCCAGTTATTCAACCCTTCCTTCTTTGAACATAACTTTTAAAAGTTCATTCTCCAGTTATTCAACCCTTCCTTCTTAGTACCTAATATTAAACATTCATTCTCCAGTTATTCAACCCTTCCTTCTTTTAACATAACTTTAAAACTTCATTCTCCAGTTATTCAACCCTTCCTTCTTAGTACCTAATAATAAACATTCATTCTCCAGTTATTCAATCATTCCTTCTTTGAACATAACTTTTAAACTTCATTCTCCAGTTATTCAACCCTTCCTTCTTAATACCTAATATTAAACATTCATTCTCCAGTTATTCAACCCTTCCTTCTTTGAACATAACTTTAAAACTTCATTCTCCAGTTATTCAACCCTTCCTTCTTTGAACATAACTTTAAAACTTCATTCTCCAGTTATTCAACCCTTCCTTCTTAGTACATAATATTAAACATTCATTCTCCAGTTATTCAACCCTTCCTTCTTTGAATATAACTTTAAAACTTCATTCTCCAGTTATTCAACCCTTCCTTCTTTTTACATAACATTAAACATTCATTCTCCAGTTATTTCGCCTTTCCGACTTTGTACATAACTTTATACATTCATTCTCCAGTTATTCAAACCTTCCTTCTTGGTACATATATTTAAACATTCATTCTCAAGTTATCTAACAATTCCTTCTTAGGATATAACTCTAAACATTCATTCTCCAGTTATTCAACACTTCCTTCTTTGAACATTAATTACACATTCATTCTCCAGTTATTCCACATTTCCTTCTTTTTACATATTCATTCCCCAGTTATTCAAACCTTCCTTCTTTGTACATAATTTTAAACATTCATTCTCCCTTTTCATCCTACACAAGTTCGGTGGATTTCGAAATTCTGGGGATTTTTCTTTTTTTTTATCAAATATTTTTACTTTACTTTTTTTATTTCTGTGCTTCAATTTTTTATCGTTAAATTAAATAATGTTGAGTCGAAGTAATGAAGCACCACCTGACCTAACTGGATTCGCCTTTTCATATCCTGGGCGGAGATATTTCACGCATGCTGCCTTAACTACAACAATTCCATCAGAGAAGCCGTTACCATGAAGAGACACAAATCTGCATTTATTTCAAACCTTCATTCTAAATTATAACAGCTCCACTTTATTCGAATTGTTGATTGAGGAACATTCATTATTAACATGTTGCCATATGGTTAAAGCGTCGTCTATGAAAGATGAGCTCCTGTGATATGGGATACGAGTAAAGTCACATCAGAAACTACTTCACGCTATTTGAACTGACGGCGTCTCTAAATTAGTGATTCTCATTTAAAAAACACGAAAAGAGACTTTATATCATAAATACATTTTGTTAATTCGAGAAAAAGCAGTTTGATGTTATTAGTCCAGTACAGATTTAATTTGATTGGATTTATTTTTTTCATTTTTTATTTTTTTTACGGCATATCAACCTTAACGGGTTATTTAATGCCGACAACATTTTTAGGATAGATTCGTATGAATAGAATATGTATTCTTTGGTTTAGATTGGTTTGGTTTAATTTTTTATGGCATATCAATTTCAATGGATTATTTAACGCCGACAACATTTTTTTATTGCTGGTAATATTTTGTTTTGTCAAAAATCTGTTTCTGATAATATATTTCCTTAAAAATTGCATTGTTGGTAATAATTTTTTTCAAAAAAGTATTGCTGGTAATAGTTAACTATTTACCCATAGCTCGGACACCAACAGGTGTCACCACCCTGGGTCAGGGTGGACCTGGGAACACCAGTAATTAAGAGGTGGTTCCATGCTCACCAAAACCTTCTGATCTGATGCCTTGCTGCTGGACGTAGTTTATCATCTTACCCAGGACGCGGATGCAATTTAACGTCTTACCCAGGACACAGGTGCTTTTTGGAAAGATTTCCAGCTAATCTGAAGAAAATCATTTAAACTTGTAGTACAGAATTTTTCAGCTACTACAGGTATTACAAAGGTAATGATGCGAAATACATTTCGCATCATTACCTTTGATTGATTTGTTTTACGGCTTATCAATCATTTTCAGGTTATTTAAAGCCAGAAAATATTTTTAGATTATGAAATTTTTGAAGGGGAGAATAATAATGGTTTAGTGATACAAGTCTTACAAATTAACCCATAGATGGGGAGAGAAGTGGTGGATCCATAGTTTTCCCAAAGGTATTTGTGAGTAAGTGGATATAACGAACTCGACTGGAATTAGAACTCGGCTCTCTTATTAACAATTTCGAGCCGTTATCCTTTACACAACCCGCATATCCAAGCTTACAACACCTGGTCTTCCCAAACGGTCACCCATCTCGACACTGACCAAGCACAATCTTGCTTAACTTTGGTGATAACTGGTGTTTCAGTGTGATATGGCCGTAAATTTTGGAAGTTGGAGATGAGAGTTCAGTTTGGTGTCAACAATACTATGGCTTTGGGAGTCGATATGGCTACATGTTTGAAACGTACGTAATATGACATTAATATGACCTTACCTTCTAACGTTACAGACACGTAGCGATGGGGGTGGGTCTACAAATAAAAAAAACTTAATGTAACGTTATAAAGTAACATTTGTAGCAAACAACGTTTGTTAGCTAGG
Organism: Acanthosepion pharaonis; assembly: GCA_903632075.3. NCBI lineage: Eukaryota > Metazoa > Mollusca > Cephalopoda > Sepiida > Sepiidae > Acanthosepion > Acanthosepion pharaonis. The sequence continues at coordinate 51,735 of CAHIKZ030001888.1, forward strand.
GTTGAAAATAGCTGCGTGCACAGTTGTAGTAAAGTTGCCATTATGTCCATTTACAGTATTTACGTCATTCGGACTGCTGTCTCCATCTTTATTCACGAGGTTTCGGCCGTTGTGCGCTCCGGCCTTCCTAATCCTAACTCCTGCCGGTGATATACCTTGGAATTCCGAACCGAAACCTTTATTTAGTCCAGCTTTTTTTTTTTTGGGGGGGTATCTCGGTTTCGGATAATTCTCGTTAGTAACTCCATGTTTTTTGTTCCCTCTACTCTGGCCAGATATTGAACTCAAAACTCTTTTGGTCAAGTCATGTTTTGAATTGATTTGACCAATGATTTTATCCACTGAGCCATGAGTCATGTGTGAAACGTTGTGAATATGGCAATAAAGATGAGGAAAATTCTCAGGACGATGTAAATAGTGTAAGTAGTTACAATACCTCATCTCAGAAATATAGTGTTGTAGAGTAGTTTTCAGAGTGGAGGATTGTATTTCACTAAGTCGGTCTTAAATTAGGTTCGACGTACAAAACGTTAGGAACTTGAAAATAATAGTTAATAACGCAGCAATCTAGTTGTGGTAGCTGATACTTCAATGTCCAACATCGACAGACACACCAACACCACTGAGCCCCCTGGCGATGGCTACTACTACTACTACTACTACTTATGTGTGGGAGAGTCTATTAACAATAGAATAGGTATGTTCCGGTATAATATATAGACATCTCCTGAATAAGGTCGGAGCGTACAACAGCCGAAACGTCGTGAATATGACAATGAAGATAAGGAAAATAGTTTGAACAATGTAAATAGTGTAAATAGTTACAATACCTCATCTCAGAAATATAAACATATCCTGATGAAAGCCGGAGCTTACTACGGCCGAAACGTCATGAATATGGCAACATAAATGAGGACAACCCTCCAAACGATGTAAATAGCGTAAATAGTTACAATACCTCACCTCAGAAATAGAGACAGATGTTGAAGGTGAATATGAGAATAAAGATGAGGACAACAGTCCGAGCGATGTGAATTGTGTAAATAGTTACAATACCTCACCTCAGAAATAGAGACAGATGTTGAAGGTGAATAGGACAATAAAGATGAAGACAACAGTCCGAGCGATGTGAATTGTGTAAATAGTTACAATACCTCACCTCAGAAATATAGACATACCCTGATGAAGGCCGGAGCGTACAACGACCGAAACGTCGTGAATATGGCAATAAAGACGAGGGAAACAGTCAGAATGATGTAAATAGTGTAAATTGTTACTATATAGACGGATGATATCATACATTCACCAACCAAAAGACAGGGAATATATAATGTTGCAAGAACATTACGTGAGTATTTACTTTAAAATGCTGAGATAAAAACAACAATAAAATGAGGAAATGAATACTGAACCAGTGAAATGTTTATAATAGACAATTCATTGGTCAAAAGATATTAAAGAATTTTTTTTTAAAAATGGCAGCTAAAAAGAAAGTGTAAGAGTGGCGGAAAGAAAATTAGCATGGTGAGAAAAAGATGGAAGGAAGAATATAAAATAAAAGTGAATAGATGAGCAAGTTGCAACGACAGAAAGGAGGGGGTGGCTCTGACAGACTTGTGTAGCGATTACCTACAACACTAAATGTGTGTATGTTATTCCAGCTGAACCTCTTAAGTTGTACGTTTTTGTAAATAATCCACACCTGGCAACCATTTTTGCATTTGAGACTATAAAATTGGTTCTGCGTGCCGGCTACGATGAGAAAAATGAAAGTGACGGGGTAGTGTGTCTGATTTGGGGAAGATCTGCCATTGCAGGAAGAGAAAGATACAGACAACATCACGATTCTTCAATGACAGCGTTCAATGACATCTCTCTCTCTCCCCCCCTCTCTCTCTCTCTCTCTCTCTCTCTCTCTCTTGTAGATAAAGACGAAGAAGAATGTCTGTATGTATTCCTTCTTCGCATGTACACGTGCCGGACAAATGTCAGCCACGATGCCACCCAGAAGAGCGAAGCGGGAAAGATAAACAAAAATGAAAGAATGTCATGACTGACAAAAATCCAAAACAGAAGACCATGTAGATACGATAAAACACACACACACACAGACACACACACACACAGAAAAACAAACACACACACAAACCTATCCATTTTTCTTAGTTCGATACAAGATTATATCCGTAAATGTTTACCAAACTTCTGCTAAGAGCTTTAGACGCTGAACAAAAACATGATAATATTTCGCTATTTTTCTTATTTTCCAGTTATATAATAAAACTGCACGAATTTGAAATAAAGAGGAAGATATGGCCGAAGACTAGATCGGCTGGAATAATATGATAAAAAGTAAAAAATAAATAAAGTTCGTCATAATATTTTTAATAATGAAAATATTTTAAGTTTCAGTTGATGTATTTTGAGACATTGTTGAATTATTTAATTTGGAAAAATGTTTATGTTATACATGTGTCAATAGGTGAAAATTGGTTGAGTTTATACTTGTGTCTATAGGGAATCATTGGTCGTATTTATAATTATGTCTATAAATAAACATTGGCTGGATTTATACTTGAGTTTATAAAAAAAGAGTTGACCTTATTTTTTATTTGAACCTGTAAGTAAACTTGGGTCAAGTTTATACTTGATTCTGCAAGAAAATATTGTTCGGGTTTTTACTTGAGTCTATCTAATTATTGGTCGTTTTTATACATGAGTCTATGGAAAAACATTAACCATGTTTATACTTGAGGCAATAAGTATGTATTTTTATGGTAACGTTTTTAGATGTGGGGGTCTTACTCCTCTACTTGTGTTTATATTTGAGCATACAAATAAACATTTATCGTATTTATATTGCCTATATATAAATACTACTGGTGTTTATACTTCAGTCTATAGGTAAAATTTGATCGTATTTATACCTGCGTCTATGAGAAAACATTGGTCGTGTTTATACTTGAGGCTATAGATAAATATTTGTCTTGTCTGCAATCATCAATTTGTATGGTGGATTTGTTGGAGAGGAGGCTTAATCCTTTGCATAGAATAGAGTCGGTATATTCTACGCTCTACCGACAGAGCGAGAAAATATTTTAGATCCTTCGTCAAATGGTATAAAAATGTAAAAACATAGCGAAGGTAAAAAAAGGAAGCGATTCACTGGGACGCTTTCGCATTCAAAAGCAAGGCCATTTATATGGCAGTGACTGCTGGATAATCTTCTCTCATGTAAGAAGAGACTTTGGATCGACAGTGGTGTGATTCTACCGAAAGATGCCGAGAATAACATGAACGGAACATGTAAGTAACGAGGAAGTTATAAGGAAAATAAACACTACAAAGAAACTGATACAATCGGAAAGATGACATTTCTGTTATACCTAATGCGGAAAGAAGACTTGGAGAGTATAACACTCAAAGGACATAAGATAAAACAAACAAAGGGATAAAGCAAGTAACATAAGTTTGAGTTAATGAATGGCAAAACAAGGATAAATGGTAATATTAATCGTTTCATTATAAGGAAACATTTGGCATTCATTGACCGAGCAGCCAGTGTTGCTGTCAGTTGAAATTTATAAAATCTTTCCCTTACAACGCTTTTTCAGGAAAATAAGTTTTTTTTTTATGTCCTGTAGCTGTTATCGCTCTTTTCACTGCTGATGGAGGTTTCCTTCCTAACCTTTTGTTTGAAGTAGTGTGGAATGTCAACATCTTGATTATATCATTATTTTCTCTTCGAGTTACATATGCTAGCCATTTTAGTTGTTGCTGCTGTTGAAAGTCTTCAAGTGATATGGCTCCTGTTATTTGGTACAATTCTTTGTTTGTGATTCTGTAGTGACAAGAAGAGTTTTATTCATTAACATTAAAATTAGCAATTAAACATTTTAAAAGAATTAACGGTACTGTCACATCTTTTGGCCTCTAAGCCTGGATTTGATTTTTAAATAAATGGTGATGATAATATTAGCCGTTTCCTTATAAGGAAACATTCGGCACTCATTGACCGAGCAGCAAGTACTACTATCGATTGAAATTTATAAAATCTTTTTCTTAAAAAACTTTTTCAACAAATTAAGAGTGGATGCATATTTTTCTCAAGGGTATTCGTGTTAAAGTAAACGCAATGAACACTGTTGCAAAATTTAAATTACAAATTGCTCTTCTGAAATATTCTTGAGAAAATACAGCCCAACTGAATATCGGATCCATAGGATGGAGTTGGTGTATTCGAAGATTTATGAAAAAAAAAATCTATTAATCGTCTTCTCCCTCCAACTATGTGTAATTAGCAGAACAGACTGGGTTCTATAGCCTTGGATGGCAACTGGTCTAGGAGAAGGACAACTCTGATTTCAAAACCTGCGGAGGGTCGGTTGGGGACCCTGTGGCACGTAGTGCACCAGGTCTCTGTATTCGGCCCTTCAAAAAGTGTGGATGGTCCTGCACGAAACCATCACCACTATAATCAAATCATGTGTGCTGGTGGCTGGGGTGTCGGTTCCTAGGAACTGATCTGCTTGACCCCCATACGTCGAATACGACCGGAGAGGTCACTATGTAAATAAACAAGTAATATCTTTTATATTAAATTTCACCCAATACCAGCCTCAAAAACCACTCGAGGTAGAGAACTACTGAATGAGGTGGATGATATGAATACAAAAAGCGATAGAAGAAAAAGAAGATTATAAGGATAGGGAGAATAGATAGTGAATGATCCTTCAATTAAAGAAGTTAAGATTATGGATTTCAGGGAACCATTAATACAAGAGTGTTCTGCAAAAAGGCAGTTCTCAGGGGAAATAACCTTCTTTGCGCCACTTCCTCTTTACAAATATCATACATAAAATTAATAATAACACCTTACCAGAAATTTCCTGCTAGTTGTCAGGTTAAGGGGACATTATTCGTGTAATAATTTTAATATTTTGGCCAGGCAAAATTACTGGCTATTCTTTAATGTTTCCTTTCGCTTTTGTACTTTTCGGATTGAATGTTAATCAGGATAAAAATAAAGTTAATAACGATCGTCAGAAAGAGTTTAACCCGAGCAACGTTAAGCAACCTTGATATAGAAGCACCTTTTCGTCTTAAATGCAAGCATATGTTACGCTTTTATACGTGGGGTCCTAACCGGGGTGTCGTATAAACAAAGACGAAAGTAACAAAATATCTACGCCCAGAAACATATGCGAGCAAATAGCCACATTTGAACTTCATGCCAGAAAATAAACGCCCCTATATATATATATATGTGTGTGTGTGTGTGTGTGTGTGTGTGTGTGTGTGTGTGTGTGTGAAAGAGAGAGAGAGGAGATGTACTCTAGAAACACTTCCGCATAAAGATGACAGAAAGGAAGTAGCAACCGTGATCCATCCAAGCGAACACCCACGAGCACATTGACACCAACGTACAAGCAATGTGATTTCTTACGTCTTAATAAAGAATAAGTAAACTTCAGAGGAAACTTGTCATGTGCAATCGTCAAGTTGTAATCGAAAGTTTAAAATTATTCGAACGATTCAGAAAGGTTTCATAGAAAGTTCAATAAAGGAGTAGTCGATTGTCAAATCAACGCTTCAAACTTGACCGGGAATCCGTTGAAATCGATTTCACGACCGAGAAGAATTTCAAATTGGACATTCCTTCATGAAAAATAAATGATTCATGACGATTTCAAAGAAAATTTAATGACTGTGTCTCAGATAAATAACTGACGCTGAGGTTTCAATCCAGGTCAAGAATCCATTGAAATTGATTTTTTCTCTGCAAAAACATCAAGTTCGATATTCATCCGCAGAAATGGTTCAAATAATCCAGAATTGTTTCAAAGATTATTCAATGAGTGAAGACAACATAAAAGATGGGCTTGGATGTTTCAAACCGAGGATTCATCAAAAATAGTTCATTCATATCTTCAATTGTTCGCCAAGGGAAACTATTTAAATGTCTCACAAAAGTTGCAAAGATGATTCAACAATTGATATTGACATGAGCAATTCAAGTATGGCTGGAAATCCGTTGAACATGTCAAAGGGAATGAAAGACATGCAAGTTAGACATTCATTATCGGAAATTATTCGAATACTTCAGTGGGTTTTAAGAGATCATCCAATGAGCGAGACCCGTAGAAAATATTGAAATCCACAATTCAATCTTTGCCGGCCCATACTCTGGAATATTTCTGGATATTTCTCCGCAAAAAAACTATTCAAATACTTAAAAAGTGATGCAAAGATGAATTATTGAGAAAACTTGACATCGGCGTCAAACATCGTTGGTTATTCGTTAAAAGCGTTTCACGCCTTTACGTCGTACATAGGTCGATGGAAAATACAGAAACGCTATTTACATTATTCGAAGTATTGTCCTCATCTTTTTTGCCATATTTATCACAACGTTTCGACCGTTGTACTCTCCGGCCTTCTTCAGGTGGTTGGAATGTCGAACTGAACCTTTTATTTCGCTTGTAGATTGTTCTAGTTCCACGTGCCATGTCTAATGGACGTCAGTTATTCACCTCTCCAAGTTCTCCGCTGCCTTAACGAGGTATTGAACTCACAACTCTTTGGATCTTGTCACTAAATCTAACCAAGGCTTTTATCCACTGTGCCATTCGTCCTTAAGGACACATGGCACAGGCGAAACGTTGTGATAAATATGGCAACAAAGATGAGGACAATAGTCCGAATAATGTAAATAGTGTACATAATACCTGTCATATGCCCCAGTCGACGAATGGGTTATAGGGCGATCATACGCCGACTGAGAGATATATAAACTCTCACACCTGTGGATAGATACAAGCTATCTCTCTCAGATCGTGAGACAATTGGTAAACAAAAATATTTTAAGACCACTGTTCCATTGGGATAATCGAACAGTAATCTTTCCCAGGTCCGCTTCGTTTTCAACACGAGTACTGATCCACAATACAAGGATGAACTATAAGGCTTAACGATTTTTGATACAATAATTTTAATATATACAAATATACATATATCAAAAATAAAAGGAACAGATAAGTATGAGTTAAAACATCCGACGACTAGATCTCGAACTTATTTTGGGATATCAAATTCGCCTAACAATAAATGGATTCAACTGAACCCGAACATACAAAATACAAGTATGAATTACTATGAATTGAATGCAGAAGCCAACGCACATACACAAAAGAGATGGGATAGGCGTTATAATTATTGTTTACATGTGGAAAGGTGTTTGCGAAAAAAAAAAACATATATTCATGTGTGTGTGTAGATCTTTTTCTAATACGGATCCAAAATGTGATTACTTATCTTTTGTATTCAGTTCTCTCTTCTTTTTTTTTATATCAATATCCTTTCTTTTCTTTTCTCGGCACAAAAACAATTTCACACACTGCCAGTCTGTAATAGAGGTATACACTTCCTTTCTCTCTTTGTTTCGTCTTTTTCTTTCCTTCCTTTTCTTCTGGAGACGGCTCGATTTGCAACAGGGATGTACACTTTCTTCCTCTTCTGTAAACAGCTCGACTTGCAACAGGGATGTAAACTTTCCTCTTCTCTTTGGTTTTCTTCTTTCTTTCCTTCTTCTTCTTTATACAATTTAGCTTATAACAGAGGTATACACTTTCTTTACGCAGGTTGAATCATCAACGTATATCTTTCTCTGCGTCTTCAAATTGGGATTCTCGAACAGGAATATTTCTTTATACTTCTTGTTCGGAGTTGCCTGGATAGAACTGGATAAGTCGTCACTATCAAATGCGTCTTATCTTTCCGTTCGTGAACCACTAGCGCCTCGGCTTCGGTCTTGCCTTTTCAAAGTCCAGATAACAACTGATCCTCGAGTGAATCTTTGACGGTTACGTGTCTTAGGTTTTGGCGCGAATTCTAACTTACTTCCGTCCCCTGTCTAGCTTCTGTCTAGACATTTTCCGTTACGGGTAATTGGGTCAGTCGACCTTTTGACCTGCCTTCCCAAAATGTCATAAGACTTCACGTAATCTTTATTCTATTGCTAGGCGGAAATTAACCTTCATATGTGCGTATATGCGTGTTTATGCCATCTGTTTTTAATACCCGTCACATACCTCATCTCAGAAATATACACAGATACTGAAGAAGGCCGAAACGTTGTAATAAATATGGCAACAATGATGAGGACAATAGTCCGAATAATGTAAATAGTGTATATAATACCTCATATCAGAAATATAGACAGATTCCGAAGGGCCGAAACGATTTAGAAATTGTTCACAGATGATCCCGTGAGCGAAGATTAAAATTTTAACATCGAAGTTTCAAAATTGTCAGGGAATACGTAGAAAGCCATCAAGGTTCTGGAAGACCTCCAGTTGAAGATTTATACACGAAAACTATTCGTATCTTTGAGATATGTTCAAAGATAGTTTACTGTGGGTGGGGGCTAAATGTTGACGCTGACGTTTCAGACCTCACCGACAGACCTCACCGACACAGCATAAGTGCTATTTACGTTCTGGAAGGTATTCGAGTTGGAAGATCGTCCACCAAATATATTCAAATGATTTAGAGGAGTAAAGAGAAGATTCATTTAACGAGGGGCTGACGGGAAACAAACTTAGCGGGGTATCCGGTTTTGCAGTCGGAGAATTGTCAGTAGAAATTGTTCGAATGATTTCGAGTGGTTTACAAGAAGATTCAACGAGTGAGGCTAAGATAAAAAGTGGCTTCAAATATGGCCGAGAAACCGTTGCATGCGTTCCATTCTCTGGAAGATCAACGTTCTTCCTTGAAACCTATTTGATTATTTCACAATCAACGTTTACGTTCTAATTGAAAGTTTAAAATTATTCAAATGATTCAGAAGAGTTTCACTAAGAGAGACGCAAATTATTATTATCGTTTCAGATTTGTCCGGAAATCTGTAAAAAAATCTGTAAAACTATTTAGGATCTCCACGGAAATTATTCTGATGGTTCATAATCGATATATATAAATATATATATATATATATATATATATATATATATATATATATATATATATGGATACCCATATGTTAGAGCGCATATTTTATCTATTAGGATTTCTCTTCGGTGTCTTGATTTGCGAATAATCAAACCAATACCATAGGAAAAAAAGGTATAAAAAAGAAAGAACAAAGAACATGTACGTCAGCCGAAAATAATCGTCTAGCATGCAAGTCCAAAGCCCAAAGAAAAAAACCACGATACGAGTAAGCAAAATAACTAAATATAGTGCTCAATACGGTAAGTAGAGCAGACCTAATTAAACCTATTGAGACAAACCTACTAAGGTTTCACCTAAGCGGAACGTCAGGGAATAAATGCTTCACCCGCACCCCCGTTGTTAGAGTTTGATTTTCTTTCTTTTTTCTGGTCACGTGGTTATGATTTTTCGCTTATAGACTATAAATACTCCGTTCTTTCGTTACCTTTTTAGCCAGCCTTCCCTGACGATCCGCTTAGGTGAAACCTTCGTAGGTTTTTCTGGCTCTCTAGATTTAACTACCTATATATATATATATATATATATATATATGGAGGTGAACACTGACCGCCGAGAGTTTCAGGATTTTTTTAAGCATTTCGCTCCAAGCAAGGAGTTACAGAGCGTGAGAGCAAGAGTAAAGAGGCGTGATAGAGGAGAGGATGAAGAGAAGGACAGGGAATAGATCAAGGCATCTGGAGATGTCGATTGTCATTGCATTTGAATAATTAAAGATTATAGCTATCAGGGAAACAAGTAAGTGGAAGGCAGTTCCACAGACGACCAGAATATTGCCTTCAAACATAAAACAGTCTGTGCCAAAGCACAACAATCATGGCTTTAAGATTGCGTTGAAGCAAGAAAGATTGTCGCCACTCGGTATTGACCTCAATGTCCTTTTTTTTTTACTTACCTGCGCTTCATCCTTGATATTGAGTACTTTTACCCAAAATATTGCATACATCAACAATATACCTTTATCATGTATTGTTTAAAATTTCTTATATTTAAGAATATGGAAGATCTATATTTATGGCAAATCAATGGCGGAGCGTTTGTAAATACAGACTTGGTCTGAAAATTGCTTTAGGCGTAAAACAAACGGCAAACATGAAGTGTTGATTAGTATCTCCACAAAGCTTGAAAGTTGAGAGTTCAGAACTGTTATATAAAAGAAATTCTCCTCTATGCCAGTGAATGCTTTCCTTAAAGATGAACAGGAGATTTAAGATGAGGTTCTAAAGATGCTGAGAATACCATGAACGGAGCATGTGATCAACTGAGAAGTTTTAAGGAAAATGGAGACAAGAGGGCCACATTTATTTAGCATCAGAAAGAAACTGTTGGGATTCCTGGAATGCATAATGAGGGAAGAGGGCTTGGAGAATTTGATACTCACAGGATATATTGAAGGCAAGAGGAACATGGGAAACAATAATCAACCGACCTCAAGCGCCTGTGTAAACAAATGGTAGTAGAGGGCTTAAGAAAGAATGCAAACATTGCTAAGTGTTACAAAGGAAAGAATGTTGTGGAGAACTATGATCACCCACAAAAAAAAGAAGAACATATATATATATATATATATATATATATATATATATATATATATATATATATAAATGTGTGTGTGTGTGTTTAATTATAATATAGTGTTGGTGTCAGTAAAACTGTGCGATGTAATAAAACAGGACTTATAAGTATATATTAATACAAATTCATATTATCCCCCCACCCAATGCACAACGCAATCTTCAGGTGCTGCATGAAACTCCTGAGCGTGCTATCCATGAGGGTTATATATATATATATATATATATATATATATATATATATATATATATATATAAAAAAGGAAAAGAACAGATGTAGTAAGTAACCACAGTTCGTAGCATTGACTTTTTTTAAAAAAAATAAGTGCCAGATCCGAAGTCAATTTATTTTGACATGAAAAATAATCCACACACCCCCACTCTCAGACCTTATTTTTCTATTCTATCGTAGATCTGACTTTTAATTGGTTAACCTAGACATACCCACAAGTATATTTTTAATTATGAACTTAAGCCCCTCTCCCGCCGTTTTAGTTTCCGAAAAAGTGTAACAATTAGTTTTTGAAATTATCCTAAAAAATCATTTTTATCACAAGTTATTTACCATTGCCTGAGGAAGTACAATCATAGTATTGAAACATGAAAGATTTTGTGTAGCGATGTAACTTGTTTATAATATAATCTATTATAATATATATATATATATATATATATATATATATATATATATATATATATATATATATATATATATATATATATATATATATATATATACACACATATATATATCACACACACATATAACACACATATATATATATATATATATATACAGACACACATACACACACATATATACACAGACAGACACATTAATATATATATATGTGTGTGTGTGTGTGTGTGTGTGTGTGTGTGTGTGTGTGTGTGTGTGTATGTGCCAAAGAAACGTAAAACATAAGGTTTAAAATTAATTTTTAAACAGGAAAAATCTTTCTTGAAGCTTCTATTTTAGTCGTAATTTCAAACTATTAGATTAAATCTAATATTTCCAATAAGCAAATTACTTTGATGTATTACAAAATTAATTTAAAGTGACTGGAATCGTTAATCTTATCCAATTTTAGCTATCTGTCAGCAAAATATAATTCTCTTCATTAAAAATTTTTCAAAAATAAAATATAATTTTCTGAAACTTTATTTGAGGAATATTAGCTGATTTAAAGTATAATTAATCTGATTTTAAACATATTTTTCTTCTGAATATCACAGAAATTCATTTTTAACACGGAGGTAGGCATTTATTTATGTTGTTGAGAGCTGAATTGACAACCGGAAATCTAACTAATTTTTCTACGGTAAAATGTTGCCTGAGGAATATAACAAGAGCACCTTTTTCCATATAATTTTTAACTACTAAGTAATTTGAAACCATTTTTCTCCGTAACGTAATGGCTCATTGAATTTTAGGGATTTAGGCTTTAAATTTTTAAATATATATATATATATATATATATATATATATATATATATATATATATATATATATATATATATGATAGATTGATAGATGATAAAAATATAGTTTCGATATGCTATATTTATGGATAAAATATAGATATTTTGTAATTGCAAAATTGGACACTAAAGTCAATACCAATATACATATATCGCTCGCCAATTGAGCACTATCGAAAAAGGGAATTTTTATACACCGCTCTTCGTAAGAATTGAGCCCTATGGTAGCCGGTACGACGTTTATATATCACGTATATAATGTGTTAAAAATTCACTTTCTCTGCCGTCGCCAATAGCCTAAGGATAAAAGTCTCTGACTGATGGCAAATCGGTCGAGTTTCGATCCCGGCTTAATGCAATCGGATGTCACGCACACAGATGAGTTGAGATACAGCAAAACAGACTGTGGATGGCATTGATTAATATGAGTTTTTCTCTGATATATATTAATCTATTTCAATGTGTGTCTGTTTTTTTTACTAGTATATCTGTTCAATTTTTTCAATTAGCATTGGATATAAAATCTGCAAATGGGCAACTTTTATATTTACATTGGTCTTGTTTGATAAGGTTTTTTGGGGGCCCAATGAAAATATGTTTAATCATCTAAGCCCGAAACGTTTTTATACATACTGCAACCAAACATATGAAAAGAAGAGGAAAAAAAACACCAATATATAATATAAGTATATATGTATGTTGTTTATCACCTGTCCGAGAAGCAGGGGGAATGTAGTTCTTGCGAGCTTTCTTCATATTGTGATCAACGATATATTCCTTTAAAATTTCAAAAGGAGATTCCAAAGGTCAGGGGTCAGGATCAGGTGTCTGTTTCTAAAATGAAACACGAAATACGCAACTATTTTTTGTAATTGCTGAAAAAAAGGTTCGTTGGGAAAATATTCGTTTTGGGGAGATTTGCGAGTTGGTGGGGTGGGGGGTCTCATTTTTAAATTTTTTTTTAATTTCATTTATTTAATTAGTTCGTCCAAACACCACGAAAAGTTTCAAGAACTTCAGCTACCGACTCAGTTGACTTTCTCTAAAACAGAAATAATCGACAGAAAATAAATGTTTTTCTCTCCTAAATGAGTGGTTTAAGGTGTTATGTTAAATAGCCATCAAGACAGAAAATCTGGTAACCTTGTCAATCTGTTCAAACTTCCTGAATGTTTCGATAACACCTTTTATATTCATGATTACTTGCATTATTTACATTATTCGGACTGTTATCCTCATTTTCATTGCCATATTCACAACGTTTCGGCCGTTGTACGCTCCGGCCTTCTTCAGGATATGTCTAAATTTCTGATATAAAATATTGTAATTATTTACATTATTTACATTGTTCGGACTGTTGGTTAGATCCAGTGAAAAGAGCCAAAGAGTTGTGAGTTCAGTGCCAGCCTACAGCAGTGGCGAACTAAAACTTGGAGAGTTGAGTTAAAGAGATATAATTGAGACATCTGTAAGAGGCTTGGCACGTGGAACTAGAACAATCTACTCCGGTGGACGAAATAAAGGGTTCAATTCGAAATTCCAATCACATGAAGAAGAAGGGGGCGTACAACGGCCGAAACGCTATGAATATGGCAATGAAGATGATGATGATAACAGTCCGAATAAAAACAAAAGAAAAAACAGTACAACGGAGATCACAGAACAATCAGAAATCGAAATTAAAAACAATGGCAAGTTAGAAGAAAAATTGATTTTAATAATGCCAGTAAATGAAATTCGAGAAAAACTTTTAGAAATAAGCAAGAAAAGTGAAGAACTTGACGCTGTGAATATAAACAGAGAAAAGACGCAGAAGGTTATTAAGAACATTGAAATGAAAGCAAAGAGTTCATTCCTTTTAAGTAAACTGCAAGTAACATGTAAGTTGGGCGAAGAGTTATATGAACACTTATTGTCCAACAGTAATCTTTAATGATGAATATAGAGCTACATTGGATGGAACAGCAGGCAGAGATAGAGGTTGGATCGTTCATGAGAATAGACAACAAACAGTAAAAATGCTGCTACTATCTATCTCGAGATCCTTAAAAAACATTTCAAAGAAAATGCAATGCCATGTAATCAATCCTAATCTGGAATCTCAACTTCAGTCACTTTCTCACCGACGTTACCTGGCTTCCCTCTGTCTTTTCTACAAATATTTTCATGGCAATTGTCTTGGTACCAAGGCCACATGAATTTAAGAGTAATTGTAGATTGCCAATTCGGTATTATTGTTTTACTGTTGAAATAGCTATATGAAACCGTATCTATTCTAATAATTGTTTTTCTCGCACTTCTCTCCTGTGGAACTCTCTTCCGATTTCTTGACGCTTACAATCTTCTAAAATGTAGATACAATGTCAATCGCTATCTTCTGTCTTTCTGAAATCTGTTATTTTATTGTCTTTTCTCTTCATTAAAGTCTTCTCATTCTCTCCCACTTCCAGTATTTCCTTGTGTCTTAGTGGCATTATTGCCTTCCTTGGAGTGAAATGATAAAGAAAAAACCGGAGATCAGATGGATTAATGTTCTCGACTAGCTTTGTAGGCAGTAAGATTGTATCAAGATAAATATAAAGAAATATTGTAAGTTCTTGAACAAGATACTTTTTAATAATACGAGTCACAATCGATAATCTGTATCATTTAATACAATGCTAAGACATTGCAGAAGACAACGCAGTAACGATTATTTATACGCAAACTCTTGTCCTTATCTATGTTGTTATTATCACAACGTTTCGGCTTTTGTACTTTCCGACCTTCATCAGGAGTAGGTCGACGCAGGCAAATTTTAGAAAATTTCGACCTGAACCATTTATATAATCTATAAGGATAGATTGCGTTTTGATTGTGCCTAGGGGTATCTTCATTTATTTAGTACTGTTCAGATTTAGTACTGGTCAGATTTTCTCCCCCTTTTCCCAGAGTCTAAGTTTCTACTACCCGTTCCAGGGATTGAACCTACAATTACTATATCTTTACATTACTAAATCCCCAACACTTTTATTCATTAGATTGTTGGCCCGTGTGAAAATATGTAGTGTTTAATTCTTCAAGTTTAACACTCAGGATTGTCCCACGGGACAACAGTCTAGTGGATTAAAGCCTGAGTTAAAGCTTTAATCTATTACGCCAATGTCCGCTGAAATAAATCCTAATAGATACAGACTTATGTTTGTTATGGAAACATTTCACAGAGACCTTTGTTCGGCATAGGACTCGCAGTGGCTGTCACTGCTACTAAAAATGATGATGTAGTATAGAAAGAAAGAGAGAATTAAATTTAAGGAGAGGAAATATTATATGTGTGTCAAAATTGAGAATATATTTTTTGCGTAAGTGTACGTAACAGTGTGGGCGGAGTTTCTATATCCTTACCTCAATTCTATTTGTTGTCATTCTGAAATTGTATATCGAATACGTTTGGGTGTGACAATTTATGTGTTGGGGTTTACGGTGGTGGTCCTAAAGTTTGTGTGTGGTGTTTATGGGGGATGATCCTAACGTTGAGCTAATAATATTAATTTTCGGGCAAAAGACAACCTTAAAATTAAAAATTCAAGTTATCAGAGCAAATAAGCGCATGCGCATCAAGATTTGCGGCAAATGCGCGCCTCTAAGTAAAAATAAGATTGTTTTTCTGTGGGTCGGCTGAAATCGTTTGACATTTAAATAAAGAAGGAAGTCTGTGTCGGCGGAAGGGAAGAAACGGAAAATAGGAAGGATAAGATAAATATAGGTCAAGAAAGACAGAAAAGGGATTAGATAGACAGATAGATGTGAACAGACCGAGATAGATAGATAGATAGATAGATAGATAGATAGATAGATAGATAGATAGATAGATAGATAGATATGCATGAGAGAAGCAGGCACAAACATAATGTAAGCGAAAGAAAGATAAAGACTTTGTATATACCTACATATATACTTATTGTTGTGGTGTTCTCCCTGTAAAGAGTCTTTGTTGGACTCTCCCGCCTACTATAAGATTAGTAGGAGAGAAGACCTTGAAGAAACAGTCGAATACATTGTTCATTACTATCAAACTCTCTGCCTTGATCAGAGAAGAACCCGGACGAGGCTTTGCCGAAGGTCAAAGTTTCGTCCAAGGAGCTAGACTGTCCCTGAACCCGTTTATGCGGGTTCTAAGGGAATATTTTTGACCGAGCCTACGGGTTCGGAGAACCCACGGTAAACTCGGCCTTGTGCCACATACATCCATCGTGCCACCCGACACACACTCACTACTCGTGTAATACTCTTCTCTTGTACTTACTGTTTAATATATGATATATCTGCAACACTTGTTTTGTTACTTCTTTAACCATTTACTTGCTCACAACATCTTGGAGACGAGAATGAGACAACGTTCAATCTATTCGACTGTTCTTCCAAAGCCTTCTCTTCTACTAATCTTATAGTAGGCGGAAGAGTCCAACATAGACTATTTAGAGTGAGGACACACAAGACTTATCATCATCGGCAGCAGGAGTAGTCATTACTAATCGCCTTCAAATTTTTCCATGATTACCGTGATTCCCTGTCATGTAATATCATATTCATATATACATTATTCGGACTATTGTCCTCATCTTTGTCGCCATATTAATTACAACGTTTCAGCTGTTGTACGCTCCGGCCTTCTTCAGGTGGTAGGAATGTCGAACTGAACCCTTTATTTCGTTCACTGTGGTAGACTGTTCTAGTTCCACGTTCCATGTCTAATGGATGTCAGTTATCAATCTCCTGTTAATTCCCCTCTCCAAGTTCTCCACTGCCTTAACCGGGTATTGAACTTACACTCTTTGGGTCCTGTCACTGGATCTAATCAACACCTTTATTCAATGTGCCATGTGTCCTTGAGAAAAAGACCGGAGCGTACAACGGCCGAAACGTTGTAATAAATATGGCGACAAAGATGACGACAATAGTCCGAATAATGTAAATAGTGTACATAATACTTCATCCCAGAAACATACTGAAGAGGCCAAACGTTGTAATAAATATGGCGACAAAGATGAGGACAATAATGTAAATAGAGTACATAATACCTTATCTCAGAAATATAGACAGATACAGGAAATTCCAGTATTTAATTTCACCATCTTCTCCATTATAAACTCTTACTATGTTTGCGACATATTAGGAACTGATCATGCAACCTTTTGCTCCACCTGTTATCTTTTCTTTTTGCTGACGCTGAGATTCATCATTCGCATTGCTCTACCTATTTTGAAATTTGTTTTCGAGTTGGTTTTATTTTTGGTGTTTCTTTTTAAATCATTTCATCTCAAGCAAGGCAATAAAGCCACCAAGCCGCAAGAGGTTACTGAGTGTTAGAGAGTATATGAAAATTTACCGTTATGGAGGGAGAACATAAAAGATCACAAATTTAATATCTACTGAATAAATATGCTCAGGCACATTTGGGTTCCAGCAACATCTTTAGAGATGGACTGTGGCTTACAGTGCGAACCTTGTGTAAACAGTTTCTGGGAGAGAGCATATAATCTGGACTGACCAACACATTTGTACAAGGCCTGCAAGCTCAGACCATCGGCGATGATGACATGTGACTTCGTGCTAGCCCAACCTTTCGAATAGTTACCCTCACAAGGCTTAGATGAACCGCGTGTAATTTTCAGGCACTTTCCAACGGTTTCGAACACTCCTCTGTTCTTATCTAGAAATTGAAACGCATGTCCGTATGTTATTTTAGTGACCGGACAAAAATTGTTTGCAATTAACTGCCATATTCTGCAGATCTTTCATACTTGGATTGTCACTTCTGTCTCTCTTTACAGAATTTAATTAATTTCCTGAAAATTTAATTTCCTGAAAATCCCAAATTGAAAGATCTGCTGAGTGCGACGGTTAACTGCAAACAATTTCCAGATGACAACTACACGGTGCGATGGATACATTGTCGTCTAAATTACTCAAAATAAAAATAACACTGACATCGCATTTTAACAGATATATTTACCAAAAATATCTTTAAAGGCTAAAGAGCAACTTTAATCAATAAAATCGCCATTGACTTCAAACACGACCTCCAGACGACTTCGTAATCTCCTGCAACTCTTCTGGGCGGTCTCCTTGTTTACGTTGGTGAATGCTGCCATAATCCTTGCGTTCATTTCATCTTTACTATTACGAGAAGTTTTGTTGGTCTCTCGCTCAACTTCACTCCACAGATAATAATCAAGGGTAGGAGGTTTCAGTCTGGGGAGTTAGGTGGCCAGATATAAGGGGTGATGTGGTCGCAAAAAAATTGTCTAACAGCCATGACCGGTTTCTCCTGCTTCTGTGGCATGGTATAGAGCCCTGTTGCGTGACAGGGTCTTCCAGCAACCTCCTCGACCCAGGGCACTACTACCTCCTCAAGGCACTTGATGTAGGCCTTCGTGTTGGGTCTGAGGCCACGTGGAAAGATGAATGAAGGCTTAACGTCGCCATCACTAGAAATCATACCATTCACCTTCGTAATCACAATAAGACTCATCAAGCTCTGCGCTGTCTTCCGATTGACACCCAATTTGCTTTAGATTCAGCTTCAAATGTCTCCAAAACTTTGTGAATTAAGGAAATCAATTTTATTTCTTCAAAATGCTAAAGAATCAGATGAAAGTGAGAGGTTTCGAGACGTGAGATTTTGAAGTTCTGTGGAGATTTTGATTTGGAGAACTCAATTTTCGGCCTGAATCAGACTTTCGGTTTTGTTATGTCTTCATTGCCTTGAATGAAGAGAACTTAATCAAGACGTCGTATGTCGCTTGGAGTCGACATAGTCTTGTTGAAATAGGTCGTAAACAGATAAGCTAGATATCTAACTCTCCACTTGTTTACTCTTGATATTTATCTAAATCTCACCTAAATGGAAAGGAAAAGAGGGATAATCCAAAGAAAAAGTGGGGCCAAAAAATAGAGGGCCGGATCATCATCCATATCCTTACTAAGTTAAATTCAGCGACTTTAACTAAAAACTGAGATGACAACAACTTTCACCTGACGATTCTCAGCGTCCGGATTTATTTATTTAGACGAGTCCAAGTCCTCTTCTGGAGAGGAGTGTTTATCTCCCCAGTAGGCCCAAATGGGAGTTTCGGCCCAAATTGGTCTTTTGGCCGGAATCGAACTTATAGCCAGAATCAGAGTTAAAGTGAGGTTTTTTTAGGATCCATGGAGTGAATTGAGAAATTCAAAGTTATTTCTTCAAAATTATCATTGTTATTTTTTAATCTGGTCCAGTTGTGCCATGAGATTTGTGGTATAGACCCAATTAGACCTCCGCATGAGCTACGGATTGCGGCTTTGAGAAGTTTCGTGACGTGAGGTTTTGAAGTTCCGCAGAGTTTGTGATTTGAAGAACTCTGTTTTCGGCCTGAAGTGGAATTTCGGCCTGAAGTGGAATTTCAGCCCTAATCGGAGTTTCAACCTAAATCAGTCTTTTGACCGGAGGTGGGCTTATAGCCTGAATCTGAGTTAAAGTGAAGTTTTGATGTTCCATGGAGTGAATTGAGGAATTCAAAGTTATTTCTTCAAAATTATGATTGCTGTTTTCTTAGCTGGACCAGAGATTCATTTAGTTTTGGGCCGAAGGTTTAATGAGCCCTCCGCAAGAGATAGCTTTAAAGTCCGCTCGGAGTAATGTTTTATTTAATAACCCGAACTTATTTTTTACATTATCAAATATTAGACGTTTATTAATGTATAATTAAATTTTTAGTTTAATTTTTTTTTTGTTTGTTTGTTTCTAAGATAAACCTTCTTTCCTGTATAACAATTCCATTTCTACAAAGCCTTACGTCCAAATCAAATACCGGTTCTCGTACGATCACCGAAGATAAGCAACGTCGAACCTGAACAGTACGTAGATGGGTAACCGATTGGATGTGCGGGTGGTGTAATGGAAAATGGCTCGGAGTTGGAAACCGAAAAGCCAAGTTCTAATTCCAAACTTTTCGTTATATTCACTTATACGCACTTTGGGAAAGGTATAAATCCAACTGTTCCCCCCAGCTATAGGCTAAAAAGTAAGACTTTTATCAGTAAATTATTATTATTTCCCAAACATTTTTATTATTTAAAACTATTTTCTGGCTTTAAATATCCTGTAAAAGTTTGATAAGTCGTAAAAAATCAAATCAATCATACCTCTCTATAACTACAACCGCTACAGAGATGAGGTCAAAAGTGCGGACCTAAGTTGTAATTTTGAAGAAAATCTTCGATTGCCGGTATTTTCGAAAACAAGAGAACGTAAATAACAAAAAAACCGAACCGAAATTAGATGTATTTAATAAAGTGAACCAAATTACACAGCAGATCTGATATAACATCATCGCCATTGAACTTCTCGGCAGAGTTAGGCTTTCTCTTTGCATGTGAAATAAAGAAGAATCGCTTTTGTTTAATAATCAATGAAAAATATGAAGGAACCACGGGATTTCCAACAAAAGAAACTCTTTCTTCATACAATATCTCTCCACCACCATAACAAAATGCAGCCTGAATATTAAATACATCCAGACAAATATCCGAGTAATTCAAAATATCATGGTCTTTTTTTTATAAAACGCAATATTCTGTAGATAAATATTTTTATATACTTGTTTTGTTTGTTTGTTTCTTTAGCGGCATTTCAACCCCTTATGGGTCATTTAATGCCGAAATTTAATTTTCTTGTGAGCATTGCTGGTAATTTTTTTTACAATGAAAGATATTACCATGGCGGAGCCAACTAAGGGAGATAACCGCACTGAGATATCTGCCTTGATCGGGGATTTTGTCCTGGAGAGGACTAGAACAATGGCGGATACATAAACACACTTGCAAATCACGGCTCTATTCAATACTCTCCCATCCGTTGGTTACAGGTCGGTATTACCAAAAATAAAGGTTTTAAATAATAACAATATCCGATCTTCAAATTATTTCGTTATAATAGCAGTTATAACAATTTGGCGACGAGGATTAGATAGAGCATCACAACAAATGTAATGTAGATTTTTACTATAAAAATGTTTCTTTATAATTTCATAATGTTTTGACCCCAGTTTGGTGGTTAACTATTTGCCCATAGGTGAGACCCTAACAGATGCTATCACCTCGGGTCAGCTTGGGCCTGGGAACAACAACTACTTGAAATCTCCCGATCAGAGGCCTTGCTGCCAGATGTAGTTTATCATCCTACCCAGAACGCTATACTATTTTTCACTTAATGCAAGGTCCACGAGCCACTCAAGGTAGAAGATTACTGAATGAGATTGTTGCGAAAAGCATAAAATTATTGTATTATGAAGATATATAGGATAGATAAAGTTTGATCCTAGACTTTAAGAGATTAAGAAGAGATTAAGATGAGATTAAGGTTAGATTGGGAAAGCATCCTCTTAGGATTCTGTACAAAAAATTACCTGAAAAATAAAGAACAAAGACCAAAATTAGCGCGAATATACAATGCAATGCAAAAGATTGTCCGCAAGATTTTTATTCCCTAATTCCAATTAAGTCTTTATAATACAGTATCCCTTCATAACGTTGGTGATCATGACTCTCCACTGTTTCCTTTTGTTTATTTTGCCATGACTTCAAGGAAAAGATTGTGCAAGGAATTCCAGTTGCCTTCTCCACGATTTGGAGTGTTTTCTTTCTCTTAGATTGGTTGCCAACAGCGCCTAGAGAGCTCAGTCTACTATTTATCCCATACCTGGAGGGAAAAGAGATGAATCTAGGCTTTTTTTCTAGAGCATTAGTGCGAAAGTGGACGCAACACAATAAGGCTTGAATTTGAAATCATATCTCCGAATCTATTTCAAACGCTGATAACCGCTGTACATTTTCCAAATACATTTAAGCTTCATTTAAAAATGATGCACAAAACCCGTAACAAATGAATTCATCTACCTACTTGTAAAATCTGCGATACCTGTCTGCTCATATCAGAGTTAATATTCTGTAATTCCCGATTAGTTTCAAAAGTTAGTATTGGAAACTATATAAAAATAGAATTTTGACAATTGCTCTTCTTACGCAGTCTTTGTAAACATTGCACCTTGTGCCAAACTAAATGAATTTTAGACAATATTCTTGCTAATTTGAGTCTATTTATATCTAATCTTAATCTGTTCAAATTTCTCACGGCTTATTCAGAGTCACATGACAGGAATGCGACACATGACAAATGTTTGATACTAAAGTTGTTCACACATTTTCAAGAATTGAATTCACATCAAAGCGCACATTCGCTCTCAGTCGCTGATTCACGCTAAATTACCAACCATTTGCTGATATCCACGAAATTTTATTCCAGTGGTTATAATTCAAATAGATTTGCCGCAATACTTTTAACACTTTGGTTACCTCAGATGAAAAGAAAGCAAATTTCTTTCATCTAATCTTCCAGAATCTCAAGTAAGCCTTTGAAATTTCTGTAGAACTGATGGCACGCCAGATTCACCATGTCCTTCCATGCAATAATATATATTGAAGTGAGTGAAATTATGTGATAAAATGGTAATTTCTGCCTTTTAAAAATTCGAAAATGTTAATTTTAAATCGATTTTAATACAATCTCTATTCTTGAACAAGTTAAAGATGTTAATAAAATACAAAGAAGAATCTGCAATGTTATAAGTACAGACCTGGCATCTCGGCGTCAGTCCTTTTCTCTCTGCCATAACGTAGCTTCCGTGTCTTTTCTAGAAATGAATTCATGATAATTATTCTGACAAGCTTTCCTCTTCTGATAATTCATTGTAAATATTCATTGAGGTTTATTTTTAAAACTTGTTATTTTATCTCGGCCCGACACACCAATTATACATATGGGAACTAGTTAGGACTTCATAGACATGAGGTATTATGGTGATTGTAGTAAGAATGGTAAGCATGAATGCGTTGTTTTGGTGGGATGAATACTGCGCTATATTTGTGTCAGTAACTCTGGCTAGATAAGTTTAAGATAGATTGAAGAGCAGCCTTCTCCCATCCCCCTTTTGGCCTTGTGTCACATTTTTATATCTTTCAAAATAAATATTGCTTTCCTCTTTGATACTTATATTTTACGAATTTAAGCGCAGTACTAGATTAGCAGCTTGGTTTCATCATTTTATCGTTGAAAGTGCTAGACGTGACTGTAAGTTCTATGCTAACAGTTTCTTCTCTCGCAGTTCTTCCTTGTGTAATTCCCTTCTGGCTTCTTGCTTTCCAGTCAAATTTGATTTCCAAAAGTGTAAATGCAAAGTCAATCGTTATGTTTTGTTTTTTCTAATTCCTGTTTTTCATTGTTCTCTCTCATTAATAGTATTTTTCTTTGTTCATATTCTTTTACGCTCAACACCGCTTGTATCTTAGTGGCTTTATTGCCTTGCTTGCGGCGAAATGATTTTTAAAAAGATTACTATTTCAGCTAGGATTTATTGAGTTCCTTAGTCTTTGTTCTTCTTTAAAAAGTTCTCCTATTTCCAAAATGGACGATTCGAACAATTGATCAGAGAGATAAGGAAAATTCTGATTAGGAAAGAGTTCTTTGGACTGATGAGAGTAAAATTGAGTTGTTCGGTCACAATTCCCTGAATCATGTATGGAGGAAAGACGGCGAAGCATACGCATCCAAGAAACCATACCAACTTTCAAATTTGGTGGGTGTAGTATCATGGTTTGGGGCTGATTTTCGATGTGAGGTGTTGGCAAACTAGCAATTATAGACGGTAGAATGAATGCAGAAAAATATCAACAAATCCTAAACGAAAATTTATCGCTTTCTGTAGAGAATCTTGGGCTTCCTCCTGATTGGATCTTCCAGCAGGACAATGATATCAAGCATACTGCTAAGGGTACAAAGAATTGGCTTGCTAATAACAACGTTAACATCTTACAATGGCGCAGTCAGTCGCCGGATTTGAATCCAATAGAGAATTCATGGCGGTTTTTGAAAAATAAGATCCGTGATACTGGTCCAACAAACATCAAAAACCTGAAGACAATTACTAAGGAAGAATGGGACAAAATACCTACTAAAGTATCCGAATCGTTAATTAAAGGAAGAGATTGGTTGCTATTGAACTTAATAAAGGCTTTGTTACAAAATATTAAATGGAGAAGACATATTTTTGTTCTGCTGTACGATCAATTTTTAAACCCCTAAAAATTTAAATATTTCTATATTTTCTTAACCATGGAATATTATTTAGTTTTATATGCATACATTTTTAGTATGCAATCTGATACAATAGATATATTCCCGTTTTGTTAATTTAATATGTTACAAATAAAAATATGAAATATTTTCATGTGTACGATCATTTATTCAATCCCACTATCTAACTTTCTTGAGATTGATTTGGTTAATCTTCAGAGAATTCCAAATGGCACCATGACCTAATGCGTAGAAACGTTGGTTTGTGAATTTGGCGACATAGTTGTTATGGGTTCAGTCCCTAGTGTGTACTTGTACTCATTGAAAAGAGGCGAGCAATAATTGAACAGGATTAAATAACATAAGAATTAGATGATATCCCCAGAGATAATCAGTATAATGAGAACAGTCTATCCCAGTAGACTAAATAAAAGGTTCAGTGCGGAATTCTTCGTAGATTACACAGACCGATATACACCTGATGAAGGCTGGAGGACACAGCAGCCGAAACGTTTTGATAAAACAACAAGATTACAGTGTGAAATAAATAGTGTAAATAATGATAACTCCTCATCCCAGAAATTCTGAGAAAAAAATTTCTTGATATTATTTAAATAAAAATATGGAAATGACTTGAGTAGTCAATAAGCAAAATAGAGGGAAGACTTCTTTTTCTCTACTTTTTCACTACACTTGGGGAACTTTTTAAAAATATTCATCCCCACCCCCACAGCTTGACCCGATACTTCGCGAGACTCTCGAGTAAATAGCGGGCATATACTAGTTATCTTTCCTTGGGGTTATTTTCTACAAGGTTCGTGTAGTACCGGTAAAAATTCCATGTTTTTTGTTGGTTTTTCTTTTTAATCATTTCACCCCTTCGCAAGGCGGGTATGCCACTAGTATGCAGGGAATGAAAGTGAAAGACAAGACTGAGAATAGAGAGGATTGAAGAGAGGAAAAAAAGATGAACAGGATTCAAGAAGACAGAAGATGGCGATTCACGTTGCATTTAAATTTTTGAAGACTGTAGTTATTAGGGAAGCAACTAAACGGAAGGGAGTTCCGCAGGTGGGAAGTGCGAGAAAGAAACTGTTGGAATAGAAGTGGCGTTTGCTAGATGTGAATCAGGTAGCAACGTTGAAATTCATGTACACGGGAGACCAGGAAAAAAAAGCTCGTCAGGGAAGTTGCCATGAAAATATTTATAGAAAAGACAAAGAGAAGCCACAGTAACAATCATAAGTATGAACGCAGATCATTATTTAAAGAAGTAAGAGGGTACAAATGAATAGATTTGAAATTGACAATGATTTCTTTTCACTTATCAAGACGTTAGACACATGAGAGCGTTATCGCTTCGTCTATCTTCTCTCTTTTTCTGTCTTTTCTTATTTCTCTCACTCAAACTAAACAGCGTCACTGGTATGTCTTTTTTGTTCTTCATCGCGTTCCAAACGGAATAGTCCATTATGAATGAGTTTTGGTAAGATGTAACATACTGGCTAACTAAGCAACAATGGAACAAGCAGAGTTAAAATAGAACATTT
>CAHIKZ030001888.1:82500-105000 GCA_903632075.3 Acanthosepion pharaonis
TTATTTATTTTTCCCCAATAAGAGTAGATAGTTTCGCCTATAGCCCGGTTTAAATAACTATCCGGTTTTTTGTACAGGTGTAGAGGTCTATTCATTGTTTCTCTTCCTGGGTAAGACGTTAAACTACATCCGCGTCCTGGTTAAGACGTTAAACTACGTCCAGCAGCAAGGCCTCTGATCAGGAAGTTTTGAGGAGCGTGGAACCACCTCTTAATTGCTGGTGTTCCCAGGTCCACCCTGACCCGGGGTGGTAGCATCTGTTAGGGTCCCAGCTATGGGAAAATAGTTAACTATTACCAGCAATAACTTTTTGAAAAAAAAAATTACCAGCAATACAATTTTGAAGGAAAAATATTACCAGAAACAGATTTTTGATAAAGCAATAAAAAATTTTGTCGGCGTTAAATAACCCATTGAGGTTGATATGCCGTAAAACAAAATAAACCAAACCAAACCAAATTATCCATTGTTTCCTGTTTAGGATTATGTATCCGGTTTTTTCTAATGTCCTTTTCATTTTCTTTCACTTCCGGTAACCCCTTGCGTATTAGTGACATTATGGGAGGGGAAGGATTTTAAAAAAGATAATTTACCAGCATATCTCATGAGTAGGTTGACTGTGAACAGTCAAAAATTAATAAGTGGTAGATTGTGTAGTGAAAAAAAAAATCTAAAAATCAATAAGCGGGTTAGGACGTTTATTTGTCACCCGAGAGTATCAAGCAGAAAGACAGAGGTAATTAAAAAAAGTATTTAATATATAAAAGTAGATTTAATATGTGGATAACGTAGAGGTTATTAACGCTGAAATTGGAACCGACGAGCCGTGTTCAATTTCCAGTCGGGTTTATTACGTTTACTCCACACTAGGGCTCACTGGAAAGATATAAATCATCTATTGTCCCTCCAGGCTATGTGTTAAATAGTAGAGAAAACTGGGCTCTTAAGCCTTGGTTGGCTGCTGGTCTAGTATGTATGGCAATTCACAAATATTAAAAGAAAAGGAAGCTGTAGAGGACCGTGACGGAATATAGCATTAAAAAGTATGCATTCAAGCTGTAATTCCTTACATGCACGCAGATTTAAATTGAGACGTATGAATATTGCAATATAGTCATTATTTTCGTCACATCATATGTGCTGGCGTAGGAACATCACATGTACTGTGTCTAAGGCAAAGATAGCGAGACAGAGCCTGTTGTTTCTCTGAGGCTGGTTGCCACCCCAAAACAACAGATCCCAGAACTGCCTGCTATGCCTGCAAAAAAAAATTGGATTCATGACTTTTAGCGCGAACGAAACATATCGAGCAGAATTTGAACTCGACTCGCCGAAAGCCGTCACCCGCACATCCACTCATTATTTCACACACGCATAAATACACATATATATATATATGTGTGTGTGTGTGTGTGTGTGTGTGTGTGCGTGTGTAGATTTTTGTGTCTGTTCGTGCGGATCCCTTACTTATGTTGTACCATTTCATTATATCATTAAAGATGGTCTTGTCAGCATTCCCACATATCTGCCCAAGTGCTGGGTAGGGTTGACTTATGGCGACGATAATATATTGAAAATGTTAATTGGTCTGTCAACCAATTTTCCTGCTGCGGAAAGCTGGTGTCTAGGCCTTAAACGACCGAGCCACTATTGTCCTGTCTTCCTGCTTTCCTTCCACATCTCAGTTTTCTTCACCGTCTCTTACAAGCTTCCAGTTCGGTTGTGAAAGATTCGTCCAACAATATTAGCCGCCATTTTGTCTGTTGCTGTAGGCAGGACGCGGCGATCCGATCGCGGACTGATCCGTATAAAATAACGAGTAGTTAGTAGAAAGAAAGAAAGAAAGAAAGAAAGAAAAAAAAAGGAAGAAAGAAAAAAGAAAGGAAGAAAGAAAGAACGAAAGAAGAAAGTAAGGAAGTAAGGAAGGAAACCTAACAAAAAAGAAAGGAAGGAAGGAAGGAAAACTAACAAGGAAGGGAGGAAGGAAGGTAGGAAGGAAGGAAAGTTAAGAAAAAAGAAGGCAGGAAAGAAGGAAAACTAACAAGGAAGGAAGGAAGGAAGGAAGGAAGGAAGGAAGGAAGGAAGGAAGGAAGGAAAAAGAAAAAATAAAAGCGGGAAAAAAGAAAAACTAAAAAGGAAGGAAGGAAGGAAGGAAGGAAAAAGAAAGGAAAAAGAAAAAGAATTGAGGAAAGAAGGAAAACTAACAAGGAAGGAAGGAAGAAAGAAAGGAAGTAAGAAAGGAAGGAAGAAAGGAAGGAAGGAAAGCTAAGAAAAAAGAAGAAAGGAAAAAGGAAAACTAACAAGAAAGGAAAGGAAGGAAAAAGGAAGGAATGAAGGAAAAAAGGAAGGAAAGCTAAGAAAAAGAAAGGCAGGAAAGAAAGAAAACTAACAAAGGAAGGAAGAAAGGAAGGAAGAAAAAAGGAAGGAAGGAAGGAAGGAAGGAAGGAAGAAAGAAAAAAGAAAGAAAAAGGAAGGAAGGAAAAAGAAGGAAAAAAAGAAAGGAAGGAAGGAAGGAAGGAAAGGAAGGAAGAAAGGAAGGAAGGAAGGAAGGAAACCAAGAAAAAAGAAAGGAAGGAAGGAAGGAAGAACCCAAGAAAAAAAGGAAAAGAAAGGAAGGAAGGAAGGAAAAGGAAGGAAGGAAAAGAAAGGAAGAAAGAAAGGAAAAAAGAAAGGAAAAGGAAGGAAAAACTAAGAAAAAAAAAGGAAGGAAAAAGAAGGAAAACTGAAAGAAAAAAGGAAGGAAAAAAAAAAAGGAAGGGGAAGGAAGGAAGGAAGGAAGGAAGGAAGGAAGGAAGGAAGGAAGGAAGGAAGGAAGGAAGGAAGGGAGTGAGAAAGGAAGGAAGGAAGGAAGGAAGGAAGGAAGGGAGGGAGGGAAAAGGAAGGGGGGAAAACAAACAAAAAAAGAAAGGAAGTATAACTGAAAAAAGAAAAGAAAAAAGAAATAATAACTATAAAAGGAGAAAGATTAACTGAAAAGAAAACTGGAAAAAAATGATAAAAAAAAGAAAGAAAGAAAGAAAGAACAAGTAAGAAAAAAGAAATTGTAATTAAAAAAAGGAAAAAGAAGGACAGAAAAGATAGAATAAAAAAAATCAAAATCAATTAAGAAAGAAAGAAAAAATATTTGGAAAAATAAAGAAAAATAACAAATAAGAAGAGTAATTGAAAATAAACAAAAATAAAATAGAAAGATAAGAAAGATAGAAATAAAAAAAGAAAAAAAAATGAATGAAAAAAAAGAAAGATTTAAAAAGAACGAAAAAGTATTAATTAAAAGAGACTAAAGAGAATTAAGAATAAGAAAATGCGAATAGAAAAGAAAGAAGAAGGGAAACAGAATGAATTCAAAGAATGAATGAGAAATTAACGAGTAAATACATGAATGAAAAAAAAAGGAAATAAAAGCGAGATAAATGATCAAAAGAATGAATAAAAAGAAGAAAGCAAAATGGAAATTAGAAAAGGAAGAAAAAAGAAAATTAGAGAAAAACTTAAATAAAAGACGAACGAATAAAAACTGAAAACGTCAGAAAAAAAAGGAAATAAAACGTAAACAGACGAGAAATTCCAGAAAAAAAAGCTAAAAAAAAAAGAAAGAAAGAGAAACGAAAAAGAGAAAAGAAAAAGACGGAAAAAAACCGGAAAAGTAAGAAAAAAAAAAGAAAAGAGAAAGAAAGAAAGAGAAAAGCTCCATTCTGGCGTTTACAGTTTTAGAAAGGCGATTGGTCTGATAAAAGAAAGGAAAAAGGATAAGAAAAATAAAAAATAAAAAAAAAAAACATAAAATGAATTAGACGAAACACGAAAACAAAAAAAAGAATAATAAAAAAAAAAAGACAACAAAGTAAGGAAGTTTGGCGGCGACAGTTAAAAAGCAACAAAAAAAAATTATACGGTGACGGAAATAGCAAGCTTTGATAATTTCTTCATTGGCCTTTGCCAATTTTTTTTTTTTTTAAATATATTTTTGTCTTTTTCCGCGTGTGTGTGTGTGTGCAATAATAAGATTCGTTTGTTGGCGTTTGGGCTCGTGTATATTGATATGAACGTGCTGGAGAAAATCGCTACATAAAAATTAATATGTCTGCGCTATTTTTTGTGAATAAATAGGTTTTTGCTAGATGCCGTGATAAATATTGTTTTTCTGCCATTTACGGCTGACTTCCATACCATCGAGAAGAAAAAAGTCGGTTTGATGGTTGAGTTTATGAACGAAAGACTAAACCAAAAAGTTCATTTTTTTTTTTTTTTTTTTGGACAAAGAGTCTCATTTGATGACCACAAAATTAAGTATACTAGACGGGATTGGTAAAAACGTTTCATCATTTTACACTTGAAATGACTAGATGTAACCGTAAGTTCTATGCTAACAGTTTCTTCTCTCACACTTCTCTTTTATGGAACTCTCTTTCTGTCTCTTGCTTCCCAGTTAACTTTGATCTCAATTTTTATATTCTAGCATTATAATTCCTATTCTTTTATTGTTCTCTTCAACAATGTTTTTTTTTTTCTTTCTTTTTCCCATATTCTTTCATCTATGGTACCTAAACTTTATGAATTTAAGCACAGTACCGTATTGGCGGTAAAGTCTTATGATTTTGCAGTTGAAATGGCTAGATGCAACCGTAAGTTCTATGTTAACAGTTCCTTCTATCATTTGTGGAACTCTCTTCCGGATTATTTATCTGTTATTGCTGTATTTATTCCGTTCAAGTATTATTCATGAATGGCAATTGTTCTGATAAACATTCCTCTATGGTACCTAAACTTTATGAATTTAAGTGCGGTACTAGATTGGCTGCAAGGTCTCATTACTTTACAGTTGAAACATCTAGATGTAACCGTAGGTTCTATGCTAACAGTTCCTTCTCTCGCACTTCTTATTTGTGAAACTCTCTTCTGGATTCTTGCTTTTAGGTCAAGTTTGATCTTAAAAAATTTTAATTCAATTTCAATCGTTATCTTCTGCTAAAACATCCCTCTCTCTCTCTCTCTCTTCTCTCTCTCTCTCTCTCTCTCTGTTTCTCTCTTTTATTTAACCTTATATACTCTAACAGTCATTAACCAGTTCTGAAAGTTCTCCACTGCCTTAACCGGGTATTGAACTCACACTCTTTGGGTCCTGTCACTGGATCTAACTAACGTCTTTATCCACTGTGACATGTGAAGAAGGCCGGAGCGTACAACGGCTGAAACGTTGTAATAAATATGGCGACAAAGATGAGGACAATAGTTCGAATAATGTAAATAAAGAAAGGAGTTGTATCATGCTAAATGAAACAACATTAATCGAACTTTAAAAAAATCTCTGAGAAATTACTCTTGAACTTCAAATTTTACATAATTCAAAAAAAGATTTTCAAAATATTTTTATAGCAAAGGATTATAACGAAAAAATTCAAGAATATAGTCTTATGGAAAAGAAAGGAGTATATTTTGTTCCTAATAAATAATTACTGACAATAATCTGTTTTTCTTTTCTCCTCTTTGTACATCTCACTGTATGGAAGCACAACTGCTGACATATTCCGACAAATTTGGATGTTACATCCCTCGTTTGCATTGGCTTCAAAATGTCTGTTTCAACGCTTCAATTATTAGAAAAAAATTCACTGAATTACTTTTGGTGGATTTCTTTAAGGTAGGATATTTGGTGTCCTCTTTAGCCGAATTCAAGGTCATGATTCAGAGCCATGATTTGGGGCACCAATTGGAGGCCAGGATTTGGGGCCGTTATTCGAAACAATAATTTTGAGCCAGAATTTGGGGCCGTAAGTCGAGGCTGTGATTTCGAGTTATGATCTGAGGCGCTGATTCAGAACAATGATTTGTGGCCCTGATTCAGAGCCAGAATTCGGGGCCTTAATTCGGTGACATGATACACGAACGTTTTCAGTTGAATCCCTATTTTATGAATTGCTTTTCCAGAACTCTAAGAGAAATTGAATTCTCTCCTCTTTCTAAAAGCGGCAATTAAGTCCTGATTTCCGATTAACAGCCTACGTGTTAATCAGGTTGAAAAAAAATCCACTTTTATATTTTCAGTCAAGTAGTTGAGAATAGGAAATCTAAGCGCATTGTCAAGAATTAAGAATGCGTTTAAGATAACACAGTTTATTTATTTATTTGCATTTGAACCAGCTTTTAATTACTGCGTTAAGACGATTTATGAGCGAGCTCTCCAACATTATAAAAAGATGTATATATATTTATATCGTCAACACGCTAAAAAAAAAGAATTAATAAAGAGGGCATTACTTATATATATATATATATATATATATATATATATATATATATATATATATATATCACGGATTAGTAAAATTGGATGACTGAAAACTAAAAAAATTGTATATTTATTTTTTTTTTTTTATCGAAAATGTTTTATTAATGATTAACCATCTTCTAAAATTGCAAAAATATGTTTTGTTATTTACATTTTTCAAATGGTCTTATATTTCACTTGCATACGCTCGTACACACACACACACACACACACACACACACACACACAGATATATATATATATATATATATATATATATATATATATAAACATAGATAGAGAGATAATGGTCGAATTTAAATCAAGACTCCTGCCCAGGCAAATTTGTGTCTTATTAGTATTCAAAGAAATAAAGTGGTTTATAAAGGCGTTTATGCTGAGCAGACCTTCTTTACAGTTTCTGGGAGAGAATGCATAATCTGGTATGTTCAATCTCTTGAATGAATCCAGTCACAGAGTTAGCATAACCATCGACATCAAGGAATTAGAATTGTATTTTTGCAGCTCAACCAACATAAATCCCCTCACCTGCTGTGTGCTTTATGAAGCAACAAATGTTGAGCAGACCTTACCTCGACAAAGTTTGAGAAAATAGAGCGCTTAACAATATATCATCATATTTAACAAATTTAATGACGTTGTTTAAAATATAAGCATATATATATATTCGGATTTATTCATTGTATTTTTATATTTTAAAAAAATAAAATGGATATGGATATTGAAACTGTGGATAAACTGTTCAAAATTTATCTTTGTTGTTTTTTTTGTTTTTTTTTCAAGTATTTTCGAATTCTGAGTAGATTATCGTCAAGAAAACATATTGTATCCAAAGAAAAGATTATGTTGTTTAGAAATCCTGAATTTTTTATTAAACAGGCAATTTTAAATTGAATTTAAAATAAAATTTATTTTGGATTCGGCCATAATATACCTGGTGTAACAGCAAAATTTTCCAAATCGTGCAACAGCAACATTGTCCAATTGTTAGATTAAGTTTTAACCGTTGTATCTTAGAAATGATTAAAGATATATTATTGGAATTCTCCGCGGTTTTTATAACGTTATTGGACTCTGCTTTGAACAATAAGAATGTATTTAGCTCCAAGTTGAAATGATGATCCCTTTTCCTGACGTGACCTCCTGATCCAGATCTCCTCTCTTCCGGTCCCTCTTTTTTAAACTTATTCCCTTGATGGTTCTTGAATGGACTTTGATGATGGAAGCCAGAGTATGAATGTTGGTACCATTACTCTAGGCCTGAATGATTTTTTCTCATCATTGCTGAGGGCTGAGAAAAAACAATTTTAATCTGTTCTCTTTCTAGCTGAATAATTCAATGGCTTTTTCAGTGATCCTTACGACAAATGGTGTCAAAATGGCTAAACGTCTTACCTGAAAACCTGGAAAAAAACATTTTTGTGG
Source organism: Acanthosepion pharaonis (assembly GCA_903632075.3). Classification (NCBI taxonomy): domain Eukaryota; kingdom Metazoa; phylum Mollusca; class Cephalopoda; order Sepiida; family Sepiidae; genus Acanthosepion; species Acanthosepion pharaonis. The sequence continues at coordinate 90,215 of CAHIKZ030001888.1, forward strand.
GATGGACAGTTATCCCATGCTGTTACACGATTTGGACAATTTCGCTGTTACACTCGGTATGTGCATGCATACATAAATACCAGCGTTCGCGCAGAAACATATACACACACAAACACACATCTGACACATATGGTCAGGTGCTCCCGATATATATTTAGAGATTCTTGAAAAAATCAAAATAAAATCTGCAATGTTATTGCTCTTCACCTGGCATCTCGGCTTCAGTCACTTTCCCACTGTCTGTGGCATTTTTATGAATATTGTAATTGTTCTTATGAGCTTTCCTCTCCGGTACCTGGACTTTATGAATTTTAGTGCAGTACTTGATTGGCAGCTAGGTCTCATCATTTTACAGTTGACTTGGTTAGATACAACCGCAAGTTTTATGCTAATATTTTCTTCTTTGGTACTTTTCGCTTGTGGAACTCTCTTCCGGCTTCTTGCTTTGATCTTGAAAAAATGCCTAGGATTGTCAACTCTTATCGGCTGTCTTCTTTAATCTTGTCCTTTTATTGTTCTCTCTCCTTAATAATCTTTTTACTATTTTTATTCTTTCAAACTTATGTCTTAGTGGTTTTATTGTCTTTCTTGGGGTGAAATGATCAGCAATTATATATATATATATATATATATATATATATATATATATATATATATATATATATATATATATTTGACATAAATAAACGTGAAAAAAAAGCCATGCAAAATTCACTATCATTGAAAAAATAGAAATAGACAGAAAAGATAACCTTAGAAAAATCCTCGAGGATCAGGAAGAGAAATGGATTTTGCGTCTCAAAACACTTCGTCCTTACCCACATTTCTCACCCACACAAGACAGACATGTTTGCAGAGGTTTTGAGGTCTCACACTTATACGCACACTCACACAAATATATAAACATATACATATTACACACACTCCCCCAAAACTAAAAGAGAACATACACTTAATACACATATCTAATTCCCAGCAACGAATAAAATTGTCAAAATTACCAAGGCGGGAATTAGGAATGTCCCATCCTCTATCTTAAAAACAAATTGGAAGTGGCCGATTAACCAACATAAGGGCTGACCATAATTAATGATAAAAAAAAACAAATGAATGCTCTACTGATGGCCATGCTGGCCGAAACTAGTAGAAGAACCTAATTGAAATAATAAAACAAAAAATATATTAATATACAAACCAGTGTATTCTGAAAATTTTAATTTTTAATATTATATATATATATATATATATAGATAGATAGATAGATAGATAGATAGATAGATAGATATATATATATTTTCACTAAATATAGGTATATAGGAACATACATAAGGTAGAAGGTTGTTAAGTAAAAATGGTAATGTAAATTTTGTGCGAAACGAATTAATGACGATAAACAGGAAAGAAATAAAATATTTGGATAAGGAAGAAAATTATAACAAGTGGAATTTATTTGAAGAGACCAAGATTGAAGGGAAAAATTATAGAATCTTTTTCATTTAAATCATCATGTTTTAATTTAAAATGAAATTCTTCTAAAACACGGAGAAAATGCGGATGATTCGATTCCGTAGAAGTGGCATAACGTGTGTCCGATTTGTAAGGCCATTTTATTAAGTCTTCAGCTCATCTGAATATTTCTCATGAAAATAACAACAAAGTAGGTATAGGCTTGTCTGAAGGAATATAAAGAAAATATAAAAATTTTTTTATAGGTTCCGAATGCCCATTACCCAGTTCACATTGGCCCTAGACGTTTGGACAAGAGCTTTATCCCTGTTTAGGATCGGGATTTCGGATACTTCTAAAATCTTTTCATTCACTTTCACTCCCAGTAGCTCCCTTGCGTCTTAGTAGCATTATCGCCTTGCTTAGAAGGAATTGATTAAAAATAAATTTCCAATGTATCATATCCAATTTATGTGATTAATATGTTGGATTAAGTGTCTTGTCAAGGAAAGAAATTATGGTGAAAATAAATATTTGCTGTGTAAAATGGATGTTTTTTTATTGATTTGCTGTCTTTTTTAAATGATGCAATTTTTTTCTTTCATTTCATTTCTTTCTCTCTCTCTCTCTCTATTTTTCCTTCAAAAATCTCTCTCTCTCTCTTTTTCTTTCTATCTCTCTTTTTTTTCAGACATTTTTTTTTAAAATAAATTCATCTAAATCTATTATCTTTTATCTATTGTATATATTCTAATCATATCTCTGAAATAAAAACTGACACCTAACTCTCTTTTTTTTTCAATTTTTTAAATTCAATATAAAAAAATATTAAATAATCATTCTTTCTCTGGAATTTTCTAATTAATCTTTTCAAAATCATTTCTAATCAATTTTTAAATCTCTCTCTTTTTAATCGTAATTTTTTTTCTCCATTCTCTCTCTGGAATAAATTCTCTCTAATTGAAATCAGTGGAACTCAAACCAAAAGGTCATATATATGAATATAGGGAAAATGAAAGAGGTCAATTATCTAATATCTTGCTAATATTATATATGAATTTAACGATAAAACTAATTATAAACGTTGACGTTTTAATTAATCATTGTCTAAACGAAAATTCAATAATGATGTTGCCCACTGTTTTTAAGACAATTGCCAGTTTTGGCGAGCATTAGATTTATCTACGCAGGACAAAGACTTGGGCATTAAACCAAATCAAGCGTATGACGATATACTCACATAACTTCTCGTTAAAGCCTACAACTGATGATGGAACTGTACAACATCATCATGTCACGTGGCAGGTTTTAGCGAATCAGGTAATGAGAGAATCTCCCATTCAGATGAAAGGCAGAAAAATCATATAAATTATTTCTTTTTTTTTTTTTTAATACATTTACCATTACGATTGTGATATAATGTCCAGTTTGAACAAGAATCAAAAACATTTTGATGTATATCCAAATATTTCAAAAAAACGACGTGCACCTTACCTGAATCTATTATAACCCCCCCTAGTTTCTTGACATCCAATTTTAGTAAGATCGTATTCATAAAAAATACAAATATTATCATAACCTAATTATGTACAATAATGGATCATATAGGTGAACAATTAATTGTTTAAAAAAAAAAATAAAAATAAATACATTAGAGACAAAATCATAATATTCAGTCCATCTTAAATAAATCAACATGGTTTTTTGGCATTTTTTAACATCAACTGGAGATATTTAAATTGTTAAAAAGTTGAATAATTTAAAAAATTCAAAAATTATGGATATAAAATTTTTAATTTTATTTAATCAAAGTTTTTACTATTTGGATATCATAATTTAAAAAAAAAAAAAAATAACAAAACAATAGGTTACAGATAAAATATATATATATATATTAATACTGAAGTAATTAATTTAGAATATGTTTCGTAAATGGTTGAATGTAGTTCAAATGAAATGTTGTAATCCTGCTTATTTTTATACTATTTTTATAGTAATCAATAAAAGATCACAATGAATATAAATATATCTAATTCACAAAAATTCGATACATTTGCATATTTAAAAACAAATATACATATATATAAAAAAAAAATCGATATATTGACGTCAAAATATTTGAAAATGTATATATATTTCAATTTAAGTTAAAGCCTTAAAAATTTTAATATATATATAAATGTTCTTTTAAATAAAAATTTAAATGTATATATATTTATCTTTTCATAAAGCAGTTCTTTTTATCATATTTTTTTTTTTTGGTTTGATATTCTATATACAATATATAATGTTTATTTCAGACATATATATATTATTATTACCAATAATTTAAAAATTTGTTTTTTACCTGTATGCATCAAATTTTTGATTATTTTTAAATTATATTTTACAAAAACCATCAATAATTCTAAAAAATATACAGAAATTTAAACATATATTAAATGGAAAAATAAAAATGCTAAAAGATAAAATTGCAATTCAAATCTGAGTTTAGAATATCGAATTATAATCTTTTTAAATGAAATTAAAAAAAATCTGTAAGATTGAAATTTTAAAATATATATTTGGGATATTTTTTAGACTATTCAATTTCCAATTTTAATTCATTTTTTATAATTTTAGATAACATATTGAATTTGTAGAATTAAAATGAATTAGATATTAAGGACATATCGGGCCCAATAGAGATGGTGGGCTTATGGTAATGAGGAGCTCCACAAATTTTAAAATAGATAAAATTAGAAAGATAATATATAGTGAATTCAGAAAACTAAATTTAAAAATAACTAGTTGTATTAAATAAAAAAGGGTAAACTTCCTCGACGTAACTCTAGACTTAATGAACAACATATACCAACCTTACAGAAAACCTAACACTAATCCCCCTTATATGTACACCCTAAGTCAAACCACCCTCCATCTATAATTAAGCATATACCCACATCAATAGAAAAGAATCAAGCATGAACTTTGCTAATAAAGAAATATTCCAACAACACAGTAATTTTTTATAACACAGCCCTAAAAAATAATATCGGATACAAAAACGCTAACATAAATTATAGAAACAATAGTACTAACCAGAAGAAAAAACAGGAAAAAAAAAATCATTTGTATACCCCTCATTTCAACCAAATGGTTAGTATTAAGTTTAGGACATAAGTTCCTAGCTTTTAATTGAAAAAACACTTTCCTACTAATAGCAAACTTAGCAAGATCTTTTAAAAAAAAACACCTTAAAATTAAGTTACAGTTGCACTGAAAATCTAGAAAGAATCATAAAAAAACATAATAATAAAATCCTGAAAAAAAAACACGCATGCCAAAATAGTATTAATAAAAATCCTAAACTAAAATTAGACAAAATAATGAAAAAAAATTGTGATTGTAGAAACCCTGAAGACTGCCCGTTGGAAAAAAATGCTGTTTAAAAATCTGTGGTATACCAATGCACTATCTCATCCATTGAGAGTCCTAACACTGATAGGATATACATTGGTTCAACGAAGAATGAATTTAAAATTAGATGGAGACAACACAAAAAGCTCCTTCAATAATATTAGAAATAGAAATCAGACATCTCTATCCAAATATTTTTGGCATTTAAAAAAAGAAAAATAAAAACACAAAAAGTAAAATGGAAAATAATAAATAGAACAAGAACTTGTAAAACCTGGGATGACCCATGCCCTTTATGCCTACATGAAAAACTACACATTATTAAGTTTCTAAATAATGAAAACTTATAAAACCATAGACACGAGTTAACGGTTTTCTGCCGATATCAACAAATTTTCGCATTAAATAATTAGCATAAAAAAAAAATAAAATTTCATAGTCTAATGAAAGGTTTAAAAGCTTAACCCAATCATAAGATAGAAAAAGATCAAAAAAGCAAATTGTAGTTCAGTGCGACGCGTTTAAGTATGAAACAGCATTTTTAAAAAAAAAAAAAAATAAAAAAAAAAAATAAAAATAAAAATAAACAAAATTCTTAGACATAACGACATATTATGGTGCCAAAAGTAATCTTTTCGCTGTGACTGACCAGACGATGTATTTTACATGAATGCCATCATTCGCTTTGAAATGGATGGACCCCCACCCTACCTCAGCTTGACCTCTTTCCGAAGGTGACTGATATGTGGATAAAAAATTAACTCTTAGGCCCTTTATCAAAATGGTCGCCCCAGCCGTTTCCATAGTAATTAAATTTGCGAATGAACATGCTTATAAAGATGCGTAAATTTCAAGATTGGTTATTCCTAAATTTTCACTTGAGGATGAAACAGGGCTTGATACTTTAACTTCATTTTAATAATTATATTGAGGTTTTCGGCTCTCGTTTTTGAAACATGAGAACTCTTGTGTAGCGAAGGAATCATATTAAAAAAAATAATTATAATTTATAATTTATATATATATACATTTTTTGGAGCATTTTTTTTAAAAATAAAAACAAATTTATTAAAGAACTCTCGGATTATTTACCTAACGTGTTCTTTCCTATTTTTGAACACATCAAACACACACATACATATATAATATATATATATATATATATATATAAATATATATATATATATATACAAAATAATATATATATATATATGATAAAAATATGATTCCATCGATATTTAAATAAATTTTCGATAAAAAAATTTTTTTCCAAAAACAATTTCAATATGAATTATACAAAAATTAAATAGAAAATTATTTTATGACTTATTCTATAAATAAAAAACATGATATATAAACGAAAAGACAGATACTTTTAAATATTCAAAAAATGATTTAAAAAGAGAGAATTTAAGAAACAGATCAATTTTAAAAATTTAACGATTAAATTTTTAAAATCTTTAAAGACAACTTCAAAGAAAGAAAGAAAGCAAATTTATTTTGAAAAATACTGTAAAATAAAACAATCATAAAGAAAATAAAATTTAATTATATTTAGAATTTTGTTTCTTTGTATTTTGAAATACCAATTTATTTTAAAGTAAAAATTTATGTAAAATATTCATAAAATAGATTATTTAAAAATATAATTATATATTTATATCTATAAAAATTGTGAAAAAAAGAAATATAAATTTTAATGTTTTATTATCATTTCAACCATTGAAAATTCAGGAAATAAATATATGCGTTATATATAATTTATATATATATTAGTTGATAAGATAAATTCGATTAATAGCTTTAGATTGATTATATTTACCAATATTCAGAAAAAATCAAAGGTTCTTATAGAATTCCAGAAAAAACGTACAATAAAATTAAAAAAAAAAAAAATTGAAAGAAAAATTTTAATATATAACAATTATAAAGAAATTAAATATATTTATATATATATATATATAAATATATATATATATATAATATGTGTCTTTAATTTTAAACACAGCCTTCGCTCGCTCCTCGTTAATTTCGTTCGGGTAATCGAAAATAATCCAAACGTGACGTCCGCCTGTCGCGTCAGTCGTGTTGTCCGTCCTGTGACGACCAACTGGCTTGGTATCGGTCGCGGCACCCAAATGTGACGTTCTAACTTTTTGGTGATTCGGATGGGAATCTGGTTAGATTCGATATCAATTTCGTCGTTCCCAACTCGCTTCCAACGTCTGGTTACCAAAGTAACTTTTTGATCTCCAGTCTGCCTACCCACGTTGTGAATTGATCTTAGGCAGACGAAATCAATCAGTCGTTGGGGCCGTAATGCAAATTGAGTTCAAATGAATTAATATCGCACAAATATGCATAAAAGAAAATAAAATAATAACTCAAAAGTTCAAGGTATAAAAAAAAAAAGGATAACAAATTTTTTTATGTCTAGTTGTTGGATACATAGGACTGCGTCTATCTCCCGACCCTTATATGGATTGTGACATTTTGTTTTTTTGTTAGGCGAGTTTTAACACTTAAGTTGTTTGTTCTTTAAGAAATTGGTTTTTGGTGTGTCTTCAGGCGAAAGTAAAAAAAACTTATTTTGGTGGTCTGGATCTAAGTCGTTCTTCAAAATAAATTGTTCTTGGATTGAAGATGAGTTCGGAATTTTGCGTGAATCTTAGTCAGTCATTGATTTGCGAGGCCTGCTTCAACTGAGCACTGGAACTCTCTCTGGAAACTTCAGCTGAACTGAACTGAACTCTGGAACTACTTTTGATTTCGCTCGCTGCGACTTTTGCTTATATGGACGCCGACCAAAACCGATGGGGTGGGTTTGTCGGCGTTGGGGGTTCCTCGATAATTCTAAATACATATCCACTTTTTTTATTTTTGGTTAGGAATTTTCCACTTTTTTCCATTTTTGGAAGTCTAAAAAATTCCCCACCTTCTCACCATACTTCAGAGGGGCGTGAACTGTTTCCCCACTTCTTCGTAGCAATCTTCATACCCATCCTAAATGGGTGGGCGGCTTTTTTGAGATCCTCCTGCGTCACGTGATCACCATTCGGCCAATGATGTCCAGCCGGGCGTAGTGCGATCCTTTTTGGCTTTGTTTCAGGAAAAAAAAAAAATATCTTGCTTAAAAAAAAAAATTATTTTTTTTTTTTTTCTTTCCTTTTAATCGCAGTTCTCATTTTTCTTTATTGCCAATAGAACAATGCGATTTTTGGTGGTCATAACCTTTATTTCGATCTGGACTTCGTCAGTCAGTTATCGCTAATTATCAGAATGGGAATGTATTTAATTTTTCAAAATGTTTTTCGTCCGTCGTTAAAAAAAAAAAGTTCCATTGTTTTTTTCATTTTAAACAAAAAATTTGTTTTTTGATAACATAGTTTTGTTATCACAGCCAAAATGTCTTTCTCAGAAAAAAAAAAAACGTTGCCGTTATTTTTCCTGTGTGCGGCGAAGCAGACGACACAATTATTTTTTTTTTCATATCTATCCAAAGCCCTGTATTTCACCTGTTTTTTGTCAATTATCAAAATAACATTTTCAATTGGATTTTTCTTTGGCTAGTCGGTCTGTGGTTTTAATTAGTTATGTTTTCCGCATTAAGCTGGGCTTATCTATCCCCGATAACACAAGTTCGATATCAGAACATAGTCGATTTTTTTATCCATTTAGAATTTTTCTGCAATGGTAATGACACCTTTTCGCCATTTGCATATTATCAAAATAATCCATTATCAATATATTCTGGTCGTTGCCTGTTTTTTATCATCCAATTTGGGTCTCGTCTCTTTCATTTTATATTTTTTTTTTTTTAAAAAAAAGGTAAATGGTTCCTTTAAATTTTTTTGTAAAAAATATAACATATATATAAATAGATGAAAAAAACCATTTAAATTTTAAAATATGGAGCCATCGATAATCATTTTATTTAATTCAAATTAAAATAATTTTTTTCATTAATGAAAAAAGTTTAAATTTACAGAGAAAAATTTAAATTTAACTAAAAATTTCTTTCATTGAACATTTCAAAATGAAAAAAAAAAATTAAAAATTATATATTTTATCCATGTGAATGAATCAGTAAATGGACAAAATTCAAAATTTCAAAAAAAAATAAATAAAACAAAAAAAAATAAAAATATGAATTATGATATCATTTTTAATTTTTGAAAGTTCCAATTTGAAGTTTTTATTGAAATTATAAAATAGTAAAAAAAAAAATGATTTAATTAATTTGAGAAAAACAATATTCAAAATAAATATGAATAAGAATTAAAATGTTGAGGAAAAAAATTAAATCGTTATGAATTCCCCAAAATAAAATATAAATTTAAAAAAAATAAAATGTTTAAATAATTATAAATGAAATCATTTTAAAATGTTAACAAAATCTTCCATTTTATGTTTATTTTTAATAAATATTTGATTAAAGGTATACAACAACGAACAAATCAAAAAAATTCTTTCAGGATCAGATTAAAATTTTTAAAACCAATTTTGAAGATCAAAAATTGATTAAAATCAAATGAATTATCCATTTTTTTAATTATTAAAAATTTATTTGATCAAACATTTTAAATTTTAGACATTTATTAGAAAATAAATTTTTTTGGGATTCACTGAGTTTGTTGAATCAAATATCATACAATTTAAATTAATTTGTTTCAATTATTATATATTATGAGACAAATATAATGAAATCAGATAATTTCTGGATCAGATATTTGTTTTCAAATATTTTCAAAAAAAAATATTTGTGCTTTTAAATTTTTCGATTAAAATTTATTATTTACAGATTAAACATGCAATCTTTTAAAAATAAATAAATTAATTAGATCAGGTATTTTCGGTCAAATGTTTATTGAGTTAAATATTTTCTGGCACAAATGTTTTTCAATTAAAATATTGTAATCTGAATTTTGGAGTATTGATGAGGATCAAAATTTTTTTATCAAAAAACTAAATTAAATATTTAAAATAATAAAAATGTCTTTTTTCGTTCAATTTTCTTAAAAGGTTGAATAAAATTGACTGTACAAAATTAATTTTTAATTTGTTTTTAGTTGAAATTTATATTATTTCAATCAGATATTATAGTTAAAAAAATGTAATTTGAGATTAGATGTTGATTGGATAAAATGTTTGTTGGATCAGAATTTGATATGGTAAAATTTATTAAAAATTTTTATTGAATTTTGATTTTATGAAAGATCAAATTAGAATTTCTAATTTTTTTTAAATAAAATAAACGGTTATATTTATTGGGAATTTTTCAAATTTCTTTATTGGTGCAAATGTTTGAAATGAGAAAAACAAATAATTTATGTTTCAATCATTTTTTAAATTGGAATAAATTTTATATATCAAATGAGTTTTTGGATCAAATATTTGTTGGATCAGGTATTTGATGGTTCAAATGTTAATAATGAGAAATGTGATTGTACGAATATTTGTTTTGTTTCAGATTTATTTTTTTTTTTTTTTTTAAAAAAATTTTTTCTTGGAACAAATTTATCGTTAGACATTTATATAATCGATTATATATATATTATATAGAAATTTTTCATTTCTTAAATATTGATAAGGGCAAATGTTTCAAAAACAACCTAAATTATTTTTTTTTATGATTAAGATTTTTGTTTCTGAAAACTTTTTTTTTCAATCAGATTGTTCAAACACTGATTTTGAATTATTTTGAATCAATTTTTTAATTAAAATTTATATGTCAATTTGTTTAGATGAAAACAATTAAAAAATATTCTTATTTTGATTAGATTAGATTTTTTTTATATTACACTTATATGACATTATTCGGATTATTGTCCTCATCTTCAAATTTTTATTTTTATCACAACGTTTGTGGGTGTTTACGATTCTTAAATTCAGGTGGTTAGGAAATGTCGAACTGAACCTTTATTTCGCATCACAGTTCATAAATGTTCTAGTTAAACGTGAAGTCTAATGGATGTCAGTTATTTTTTTAAATAAATTAATTGAATCTCATAAGTTCTCCACTGCCTTAACCAGGTATTGAACTCGAAATTCTTTGGGTCCTGTCACTAACGCCTTCATGAGGTTTTGATAGTTAATGGCGACAAAGATCCATGGACAATAATAATAATGCAAATAGTGTCATAATTTAGGACTCGAGAATTCAAAATATAAATTAAAATTAAATTAGTTAAAAAAAAGTTCATTCAAAGCAGAATTTTAATTTAAATAAATAAATATGTTGAAGAAGATAGGATTAGATTCAGACGTTTGTTGAAATACATTTCAATAACTTTTAATTTTTGTTTGCTGAAGATGGATTTTGTTAAACAAATCATATTTGGGACAAGCAAATTTAAAATATTAAACGTTAATTGTTTCATAATAGTTATTAGTTGATAATTACTTTCATTACAAAAAAAATATATTTTTTTATATATGTTTTTGGTTATATATTGAATTTTTTTACCATTTTGAATTAATTAAAGATTATTTTAAGAATAAACAATTAATAATAAAAAAAAAAAAATTCAATAAATCCTCTCAAAATTTGTAAACTTCAAAAATCAACGGAATCTCAAAATTTGAATATGAAAATTTCAACCTCGAAAGATAATCATGAAAAAAACTCTCAAAAAATGAATCTCTTTAAATATAAAAGAAAATTTCCTTTTTTTTAAGAAATTTTCCACCGAACGAAACTTTCGTAACTCTATCTTTGGAATGGTCTATTTCTATAATTAAATCAATTTATGATGTACAATGTAAAACAAATTAAAGCTGAGAATAAAATTTTTAAGAATAAACATTTTGGCCAGAGAGAATAATTAAATAAAAAAGGAAAAGGATCAGATTTAAAGTCTCTTAAAATCTTTATGAATATCATTAAATATCTATAAATTTGAATATATTTAAAATATCTATTTTATTTATATTATCTATATATATTTTAAAGAAAGAGAAATAAAAATAACATATAAATTTATTTTTTCTCTCTAAAATTTTCCTTTTCAAACAAATTTTTTTCTTTGAATCTTTGTAGGATCTCCTATATATAATATATATTTATATAAATATATTTATATAATGATATTAGAAAAAATGGTTATTTTCAAATTTTTTCTTTGATTTTCTCCCTGTCTCTCTCTGTATATATAAATAAATATATAATGACTAAAAACATGATAAATTTATTTTTATTAAAATTCATTTCAGGTTTAAAATTTTTTAAAAACAAATAAAAAAAAAGTATGATTTATATATATAATTCTAAAAATAAATATCATTTTATAAATATAATATACTATAAATATATAGAAAATATATTATATTAAAATAACATATATATATATATATGAAAAATTCATTAAATCTTTCGCTTTTCTTTTTTTTTCTAAATCTTTTATATTTATAAATTATTAAATCATAATTTCAAAATATATACCAACAAGAAAATATCAAATTTTAAAATCATTTATTTTTTTTTTTTCTGAAAAAAAATCTCTCTCTTTTATTTCTTAAATATATATATATAAAAATTATCTATCCTTTTTGATTAATCTGATGTTTATCTTACTATTCTCTAAAAAGTATTTGCAAAATTCAATATTTTGATAATTTTTTTTATTTTTCTCTCTCTCTTTAAAAAAATTCATTTTCAGAATTCTTAATTTCTCAGATTTTTCTAATTGTCTTTATCAATCTCTTCTTCCTTAAATATATGAATGAGGAATCTATGTTGAAATATAAGTTCAAACATAATTTAATAATAAAATTTTCCGAAAAGATGCGAATTCATTTTTGTGTTTGCCATTAAATGTCTATTCAGATAAGGAATGTTTTTCAAAATAAATCCTTCATGAAAAATAGCGAATTCTTAGATTTTTTTTTAAATAACAAAATAAAAAATTAAACTCTTAAAAATTACTTTTACGGGATTCTGTTTTATTTGAATCAGTATTTATAGAAAAATGAGTGAATAAATAATTTCCATAACAAGCAATGTATAGATTTGTCACTGAAATTTGTAAATTTGAGATGAAAAAAAAGACGTATGAATTTTTGGTTTTTTTTTTTTTTTCAAAGAATAGATTCTCAATAAACAAAAATATTTTTTCTTATATAAATACTAACATATATGTTTTCCTCGGTTTAGACTGATAAATATCAAACAAAATCATAAAACTGTTTAAATATATAATGCCATATTTTACAGACGTGGACATTAATTTTTTCAAAGAAAATTTATTTTTGATCAGCACTATTTTCTGCCTCCATGAATTTTTATATATGGACCTTGTTTTTCCTTCCGTCCTTCAAAAAAAAAAAAAAAAAAACTATTTAAAAAATGTATCAATAAAACGTTAATAAAAAAGTCTTAATTTAGCCTCCAAATTAATTGTAATATCCTCATTTTGTTTTAATTTAAATATATTTAGGTTTTTTTAATTCAAAAGACTAATAAAATTTAAATTTGAAAGAATTTCATGAGTAAATTTGGTTACATTCCAGTTTGAAATTTATAAAATTAAATTTAAAATCAATTATATAAAAATATATGATCTTCAAATCTTCTGGGTATCAAATTTTTTGATATTGATGAAAATTTGAAAAAACCGTTTTTGAAAATATAAATATATAAAAAATATATATATATATATATATATAATATATAATATTTTCATTTATATACGTCATTAAATAATATATCAAGTTTTTTCTAAATATTTTACAAAGTTCTTTTCATATTGTCTGATATTTTAAATAATTTTTATCTTTTATTTTTTTGTATCTCCAAGGGATTAAATAATATTTATGTTGGTCACACCACAATTTCGCTTTTGGCTTATGTTTTTACATTTGAATGATATATCTAACATTTTTAGGCATTTAAAACAACATGCCTGGTTTAACACACAATTTCGGAAAATCCTTGTTGAAAACACAATATACTTAAACATGAAAACAATAAACAAAAACTAAAAATTCTTGAAGCTATATACATAAAAAAACAGTTGAAACCTAAACCTGAACAAAATAAACTATGAAATCTCCACAAATATTCTTAAATGCCTATAATTGATAACAGAAGCCATTGGTTTATACCAACGGCTTCCCATACTTAATACTTCTCGTTTTTCTCTCGCGTGGTCATGTGTGTGACGTCACGAGCTACGATGCGATTTTCGCTTCCGCGTCTCGTATACACGAGTTTTTCGTTGCTTTGAAATCTTTCATCTAACAAAAAACAGACTATCATTATTGTTTTGTCTGTGTAGTGTTCAATATATTGAAATGTAATTGTCATCTTTGATAATGGCTTATGTAAGCCGGAAGCTTAAATAGGATTAAAAAACGTATCAATATGGTGATTTCCTTTCGTTTTTCAATGATAATGTTGTTAAGCTTATCAGACAATATGAAATGAATTTACTTAAAATAAATAGACAAAACTTGTCTATATTATTTAATGAAACATGCATCAATATATATATATATATATATATATATATATATATATATATATATATATATATATATATATATATATATATATGTATATGATTTTGAGTGTTATATACAATTTTTTTCATAAAAAGTAAAAAAATTTAATGGAAATATTAAAAAATCAATTTAATCTATAGATTATTTTATATATGGAGGATTTATTTTATTATATATATATTATATATATATATATATATATATATATATATATATTTTTTTTATTTTATATATTTATGTTATTATATCATATATAATGAGCTTAGAATTTATTGATGTATAGTTCAAACAGATCTTTTAATATTATTAAAATAATAATAAAATAAAAAATGTCTTTTTAAACATTGAAAAAAAGAATAAAAATTTTTTCTAGATGAAATAAAAAAAAATATATATATTTTAATTGAAGAATAGCATTTAGGCATATTTTTATATAGTTT
>CAHIKZ030001888.1:107500-190000 GCA_903632075.3 Acanthosepion pharaonis
ACTTATTATTTAAAGTCTTGATTCCTCCATTTCCTCGATTTCATTAAAAATATCCACTATAGTTGACTTTGCTACCAAGATAGGTGAAAACTTTAAACTTGTAAAGGGCTTTGTCTTCTACTTGAATTTCTCTCTGGAAATTTGTAGACTGGTATTTTTTTTGTTTTTCAGACACAGAATTTTTTTTTACAAGGTTAGTGCAAATGTTTTCTTTATGCTAATTGTAAGACCAAAGGATTTATATTTATGCAGAGAAACATTTAAATTAGATATTGGGCCTCCTCAAAGGATGTTGGGCCTCCCCAAAAAAATGACTTTGCCTCATCAAAAAATGTTGGACCTCCTCATGGAAAAAATATATATATACAAACGATGTTGGGCCTCCTCAAAGGATGTAGGCCTCCATAAAAATTTTGGGCCTTAGAAAAGATGTTGTTTCCCAAAGGATGTTCAACAAGAGCAACATCATTAACAAACAACAAATCACGAATAATTTGTTGTACGAAGGAGGGTGTTGTTTTTTTAATTTCTGATGATTGAAGAGATTTGTTCGAAACTGAAACTTGACACCCTCTGCGTCTACGAAGGCATATTTCAGCATCACCGAGAAGAAAAGGGCAGAAAGTATTTAATATTAAAAAAATATTCTCGATGAATAATGAATTTTTTACCTTCCAATTTTTTTCAATTCTTTTTTTTTTTAATTGAATAATTTATAAAGTTTTGCCTTAAAAAAATTATTATATTACGAATTAAAGATTAAATGATATTGTTATTTAAATAAAAAAACAAACTATTTACTAATCTTAAATGGAAAAGTGTACTACAATTCAGCGAGGGCCAACATTTTAATAAGAATTTAGAATTTGATAATTTTACGAATCATTGTGTAAATGTCATGATTTTTGTAAATACATTTTAAAATTTACATGACATTATCAAAAAAAATTCAAATTTGCTTAGTAAATTTAATATTTGTTGGTATATTTTTAAAATTTTTTTCAAGAAAAGCATTTTTGAAAATTTTACCTAAAATTCAAAAAAATATTTTTTTTTAATTTAAAATTTTAAAGATTACTGGGTAGTTAAAAAATAAATATATTAAAAAAAAAACATACTTACGATGAATTGGATATTTTATTTCCAAACGTCAATAAATGTGTCAAAATACCCAACTCTGTGTTAAAAATGGTTTTCTACGATATTTTATACTAAAAGCAAGTAATATTTGTTTCAAATCACATTAGTTAAACGTTAACTCAGTCAATCTTGCTGAAATAAAGTTTTAAAAAATTATATTTTTGAAAGATTTTGTAATAAGAGAGAATTATGTCATGTTGACATAATTATCAATACGGTAGATTTTCATTATTCGGACTGTTGTCCTCATCTTTATCCGCATATTTATTACAACGTTTCGGCCGCTGTACGTTCCGATCTTCTTCAGGTGGTTGCAATGTTGAACTGAATCCTTTATTTCGCTCACTGGGGTAGACTGTTCTAGTTCCACGTGTTATGTTTAATAGATGTCAGTTATCTCTCTCTCTCTCTCTCTCCCTCTCTGAAAGTTCTTCACTGCCTTAAGTGGGTATTGAACTCACACTCTTTGGATCCTGTCACTGGATCTAACCAACGCCTTTATCCACTGTTCCATGTGTCCTTGTAATAAATATGGTGACAAAAATGAAGACAATAGTTTGAATAATGTAAATAATAATACCTCATCTCAGAAATATAGACTGATAATGGTAGATTTTACTGATAAAAACATTCCAATTATTTTTGTATTCGATTTGAAAAATAGCAGAGTATTTTGCTTATTGGAAATATTAAATTTATCATTTTGAAAATAAGACTAAAATAAAAGATTCTAGAAAAAATTCTTATTTTTAAAATGATATTTAAACTTTAAGCATCGCTTTATTTCGCGGTACCCTCTATTAAGGGAGGCTGATTTTTCAATTTGTTTTGAAAATCAACATTGCAGTCAGTGTAAAAGTTAGGGTTTGATGTCGTAAATATTTACACCAAGCTTTAGAGTCATAATTTTTACTCCTTTTTGAGCACTTACGTTTAAATATCGTCTGAAAAAATGTACAGAAATAATGAATTCTACAGGTCAAAATGGAACAAATTGATGAAAAAAAACTTTTACTCAAGAATAAATCCAAATAAATACAGATACACTGAATGAAAAATACATTCAAACCATTCTTATTATGAATCATCACAAGTAAAGTTTGTTTACTGTATCCGATAACTAAAACCTGTGTAAACACTGTAAAAGATTACAAAAAAGGCTACTCAGTGAATAAGATTTGTTGGATCATAATTAATAATAATAAAAAATAGATAAAAGCGTATATAATACCATAATACGGCTGGGCACAAATTATAAAACAAAATATTTTAAATGTTCATTGTTTATTGATAATCACACTAAAACTACTGCAGTGTATAACATATATCATAATATAGCTAAATTGTTCAGTATAATTTCCCTTCGAAGTAAATGAACGTCTTATTTGATGGCACAATGATTTATTAATAATATGTTTGTAAGTCATGCATCTTGTCCAGATACAATTTCTAAAGCTTCAGTAAATTATAAATTTTATGGGGTTATGCAATAAGGCTTTCACTGATCACCGGAATGAAATTCCAGCGCAAAGATTTTTGAACCTAAACGTAATTTTTAAACTCGTTTCATCAAAAAACGGTAACGATTTGGAAAAAAAAATATTTTGTTTCCTTATTTATCATGTAAAAAACCCAACTTGTAAATTAAGTGCAAGTGTAAAAGTCAGTTGAAAATATTTTCTAATCTTAGTTTCGTCTGACACAGAACTTTAATAGTTGGGACTGAAGAAGGGAGAAAAATTTATACTAACAATGACTAAGGAAATGCGAATAGTAGCCATTACTGTAGCATAGACAAACACCAATCAGACCGTCTGTTTACGAACAGAAGAGGATAGGTTTGTTAACCATTGTGTAGGCAACAAAGGTGATAAGCATCTATTTAAAGACCAAAGACATCAAAGATTGCAAAAAAAAAACACACACACACACACACTAAAGTAGACAACCGTATACTACATGTGTGTCTGTTCACAGACAGAACGGAATAAGCATAGAAAACACCATTCTATTATCGGCATGCAAGAGAATAGTCAACTTATTATTATTATTATTATTCATCTTCTTCTCCTCCTCCTTTATCTTCTTCTTCTTCTTCTTCTTCTTCTTCTTCTTCTCCTCCTCCTCCTCCTCCTTTTTCTTCGTCTCATTATCCTTTTTTTCTTCTCCTCCTCCTTCTTCTTCTTCTTCTTCTTCTCATCCTCCTCCTTTTCTTTTCTTGTTCTCCTCCTCCTCCTCCTTCTCCTTCTTCTTCTTCTTCTTCTTCTTCTTCTTCTCCTCCTCCTTTTTCTTCGTCTCATCCTCATTTTTCTTCTCCTCGTCCTTCTTCTTCTTCTTCTTCTTCTTCTTCTCATCCTCCTCCTTTTTCTTTTTCTTCTCCTCCTTCTCCTCCTCCTCGTCCTTCTTCTTCTTCTTCTTCTTCTTCTCATCCTCCTCCTTTTTCTTTTTCTCCTCCTCCTCCTTCTCCTTTTTCTTTTTCTTCGTCTCCTCCTCCTCCTTCTCCTCCTTCTTCTTCTTCTTCTTCTTCTTCTTTGTACCGTGAGTGGTCATAGCTTTCTATATCTTCCTATCTTTTGTAGTTCGTATTATGGTTTGTTATCTTTTGGCAATACCTCCCACTCCTCTTCTGCCATCCATTTACACAGTCTCGTTAGACATGTAACTCGCTACTCTCCTCTATACCTCTTACCTTCAACGTATCCTGTGAGTATCAAATTCTCTAAGCCCTCGTTCCTCACTATGGATACTAGAAATTTTAAAATTCTAAGTATAATAATCTTTTAGTTTCCTTTTCTTTCTTATAACTTCCTCATTACTCACATGTTCAGTTCATGGTATTCTCAGCATCCTTCTGTAGAACCACATTTCTGTTGATTCTTCTTCATCTATGAGATTATTCAGCAATCGCTGCCATATAGGACTTATATTTCATAATAGTTTAATATTCTTTTCTTTCTTTCTAACGGAAATTTCTTAATATTACAAGGATTAAATCCTATTCATATTTTTCAACCAATAAAATTCCATCAGAAGATTTGTTTGATAAACAATTATTACAAGAGCAAATACCGCTAAAATACTTGTCGGGCGTAGTTGTCGACATATCACGTGTTATTTTGGGGCCACTTAGAAAATTACAATAATAATTCCCTTCACTACACCCGTAAATCCGAGAAAAAAGATTTTTGCGAGCCTGTGTGGAATTACTTTCTTATGAAAACCTTGTATTCAAAATATTCCCACCTCTATGTTAAATTAGATTTTGAATCCCTTTACGGATATAAAAGTAGAAGTCTATTGCTTCCCGAGGCTCAAAGCAATTTGAGAGGTCAATTTGATCTACATATGCATACACACATGCGTACCCACACACACGCACCTTCACATACATGCGCACAATGAAAGAGACGACAGCAACAGCCGCTGAGTAAGGCCTTGTCCACGCATACAACAGAAGGGATTAAACAGCAACAGACGACTAAGCCTTTGTCTACAAACTCACACATAAAGGGTGATCGTCATAAAGTAATTTTATCTACACATCTACTGGGCACTACAAACGCTTCATTACTTTATAAAAAAGGAAGGAAAGTTGAATATTTTATTTCTGAAAAGAATATATACATATTCTAGTAATTGACGTTCTGCTTCTAAGTTCCTTGAGAAAAAAAAACAAACTTTTTTATGTTTCATTTAAAAGATGTGTTGCTTTTGTTAAATATTTGGAATCCAATACACTCGGATAGCAACAAAAACCTAGGTAGACGGATCCCAACAATACTTTGCTTCGCTTTTGCCAGGCATTTTTCGCTATTCCAATGCTCCTTCTAATTTTGGTATCTCATATTCCGTTCTCTTTGAAAACACTTCCCAGATATTTTAATTTCTCGTACTTGCTTGATTTTGGTGTCTGCTATTCTTAGTTCGAGTCTTGGGATCTTGCTTTTGCTATCAACCCTATATTCTCTCTTCTGACAATTAATGATTTGTCCTTTCTTCTCACCTTCCTTCATCTTTGCAATTTCTCTTGGAGTTCCTGTATTTTCTTTTCTATATCTGCTATGAACACTATATTATCTGCATATTTTATGTTGTTAAGATCGTAGATACCAAGAATAAATCCTGGGCAGGACTTCTAATTCTATAAGGATCGCCTCACTCCATCCTTGTCTTACGCCACTTTCTATTTTTGTTTATTTACTGAATTCATTTTTATCCGGATGCAGGCAGTTTGTTCCCAGTATAAGTTCGGGATTATTCTAATATCTTTCCCATATAAATCAAGCTTTTCTAGAATTTACAAACAATTTTATTTATCCTAGCATATCAAACTCAAACACGATGAATGAATTAATTAATCTAAACGTATGTTCCGGTTATTCAAAAGTTAAATGATTAAATCTATTCAGTGTGTTGGCCGGCAACTGGGGAGCAGTTGTTGCTTATGAGTGAATTATGTCGGGATGCAGATGGGAAAAACGAAGGAAGGAAGGAAGGAAGGAAGGAAGGAAGGAAACGAATCAATAAAATAAGGATAACTGAAGAGAAAATAAGGAAAATAAGAACAAAAGAAAGTGTTAGAAGGAATGGTTGGAAAAATAAGTCTGTCAGGGGAAAGAAAGAAAGAAAGAAAGAAAGAAAGAAAGAAAGAAAGAAAGAATAAGAAGGCAAGAAAGAAGAAATTATAAGAAAGAAGAAAGAAAGAAAAAAAAGAAAAAGTAAATTATAAGAAGGCAAGAAAGAAAGAAAAATTATAAGAAAGAAAGAAAGAAATTATAAGAAAGAAAGAAAGAAAGAATGAAAGAAAGAAAGAAATTATAACAATGAAAGAAAGAAGTGGGGAATTAAAAGAAAGAAGAAGGAAGTTATAAAGAAAGAAAGAAAGAAAGAAAGAAAGAAAGAATGAAAGAAGTGGGAAATTTTAAGAAACAAAGAAGGAAAAAAATAAGAAATTATAAGAAGGAAAGTAAGAAGTGGGAAATTTTAAGAAAGAAAGAAAGAAAGTAGGAAATTCTAAGAAAGAAAGAGAGAAAGTGCTAATAGGAGAGAGAGAGAGAGAGAGAAGTTACAAGATACTGATAGGAAAAGTAAGAAAATGGTGGCCTGGCATTCAATCAGAGTAATATTCGCCATTTGATCATTAAGCATCGAATGAGAAAAAGCAGCCGCGCCAAACGGGCCCACTTGGAAAAGCCAGCCAGCAAAAAAGGACCGGCCCGACGGCATCAAAGAGCTACGGCCCTTTAACCCCAACTGAAATTCGGGTCGATAGTCTTAGTGCAGTGGCTTTGGCAAAAAGCCAAAATGGGAAATACACAACGGGAAATAGCGTACGGAGGTCACGTGGGTCACGAGCTTCCGTTTAATTTCCTAACACCCTCTCCATGCCTCGTCCTTTTCTTTTTTTCTTTCCATCTTTTTTTTTCCGGCTTCATTTAAGATCTTTTCGTTGGACTTTTCTTCTTTTTTCCTTGTTTATTCTTTTCACTTGATTCTTTTAATCCATTTTTTTTTGTCTTCCATATTAGGAAGCCCTCCCACACCTCTCTCACCATTTTCTCTCTCTCTCTCTCTCTCTCTCTCTCTCTCTCTCTCTCTCTCCTATATATATATATATATATATATATATATATATATATATATATATATATATGTGTGTGTGTGTGTTCCATTTATTCACTCATTTATTCATGTATCTATGCATATAAGATTAATACAAATAAAATGTGTAACTTAACTGACTGATGTTATATTCAACACCTCCCTCCAGAGTTTCATAGACGCCGTCGTCGTCGGCACCCGTCCGTCTCCGGGAGACGATGGAGTAGCGCTTATTGTTTTTGTTTTTTTTTTTGCGGGGGGGTCAAAAATTCTAGGCGATGAAATTACATCGCCTCTGGTGACTGTGTAGTCCCACTCTGGAGCGGCAGCCTCTCAGGCACTTGGCACAGATGAAACTGGATGACACGAAACGGAGGCTATCCTTGTTTTTTCTCCTGGCTCTCTTTTGCTACCTACTGATCTTCCCTCGCAGCTTCTGCAATCGTGACGCCGTCTCTGACTGTGGCTCTTCAAAGCTGACGATCGTCAGCCGCGGCCTTACAGGCGTTGGGTTCGATGTCGGCCAGCTTCATGTCTCGTTTGCATCCTTGAAGCGGAGCTGAGGTCTTCCAGTTGGGCGGGACCCCCTACACAGCTCTCCGTACAGGATGACTCTTGGGATTCATAGACGAACATTTCCGTAATTGTTCAATCCACTCGTCAGGAGGTTTCAGCGATTGACTGCCGTTTTTCGTTATCTTTATACTAATGTAGCTAATTTATGTGCTAGTGGAGATGATCTTATTGGTATTAAGTTGATTTTGTTCTCTAACCTTATTTTTTTTTAATCGGTTTTACCCCAAACAAAGCAATGCAGCCACTAACACGCAAGGGATGTGCAGGAATTAGGAACAGAAACATTAGTAATGAGCTGAAAGAGAAAAGAGTAATCAGGAGGACAATCGATAGCGATTGACATTGAATTTACTTTTTGGCAGATTAAAGTTGATCGGAAAGCTTGTAGCCGGAAGGGAGTTTCACAAGCCAGAAGTGCGGTATAAGAAACTGTTACATCTAGCCGTAAATTAATGAGGTCTCGCCACTAGTCTAGTACTGTGCTTAAATACCTACAGTCTAGGTACCAGAGCGGAGAGTTTATTCGAATAATTAGCATGAAAGTATATATAAAAAGACACAGAGAGGCAACCTTACGGCGGTGGGCAAGGGATTGAAACCGAGCCGCGAGATAAGAACCAATAATATTGCTGATTCTTCTTTGAATCGGATCAAGGAGCTCCAGAAAAATAGCAGGGGCACCGGACCATATATGGCAGCAATATTCTAAGCAATGACGATAAGTTGATAAGTTTCGGAGAGAAAAATTGTCTCGCTCGACATAAATAAACCGACTTTCTTAACAGCTGATCTGGCGATTGGTTCAGTGTCGTCCTTCTACCTCAAGTCACCCGAGAACGTTAGCCCGAGAAGTAATGAGTCAATTTCTTGGAGGATAGTATCGGCCATGTTGTGTTCGTGTATGCGCGCGTGTGTGTGTGTGTGTGTGTGTGTGTGTGTGTGTGTGTGTGTGAACGCGCGTGCGCATATGTTTGTGTTCGTATGCGTCTAATGTGGTTATTTCTGCTTTTCATTCGTTTGTTGTTTCCTTATACTCTCTCTTTTACTCTTTTTCTTTCTCTTTCTCTTTCGGCTCTGATATATATATATATATATATATATATATATATATATATATATATATATATATTATTGCTTTTCTCTAGCACTCCTTATTACTGGTTCCCCATATTGTATTCATTTCTATACTTGGTCGGCTCAGCTTTTTGTAGCCTAGAATATGTGCTGATTCCCTAAGTTTTCGTATTTTCCAGTGATGTCTGTTATTTCAACCTCGTCCCACAGGGGGTGGTGATCTCCCTTTTCCCTCCATATGTAGTCAGCTACGTCTGATATTTCTGTTTCCCCTTGTTTTACCGCTTTACGATGTTATTGTAGTTTTACCTTAAGGGGGCGGCCTGATTCTCCTTTATATTTCTCACCACAGTCCTTAGTCATGTTCTCCTCTATGAGGGGTCTTACTCGGAAGAGGTGTCTGCGAAGTATTGAACCATTTTTGAAGATTGGCCTGATTTTATATGGACCACAGATCCTTTGTATTTTCTCCGATAATCCCTTTGAATAGGGTAGGCAGACTGAAGCTGTTTTTTGAATGTTCTTATCCGCTTTACTCTTCTATCCCAGTTTCTTGGAGCTGCTGTCATGTAACTGGAGTAGCTGTTACGTTGTATGGTACTTCTTATACTGACCATTTCTTGTTCATATATGCCTGGGTCGCCATTTATGACTTTTGCTCGATTTTGTAAGCAGCAGACAATTGCTTTCTTTACACTATACGGGCGGCGGGAGTTGACGTTGATGTATTGTATGGCGAATGTAGGCTTGCGGTATACGGATATCTTGAACCCATGCTCTGTTCGAGATATTAGTACATCCAGGAAGACGCGTTTGTTGTTGTTTTCTCTCTCCATTGTGAACTGTATCGATGATCTTATTGAATTCACATGGCCCAGATGTAGCTGAACTTCTTCCTGGCGTTCCCAGAGTATGAAGGTGTCATCTACGTATCTCAGCTATAGGGTTGGCTTTAATGATGTAATTTCTAATGCCATTTCCTCAAAGTGTTCCAAATATAGGTTTGCCATTGCCGGTGATAATGGTGAGCCCATTGCTAAGCCCTCATCCTGTCGATATACGCCCGATCCCATTTCAAAGTGTGTTTTTTGCGTACAGAAAGTCAGCATCTCCATCAGATTATCTATTGGTATACTGGTCCGTTCTCCTAGGGAGGAATCCTAGGCCAGTCTGTCCTTGATTACCGAGTGTACCTCCTCCGACCCAAACTCACCACCGTCTGGTTGGATTGGATGGGAGCATTTTAATTACTTCCAAAAAGTGGCTGGAGTTCCGAACATACGATAGGGAGTTTCCTATTAATAGGCCGATTATATCTACTAGGAAGCGACTCAAATAGTGACACACAGAGCCTTGGCAGCTAACAAACACCCTGATCCGAATAGCGTCTTTGTGAATTTTTGGGAGACCGGATATATGAAGTAGCTTGGTGTAACGCTGTTATAACTGCATGTATGTCTTAGGTACGATGGGTCCTTGTTCTTGATTAGGATCTGTGACAGTTTGCGTTCTGTTTTCATTGTAGGATCTTTCTTTACTTTCCTGTAGCTACCATTTCTAATGAGCTCTTCCAGCTTTCTTGTACATTCCGATGTGTCCAACATTTCCAATCACATTGCCTTTGTCAGTTGGTAGCAATGATAATGCTTTCATTCTTCTCTAGGGTTCTGATTGCCAGCTTCTCTAATTTCGTGATGTTTGATTTGGGCGGCCTAGTTTTCAACAGTATCAGTCTCACTTTCCATCTCAGTTCATCCGCCCGAGCCTATTTCTTCGATTCGAGCAATGATGCCCAGGTATGGTATCCGGCTGATGGTTATGGCGAAATTGAGATCTTTGTTTAGCACTGACTCCTCAGAGGCACTCAGCTGGTGTTGACTGATATTGATTACTGCTTTTCACTGGTGGGTGATGGTCCTTATGTGTAACCTTCTGATTTTTGAATTTACTTAATTTTTGTACTTGACGTTCCATGACCGCATCGAATTCATGTCTGAAGGATTTATCCAGATCATGATGGATTCTCTTTCGGTCTTCTTCATCGGTAATTCTATTGAAGAATGTCCCGTGCCTCTGGGAGATCAGATTGTAGTTTCTGTTTTATCAGACGGTTGTACTGGATTATCTCTCCGACAAGGGCGTGTCCCGCCTTCTCTGCGACCAGAGGAGCTCTCCTTGAATTGACGGCAAGTTTTGGTACCAAGCCTGAAGTGTAGGAATCTCAGATGGTTTGAAATTCGTGCCAACTTCTAATGTGACTTTTCTAGTTGTCTCCATATTTTTGGTATATCTGGTCCGTACCGATTTTTCAATTTTTTTGTCTATATCTCTGAGATGAGGTATTATGATTATTTACATTGCTTCATTGCCATGTTCACAATGTTTCGGCTGTTGTACTCTCCGGCCTTCTTCAGAGGATTAGAATTTCGAACCAAACCAATTATTTCGTATACCGTTCTAGTTTCTAGTTCCCCGTGTCATACCTCTTCCGGATGTCTGAGTTATTTCCTCTCCAAGTTTTTTTTTTTTTGTTCATCACTTGTGTAGCCTGATATTGAATTCAAGACTCCTTGTGTCTAGTCACCGAAATTATATATATATATATATATATATATATATATATATATATATATATATATATATATATATATGATCAGAAAAACGTTCTAAAAAGAAAAAAAAAATATTAAATAACGGACTGTGGTTATTTTTTTTCAACCAAATCTATATAAATGAACACACACACACACACACACACACACACACACACACACACACACACACATATATATATATATATAATCAGAAATTGATCAATTAAATCTGTATAAATGAACACACACACACACACACACACACACATATATATATATATATATATATATATATATATATATATATAATCAGAAATTCGATCAACCAAATCTGTATAAAAGAATGACTACAACTAAAATATACCCAGAATATGTGACAATGACATTCTTGCTTATAAAGAACTCAAGAGTTTCGAATTTGAAATTGAGGCCCATATGAACAAGAATATTTGAACGTCCAATATTTGAATGTGGAATTAAATCTACAAACTGACATGCGTCTTGCCTTACATGATATGTGAACTAAACACCCGGCGGGTGTAATCAAGCACATCCCTAAAGGATTAGAATAGCTTTTGGAATGCATCTTTGGCCAACCCAGTGCATCTTCGGATTTCAGTGTCACACTTTCCGTCCTCTGTTAGAATAATTCCCAGATTTTTGCATGAGGATCTGTGGCTGTTGTTGATTTTAAATGAAATAACCCATACACACACACACACACACACACACACAGATAGATAGATAGATAGATAGATAGATAATTTTGTGAAAATATATATATATATATATATATATATATATATATATATATATATATATATATATATATATATATATATTCCCAAGAGGATAGAATCCAGGTAGAACTCAATGTCAGGACAGATTAAGAATATAATAGAAAAAGTCTCAAACACTAATATTCCATGGTTATAATTTATTATATTGAAATCATAATCACGATCCAATTTTTGAATTTGTAGGTCTGATGAATTGGATCGTTATTACGATTCCAATGTAATAAATTATAACCATGGAATATTAGTGTTTGAGACTTTTATATTATATTTATATAACAGTCGACGTAATTAAGTACAGAACGAATACTTTTTATGCAAGTTTTTAATTTAAAAAAATGATCTGACTGCGATTTAATCAACATTTTATGATGGAGAATTGTGTTTAAAAACAATAAAATCGACCTGTTAACCGAACGCTTCAGGTCGGTAAATGTTGTTTAATACTGTTTATTATAAACAGAGCATTTACTTAAATATTTGTTTCTATAAAAAGAATGTATAAACATAAAAAAATGTCATAAATAAATGTTGTGTTGTAAATAGGAAAGGTTGACGCACACATAGAAAATAAGAAGTAGTTTATTCCGGGAAATAATATGGCACATGGTTGAGAAGATAGACTAGTGTAATAAACAGTTAATTGAGAGGAATTGCTGTTTAAATAATCTTAGACCCGTCCATCTTGTGGGGGTATTCAGCTACTCCACAACAGTGAAATAAAAATTCAATTCCAATGAGCGGCAATTATATGGGCAACAATCCCTTCTTGATGAAAGATGTCGAAGGAAAATAGTCATAAGGATTCGAGGTGATAGAAAGGGTAACAGTAGTTCAAATGTTTACTACTTATCGAGGTGGTATACAGAAAGACCTCTCTCAATGCATAACAATTTTGGCCCTTGAAACAGATTGACCACAGCAACAGTACCCTGAATGCCACTCCTGTGACATAAGAACAAGAAACTAAGTCACCAGATGTCTAAACTTTTAAAAAAATGGACAATGGCAGTAAAGACGTTGATGATTTTGCGATTTCTGCTGCAATATTTGGATGGTAGAAATATATAAATTGACGTAAACAACATGAAGGTGTGCATCTATTCAACCTTCTATCAATGGTTCAGTTTGGTGGTGTTAGTGGTGTAATGCTATAGAGATTTTTTTTCTTGGCATACACTGGGAACCTGGGCACCAATAAAGGATCGTTTAAATGATGCAGCATACCTAAGTATTTTGAATGACCACGTGCCTCAATTACGGACGTGAAGGTGTTAGTCATCTTGTGACGTCGTCCCCCGGTCGCAGCGCCGACTGTGACGTTCTATCCTGATCTACCACGGCGCCAGTTGTGACGTCCCCAAACAGCACCAATTGTGACGTCCTCGCCGCGGCGCCAGCTGTTCGTTCCTCGCTGCTCCGTTCGGGTGTCGCTGCTCCAAACGTGACGTCCGCCTGTCGCGTCAGTCGTGTTGTCTCGTCCTGTGACGACCAACTGGCTTGGTATCGGTCGCGGCACCCAAATGTGACGTTCTAACCTTTTGGTGATTCGGGTGGGAATCTGGTTAGATTTGATATCAGCCTCGTCGTTCCCAACTCGCTTCCAACGCCTGGTTATAAAAGGTAACTGCATTGATCTCAGTCTGCCTACCCACGTTGTGAATTGATCTTAGACAGACGAGATCAAACAGTGGTTGGGGCCGTAATGCAAACTGAGTTCAACAGGGGTGATACACACAAATATGCATAAAAGAAAATAAAATGAAAACTCAAAAAGTTCAAAGTATCAAAAGAAAAAGGTAACAAACTTTATGTCTAGTTGTTCGATACATAGGACTGCATCTATCTCCCGACCCGTTCTGTGGATTGTGACACGTCGTTTTCCGTCAGGCAAGTTTTAACGCTTCAAGTTGTTTGCTCTCTAAGAAATTGGCGTTTCGGTGTGTCTTTGGACGAAAGTCGAAAAATTTATTTCGGTGGTCTGGTTCTGAGTCGCTCTTCAAAATAATTGTTCTTGGGTTGAAGAGGAGTCCGGAATTTTGCGTGAATCTTGGTCAGCTATCTGCGAGGCGTCTTGAAACTCAACTCTCCTGGAACTCATCTCCCAAAAACTCTCTGATTTCTGCCTGTTGGGGCCTCGCTTTTATTGACGCCGAACAAAACCGGGGTGGGTCTGTCGGCGTCGGGGGTTCCTCGATAATTCTAAATACATATCCACCTCTTTTATTTCTGGTTAGGGATTTTCCACTCTTTTCCATTTTTGGGAACCTTTCCTTACTCCCACTTTTCTCACCATACTTCAGAGGGGCGTGAACTGCCCTCCCACTTCTTCGTAGCAGCTTCTCATACTTATACTCTGGATGAGGCGTCGACAGCCTTCTTCGTGCGTCACGTGATCACCACTCGGCCAATGAGGTCTTAGTCGGGTATCTTTCCTCCTCCTTCGTGCGTCACGTGATCACCACTTGACCAATGATGTCTTAGTCGGGCGTGAACAATCCGCGGCTTTGTTTCAGGGGAAAAAAAAATATCTTGCTTAACTAAAAAAAAAAATTATCTCTTCTTTTTCCTTTTCTTTCCTTTAATCGCCGTTATAATTTTTCTACAAAAAAAACAAAACGGACAATATGACAACTCTTGTTTACACGTGGTTTTTTGTCAGGTATTTTATCGCTAATTATCAAAATGGGTGGACTTCTTAACACGGGCTCAAAAAGAAATATCTCTAAAATTTCAGTCAGTCTGTCGCCTCCAAGGAAGAAGAAAAAAAACACTTCTGGGTCCCCATTCATTTTCCTTCGGTACATATTTCTGATAACATAATTTTATTATCGCAGGCCAAAGTTGTTTCGTCGAAAAAAAAATCGGTCAGCGGACACGGCTTGTGTGGTTTTTAATTTTTCATATCTACCCAAAGTCCTGTAGTTACACCTGTGTTTTGTCAATTATCAAAATTAACGTTTTCAATTGAATTTTTTTCGTTGGCCAGTCGATGCCTTCAGCCGTTTTGTTTACGTATCCTAGATAACACAGCCGTTATCAAAACACATCTGTTTCTTTCTTTCTTTCCCTTTCTTTTTACCCAGAATTTCCCTGTCATTGTAATGACACCCTTTCGCCATGGTTACTTATCAATATATTCATTGTCTCTTACATCGTGTGTGTGTTCTGCTGATCACCCACGATTCGTCTCGCCTTTCTTTCTGCCTTCTTTTCTTTCTTTTCCTTTCTCTGCCTCGTAAATGGTGCCACAATCTCTTCTGGTGGTCACTTCTAGCAGGACAAGGTACCATTTCTCAAATCAAAGGCAGTGGCAGATGTTGGTTCATCAATGAGTTTCCTGTTAAAATGTCCTCCAGAGTCACCGAGACACAATCCCATAGAGTACCTATGTGATGTGAAAAGGGCAGTTGGAATCCTGAATGTAGAGCCGACCAATTTAAAGAAATTCGGGATGTTATAACATGAATATACATTTTTAAAAAGGGATTCCAAAACATCCTCATGTCAGAAAGTCTTGAAGTTGTTCTCAAGGCAAAAAGTTAAGTTCGTCCCATTGGTAAAAGAGTGTACCTAATCAAGTGACTGGTGAGTGTGTACATCTTTCCTCCAAAAATGCTTTTATTCTGCATGCTTCATCTCTCTCTCTTGCATTTTTTCGTCTTTCGTTTTCTAGTCATGCCAACACTCTTGCCATACTCCCCTCTGTTTTTTTTTTATTTTTATTTCAACTTCCTTTTCCTCTCCAAACATTGATTTATTCTTTCTGTCTCTCCTTTCCCTCTGCTTCTGATTTCCTCTCTTTTTCTAATAATATTTACGGTACTTCTCTTTCTCTCTATCTATCTCTTTTAATGTTCCTTTTTCTCACCCTCTCCATATATATATATATATATATATATATATATGTGTGTGTGTGTGTGTGTGTGTGTGTGTGTATGTGTGTGTGTGTGTGTGTGTGATTTATTATATGGGTGTGTTTGTCCTTAAGCTCATCTGTTTATTTACCTCCCCGTCATCCTTCCTTTTTTTTTTTCGCAATTTTTTTCTCCTTCGTCGTCTTCCTTCTTTTTTTTCATTCAATATTTTTTTCTTTTCGTTAATTTATGTCTGTTGGCCGATCGTAAAAAACGACGAGTTTTTTATTTTGCTGAAAAATATTTTTCTTTTTTTTAAGAATAAACTAATTTATGAGTTAAAAAAACCTTATAAATAAGCTTTCCTGATAAAAAAAGAAGATGCGTGTTTTTTCTTAAAATGTCACACATGTCTTCGGGATTTGGCGATCATGGCTCTCCACTTCCTCCCTATGAAATGTAGCTCCCAATGTTTCGTCTTTTGCCAATACCCCTATTTACGTTCCGTCATCCATTTTGCTTAAGTTAAAAATCAAATGTCATGCAATTTCAACAATTTCCCTGGTCTCTCTTTCCCTCTATTCGACCTGTGAGTATCAGATTCTCCAAGCTCTCCTTTCTCAATACATGTCCCATAAATTTCAGCTTTCTCTTCCTGATGTATAATCTTCCATCTTGTTTGCATCCTCTCCAAAACCTCATCGTTGCTCACACGCTCGGTCTATGATATCCTTAGCATCCTTCTGTAGAACCATATCTCCGTTACCTCAAGTCTCTTCTTCATCTTTGAGGAGACGGTTCAACATTCGCTGCCGTAAAGGAGGACAGGTGTCACGTAGCAGCTCGGTACTCTTTTCTTTGTTATCAAATAAATCCTCCTGTCTCTTAATATTCTGCCTAGCTTTTGATTGGGATTCAGTATGTAATAAACTTAATAAGAAACACTATTTACATTATTCGGTCTATTGTTCTCATCTTTGTCGCCATATTTATTACAACATTTCGATCGTTGTACGATCCGGCCTTCTTCAGGTGGTTGGAATGTCGAACTGAACCCTTTATTTCGCTCACTGGGGTAAAGTTTTCTAAAAAAAGTGCCATGTCTAATGGATGTCAGTTATCTCTGTTAATTCCCCTCTCAAAGTTTTCCACTGCCTTAACTGTTTATTGAACACCTCAAATCCTTGTTTTACAGGGGAATGCAAAAATAAATTAGAATCCCGTGACAGGACTGAAAAGTGTGGGTTCAAGACCTTTTTGAAGGCGGTGGGAAACTATAGGGAATTAAAATTATTCAATATGTTGATAATTGACATCCGGAAGATGAGATCTCAAATTGAAGTCTAGAACAGTTTATTTAAAAGGGTTCCGTTGACATTCCAATACTCATTTAAATGTAAATAGTGTACATAATACCTCATCTCAGAAATATGGACAGATACTGAAAGGCCGAAACTTTGTAATAAATATGGCGTCAAAGACGAGGACAATAGTCCGAATAATGTTAGTAGTGTACATAATACCTCATCACAGATATATAGACAGATACTAAAGGGCCGAAACGTTGTAATAAATATGGCGACAAAGATGAGGACAATTGCCCGAATAACTTAAATAGTGTACATTATACCTGATCTCAGAAATATGAACGGATACTGAAGGTCCGAAATGTTGTAATGAATATATATGATTATACTAGCAGCACTACTCTCGAAGTATGTGGTCCTTGCCGTAGAGCGCAAGCAACATGTTTAGTCAGTGCCTATTATTCGATATGTGTTGACGTGGAAAGTATTGCAAACCTGAATAAACGTGCCCGCAACAAGATATAGTGTTAAATAGGCGGTTTTTCGCATGACATCGCGATTATTTTAACTACCTTCACTCCTCGGCAATGTTTATTGTTTAAAAAACAACAAAGATTGAAGTAATATAAAACCTAAACATATGCTGAAATTAAATTTATAAATACATGTGTTCTTGAGAAATTACAACAAAAATATTAAAAAATATTTGTTTATTTACAAGAATAATTATATATCTTCAACATTCTAAGAAGTAATACAATTAAAACTATTGCAATATTTATGATTTACCAATTTATAAAGTAGTTAATATGAAAACAATTTTTTACTCATAAATTTATAAAAAATATTAAAATATGTGAACCAATTATAGGGAAATGCTTAATTACTATTTTATATAGATTGATTTGATTGCTACTTAGTTGATGTCTTTCTAACCATTCCAATAAACAATTTAATAAATTGTGTTTTATATTTTTGTTGTCAAATCTCAAGAACAGAGAAAATGTATAAATTCTCTTTCATATGTTTAGGTTTTATTAAAATTCTAATCATCGCTTTTTAAAACAATAAACTTTGCCAAGGAATGAAGGTAGTTAAATTTTTATAAAAAGCTATTATAAGAAAAACCGTCTTTTTAATAACTCCAACTTATTGCGGGAACGTTTGTCTATGGTTTCTTAAACTATAAACAGAATAACACAAGTACTTTCATGGTTTATAATTGCAATCAATGAATAAGGCATCTATTATTTCCTATATTTTAATTACTCATTAACAATTTTAATTACTCATTAACAATTTTGAATATTAACTTGAAAAGATTTTTTAAAACAATGAAAAACAACATTTTAACAAAATATAACTTTCCTTCAATTTGAAATGAGAAAATGAGGAACTTCGATAAATGAAAAAAATGAATAAAGTTTTATGAAATTTACTTTGTTACTTGAAAATTTATAATGACAGGCTCAAAAAATTGACCTCACACTAAGCAATGACTGTAAAAAATAATAATGAAGTCGTATCAATAAGTATGTATTTTGACATGAAATATTCGATCGATGTGATTAATATTCGCCAATTGAAAAACGAAGATTGTGCTGAAAAAGAAATACTTTTTGAGTAAAATAAGTGTTCTTTATTCTTTTCCATCGTTTTGTGATACATCTATTTACTTTTTCCTAGCATTTTAAAAATGGTATATATTCATCATCATCATCATCATCATCCTAATTATCAACAGCAGCATCTGATCACCTGACCAGAACTTCCCTCCCCCACCCCTAAACACACACATATACACCTACACTTGTTTCGGTATTAGCGTAGCGTCTCTTGGGCAAAGTGGATTTGGTGGAGCCCATCCTTATCCTGACCAAACCATATTCCCGTCCCGGTCATGGGCACGTGACCGTTGATTTCATCGGATGACCCTTCCGCCCTAGACATTGACTTTAATATAGGAATCCCTTCGGCCTGCAACGCCATGACATCACGGCCCTGGATACTGTCAGTAGTTCAGTTCCCTATACAGATTTAATCTACAGCCTACCAAAATTCGTTATCCTTCCTATCTCTTGATTGAAATCGTCACTATTTAGAACCTCGAAACCATTTTATATAGAATCGACCGCATATTTTTAGCTCAAATAAATACATCGATGATTTGTTAACCCTCTTTTCATTTCTTTAACTTGAATAAATCCACTTCGTTCTTTCATCAGAGTCATGACGTGATTCCTACGAGGAATTCGCCTCAAAAAAAGACTTTTGCTTGTCCTTATTCCCTGACATTAATGTACGTATGCAAATGGATCGAGAGTTATCAAGAAAGATTAAGAATTTAATCCTTTTAATAAAATGGAAGATTTGATTATCTTTAAATGATTATCTTTGAATGAAGAATATAAAAACAGCATGTAAAAAGTTACTTTCAATACGCGCGCCTATCTGCGTTGATATTCTGAGAGACATAACCAATTTGCCAAACGTACCCAGCACATGATTTGCCAAACCTATACAGCAAATCTATACGGCATATTATACGGCATTATATCTTGAATATATCTTATACAGATTGAACAGTTACTGATGGTCTCTTGTTTACTATAGGAATGTATTTATTTTTTAATCAAGTCACCCCAAGCAAGGCGAAAATGCTACTAAGACGCAAGAGAATAAAAATACTTTAGAAGGAATCAGAAACCCAATCCTAAACAGAAAACAAGTGATAAACCTCTACTCCTGTTCAAAAGACCTGGGAGGTGTGTGAACCGGGCGATAGGCGAACCTATCTACTCCTAGAATGAGATAGATATATAGATAGATATGAGCAAAATGTGAAAGAAAGAAATAAAGATAGAATATATATATATAGATAGATAGATAGATAGATAGATAGATAGATAGATAGATAGATAGATATTTCTGTCCTAAGTGTGTGTTTAGTAAGTAACCGTACCAGACAATATAATCCATGATACCTGGCGATTATCATTTATCAGGCTATTTATGAACCGCTAAGTTCTGAATATCATAAAAATAATTTTAAGCCACTTTTGACATGATTTTACAAGTATCGGAGGGCACAGCTATTTAAAATGAGCCACGGGATCTCTCGATTGAATATTCTATCAGTAAGATTGTGGTCATAAAGGATCATTCTGGAAATTCAAAGACTATTGTGGGTAACCTTGTGGCAGGAATCTGATAAAAAAATAGCATCACTTTTCATCTAACAAAAGATAGCAGCGGCACCTCGCATTGAAACAAAGGAAGAGATGTTCATCTCCCAAGGAGAGGGTCAGGTATGTCTGTACAAGACACTGTTTACTTAGACACCGACGCAAATATGATGACTTCTGTTAAGAGAAAGCTTCAGAGAAGTAGATAAAATATATTTCTTTTTCTTTTTTGAGGAGGAGAGGGTGTCGGGTTGGTCAGAGGTAAAAATACCAAACCGATATTATAATTAACCTTTCATATATCTGCTTATTTTTCGCTTTATTGATGAAAACTATAAAGATAAAAACATATATACTAATAAATTTGTTCGTACTAAAATTCACTTCACACTAACTTCTTAACTTAAAAAAAAAATCATTTCGCCCCAAACAAGGCAATAAAGCCACTAAGACGCAAGGAATTAGTGAATGTGAAATAATATGAGAAAAGAAAAACATTATTGAGGAGAGAGAACAATAAAAGAAGAGATAACGATTGACACTGCATTTATATTTTTGCCGATCAAAGTTCACTGGAAAACAAATTTCTACAAGCAAAAGAAAAAATGTTAGCATAGAACTTATGGTTCTATCTAGTGATTTCAAGTGTAAGACCTATCCGCCAATCTAGTACTGCGCTTAAATTCATATGTGTATCATAGAAAGCTCATCCAAACAATTACCATGAAAATATTTACGGCAAAGACACAGAGAAGCTATGTTATGGCGTCGGGAATGTAACTGAAGCCGTGATGCCAGGTCAGGACCGATAACGTTGCAGATTCTTCTTTGGATTTTTACAACTCAGCAAGGCTCTATTTTCACTTTTGAAGGAAAGCACATCCTCTTCACTCTGATTATTTTCTCGAAAACTTCATATCTATTCAGTTTCGTATCAAAAACGTAAACAAAGAAATTCCTAAAGAATTAATGGATATAAACGTTATTTTAATGGGCATTTCTTATTTGAAATAGTCACCCCATTTTTATTTATTAAACAGAGGGTATTACGTCTATCGGCCTGAACATTCGAGAAAAAAATTTGTTCCCCGTAGGGATCGAACCTTTGGCCCTCTCCCGTTCAGCTACGACGAACAAACTAATATTTTCTCTCAATCCTTTTGAGAATCTTCTAAAATTTGGTTAAAAATTTTGTTTCTGCGGTGTCAATGCTGTATCATAAATTATTCTTGAAAATTTTTAGCGTCTTTTTGTGGTGAAAAACGCCTGATTTGGAAATTCTTGTAAAAGTCAAATAATTGTCAGATTTTAAGGAATCTTTCAGGGCTTATTTACA
Organism: Acanthosepion pharaonis; assembly: GCA_903632075.3. Taxonomy (NCBI): domain Eukaryota; kingdom Metazoa; phylum Mollusca; class Cephalopoda; order Sepiida; family Sepiidae; genus Acanthosepion; species Acanthosepion pharaonis. The sequence continues at coordinate 128,968 of CAHIKZ030001888.1, forward strand.
AATCAATGAAATTATTTTTTAAAAGTTTTTTTTTTTAGAAACTTTTGGTAAAATTATTTTCTTTTTTTTACATCTTTTACCTTCCATTTATTTAGTTTTATGAAATTTCGAGAATTTTTTTTAAGCGTTTAATTAATTTAAATGTTTAAGGGCAAGTTGTCGGTGAATTTAAATCGTGAAATTATTTTGTCAAACAGGACCCAGTGTTATAGAAATGTTTATGAATCGTACAAGAAAAAAATGCAATAAAACTATAAGCTTGTTTAATAAGAAAAGCTTTTAATTGCTTTTATGTAAAAAATGTACTATGGACACTATTTTCTCAAGAAAAAATTTTGCATGAATAATGAATTATAAGCTTTTAAATCTTTTAAAATTCTGTATTAATGTGTAGCGATCAAACGATATTGTTATTAAATTAAGACTGTATTTACTAAGTATAAATGGAAAATTCCACTATAATTTAATGACCTTAATATTTTAAAAAGAATTTTAAATTTATTTTTTGTGCATAAATGTCGTTTTTTTGTAAATACGGATGTCCACACACGGCATAACCACAAAATTAAGTGCGGTAACTACAGTAAATTTAAAATTTGTTAGTAATTTTGTAACATTTTCGAAAAAAGCATCTTCGTAAGTAGGACTATAAAGCCAAAGTACGTAAAATTCAATAAAATTAAATTGTTTAGAATATTTTCTTAAATTTTTAAGATTACTGGGAAGTTAAAAATATTACATAAAAATGGAATGAATGTCCATTTCCCGAATCACTCCTCAAATTTTTCCCTTCGATTCAAATTAAAATTTAAACTTGCGTAAATGACCTGAAATGATTTCTATTCCCAAAACATCAGCTAATTTCAATAATATCAAGACAACCTAATGGTGGCTACGCCCTCCCCCATATTGAAAATTTTGGAAGCCCATAATTTGAGTATTTGAATTTCAGCTATCATGGGTTTTTTTGCGGGGTGGGGGTTACCATAGGGCTATATGTTTTAGTCACCTTGATATAGTTTTAAAGTCAACTCCCAAAGTGCTTATATAGATAGAGTTTGAAGGTCGAGTGATGGCTTAGCCTAACTAAACAACACTACCAATGGATAGATTCTTATGAAATTTGAAAGAGGTTCTATGTATAACACCTAATGACATAAACTATGTATATCTAGTTTATTTTTTAAAAAAAGGGGTTCCAGGGGGGGGGCACAATTCCCACCTCAAATTGTTTCCATGGATTTAAATGAAATTTAAACCATACCATCTTTTTACATTTATTTCAATTTTGCATCCAAACATTTTATTGAGGCCACAAATTTAGTTTCCTATAACCTACAAAATAGCTACTGTTTCAATCTTATATAAAGATCCAATTAATATGGATCCTAATGTAGGTTTTCCATAAATTTTGTCTCTTTTAGACTAAGGAGGCATCATTTGAACCTATACAATATCTAGAATTTCATTAATATGCAACTTTACAATATATTTGAATTCTTGATAAAGTCATTTATCCTATAATGACCAAATCTAAAAAGCTCTATATCTTTCAGATGTCAGTTCTACCAGCTAACTATTGCAAATAATAATTAGGCTACACCCTTACTACAATGTCTCCCAAAAAGATTCCCGTATTGGATCAGCTAAGCAATTCCAGCAGAGAAAAAGAGAAAGAGCAGAAGAAACTGAAGATTAGAAGAAGACGCAGAAAAGCATGCAGCTTCACAAGCGTCTCAAAGTCAAGAATAAGCGGATCTAAGACGAAGACTAAATGCTCAACGGACTGCAAAATATAGTCAATCTGAAACTCAAGAAGAAACTGGAATGAGATGTAGCATGGATACGGACTGCAGCAAGCAGACAATCTAAAACTTCAGAAGAGAGACGAGCCTCAGAATGAATACTTGATAGAATCCAGCATCCAGTCAATGGGATATATCATATTGAAGATAAACATAACTATAATGGGATATAGTTTTATTATATATGTTTTGTTATAATACTTAAATAAACAACTGTAAGATGTATATATTTATAGTTTTCCCCAATCTTTTATTTAGTTATAGATGTGATGATTGCTTCGTTTATAGAACAAAACATTATAGAGATCACAGATGAGATGCATTCGTATTAAGTTTATGTCGAGCTACCAATGTACGGGGTTAGGAACAATTTATAAAAAAAAATTATTTTTAATTTTTGCTTCTTCACTTACTTTAAATTTAATGTAATTCTTATTTGATTGGTTGATCAGGGCACACCTCTCAAACCATATAACCGTACTTTATTTCGTAAAAAGGCTTTGTATTTAGATTTTAAATCTACATAAATCGTTCATTAGCCAGTAATTTACAATCGCCTGATGAGATGCGATGGATTGATATTCATTGAAATACGACTGCAATTGTGTAACTATTTTTACATGTTTTTTTTAATATCAATAATATATATATATATATATATATATATATATATATATATATATATATATATATATATATATATATATAGGTAACTATACTCGTCTCGAAAAAACCTTCGAATTTTGATTTGCCAAAAATCAAATCAATCTCGAAAAAAAAAGATTTTAAAAAAAGAAAGAGCCAGGAACATGAAAGTCTGTCGAAAAAATCGCCCAGATACAGGTTTAAACCCCAAAGAAAAAAAACCCGACACGAGTAAACAACTAACTAAAAGGAGCTCAATACAACCGTAGAGCAGACCTAGACAAACCTTGTGAGTCAGACATACCTACCCAGGTTTCAACTCAGCGGATTCGCTGAGGTGAAACCCGGGTAGGTTTTTCTGGCTCACTAGGTTTGTCTATATATATATATATATATATATATATATATGAAAAATATAGTTTTTCTGATGTACAGGCTGTTTCATGCTGGACGCAATCGATTGACGTCCAGCATGAAACAGCCTGTCGCCCTGGAGTGTTGGCTTTAATGTTCACTTTTAACATACATATATATATATATATATATATATATATATATATATGTATGTATGTATATATTATTCATGTAAATTTATAAATGTACAATATATAATAATAATAATATATAGTTCATATAATCTTGTAAAATTCACACACACACACACATATATATATATATATATATATATATATATATATATATTAAAACATTTTTATGTTTATACATTCTTTTTATAGATACAAATATTTAAGTAAATGCTCTGTTTATAATAAACAGTATTAAAAAACCATTTACCGGCCTGAATGTCCGAGAAATTTTCATAGAAAATATTCGTCCTCCGACATGAATCGAACCTGCATTCTATACGGAAGCGTCATATAGTCTTTTAACCAATTTGGCCACAGAGGATCGTTCGTTTGCGGGGTCGATTTTACTGTCTTTAAACTACAATCTTTCATGATTTCACAAATATATATATATCATATATATATATATATATATATATATATATATATATATATATATATATATATATATATATATATATATATATATATATATATATATATATATATATATATATCAGGATAAAAAATTATCCCTATTTGTGACTTTGCTCTAAAATTAAATAAAAAAAATGTTTTTGTACTGAATTAAAATAAATATAAAACATACGAGGATTATGCTTAAACTGTGCTTTATTTTTAATATTCACACTGTTCAGAAAAAAAATTCTTTTTAATTTCAGATATTTGGACGATGAACCAGCGTCATTAGAAAAATAATTCTATCAAGAACAAAACCTACATTAGCGACACCAAGCGAGATTCACGTCTCGATCGTTATAGAAATTTATTAGATTTTAACTAATTTTTTTAAAATAAAAATTTAAATCAATCAATAAAAAAACAACAAAGAAACAAAACTGAGTTGAAATTACTGAAAATCTCATTTCTATAGCGATAGACTATAAGAAAAATTCAGCTTTTCAGTCGCCTAACACAAATTTCATTTCCGCACGTGACTACAGATTTTGTACTTGCGGAAGAAATTCTATTTTCTGATGATGACGATTCATCATCGAAACACAAAAACATGTTCCCAAATTGTCTTACATATTCACTATTCTATCGGATTCTTACCCATCTATACTCACATGTCATCCAGGTTTACACACAAAGGCGATACTACTCGGCATTTTGAGGACAAAGTCTTTCCCACCGCCTCGCAATGTCCGTAATTTTCACGGCATGACAATTTAATCACATTACCAGGAGTCAAACACGCAATCCTTCGATTACGAAGCTAGCGCACTTACCTACTGGTCGAATATGAAATGAGCCAGGTCGAAAATGCTTTAATTGACGAGATTTTTAATTACAACAATTTCGTTAAGACTATTTTAGGGTAGACAAAATTTCACAAAGAAACAACTGCGTAACGCCACATTGGAAAGAAAGGAACTTGGCCTGCGACACGCCAATTATCTCAGCTCGTGTTAAATGGAAGGCAGAAAAGTCAGGTTTTTTTTTTCTATACAAGCCTTTTTTTCTTTTCTTTTTTTTTCTTTGTTGAATGACTTGTAAATTGTAACGCCTCCAAAACAAAACTGTTTTTTTTTATCTCTCCAAAGAACATTTTCTGATGCTGACCTCAAGGGAAGCAACTGTTTCTGCCTTCTTGGTTTCATATTTTACCCTTGACATAAAATCGATTGATTATATTGAATCAATTACTAGGTCTACTGATAGGAAATTTGGGGCACTGTTCTTCTTGTCAGAAATCTTCTTGTACAATCCGTCAGTATCCTGAATACTGCTGCCATATCTAGTCTTACCATAAGTAAGAGCACCAAACCAGATAAACTGAAATTCTTGACAAAATAAAACAAAAAAAAGGATCTGTAATGTAATCGATCCTGACCTGGCATCTCGACTTCAGTCACTTTCTCACCGAAATCTCATGGCTTCCCTCTGTCTTTTCTACAAACATTTTCATAGCAATTATTCTACTGAGCTTTTTTCCTTAGTGTCCCGACTGCATGAATTTATGCTACTAGGTTGGCAATTAGGTCTCACCGTTTTACTAATAGTTTATTTTCTCGCACTTCTCGCCTGTGGAAATCCCCTCCGATTTCTTGCTTCCTCCTACCTACAATCTTCAAAAATTTAAATGCAACGTCAATCGCCATCTTCTGTCTATCTAAATCCTGTTTCTTTATTGTCATTTTCCTCATTTCCGCCCACTAATGTCTTCTCTTTCTCTTTTACTCTGTGTACCCCCCCCCAGCATTCTAGTGGTTTTATCGCCTTGCTTGAGATTAAATAATTTTTAAAAAATCATAATTTTCATTATGAACTCCGATCCTTTTATTAGTTGCATTTAGTATGCGCTTCGACAGGTTTCCATGCACTTTTTCAATTCAGAGTTGTCCTTCATCGAAACTGGTTGATTAAAAGAAAATTTTTCAAAGGGCCCAGTTTAGGGTGGAATTTTTTGCAGTGAAGTGAATGTTGGGAAAACTCGACTGGAATTCGATCTCGGTTCTCTGATTTCTCATTTTCGAGCATCTATCAATTACACATGCTCATCCTTAACAACACAATGTTGCTCTGTTTTCTCTTTAAATAAACTCAATGAAGATGAATAAATCCACATAATGAAGAGATCAAACCAAGTCAATTCTTTTATTCAAATGAAAAAAAAAAATCGTAAAGACCCGTTTTTAAGAAAAATATTTTCGGAAAAATTTCTTTTAGAAAAACATTTTAAGAAAAAAAAATGTCAGAAATGAAAATTTAGATTTTATTAAAAATGTATACTTATTTTATTCATTACTTACTTCTTTTACAAACTGCTTGCTTCTTTATAAGACAAAGCTGTGATCTAAATGCTCAGATCACTTCACTTCCAGGATTGAAAATATCTCTTTCGGAATAACTATTATGAAATCCATCAACAAAACATTCGATTATTTATAAAAATTCTCAAAAGACTCAGATTGAAAAAGAATAACAATTTTTTTTTTATTTAAAGTTGGATCTGCAACTAAGCTATCTTCATTAATCAAGAACTGCTAAGATGGCTATTATATGTTATTGTGTTATATATATGTTATTATGTTATCGTATATGTTATTACATATAATATTATATTATTACGTTATATATATGTTATTATGTTATATATAAGTGATTATGCTATTTAAAGTTAAACATAATTGTTAGATTAGAGTTTAGAGTTTAGGCTTAAGGCTCCAAGTTTTCCATACAGAAATTGAAACGGGACAATAGCCTAGTGGTTTAAAGAGTGGATTATGAATTAAGTGACAGAGGAATTGTGTAATGTGTACTTGCACTGAGTTGTAATGGCAGTATTAAATAATAACGAGACAAGATTTTTCTATATTTCTGAGATGAGGTATTATGGACATTATTTACATTATTCGGACTATTGTCCTCATCTTTGTCGCCATATTTATTACAACGTTTCGACCTTTCAGTATCTGTCTATATTTCTGAGATGAGGTATTATGGACATTATTTACATTATTCGGACTATTGTCCAATCTTTGTCGCCATATTTATTACAACGTTTTAAATGTTTAATACTTATTCCGCAGCCTTCTTCAGGTGGTTGGAATGTCGAACTTAACCCTTTATTTCGCAAACAATTAAATTGTTCTAGTTCACGTGTCATGTTTATTGGATGTCAGTTATCAGTTATCTTTTGTTAATTTCCCTCTGCAAGTTCTCCATTTGCCTTAACCGGGTATTGAAGAAAACTCTTTGGGTCCTGTCACTGGATCTAACCAACGCCTTTAATATATAATGATGAACTGAACAATACCGATAAAACCCCAAGGTTTTAAAGAGGATCTTCCCAGGATATTTTCAAATCACGATACTATAAACACCTTAGTAGTTTTAGTAATGAAACATACAAACACAGTACCACCTTATCCTCTTATGTATGGAAGGTCAAACAAGAAGATAATAATTTTGATCCATTTTGACGTTAGGATATATTAAAAAAATCATCACAGGTATAAAGCAGGTGATAAATTTTGAAATTTAAAAATGTACGGATTTTTGTTAGCTATTGCTACCAATAAAAGAACCCAATAATTTATTAAATCTAAAGACAGAAATTTTAGCAGAAAAAAGAAATCGGAAACGCTATATTATTAGAATAATTTTTTTTATTTTGTTTTTTTTTTCCGTTGTTGAATAAAGAACGTAACCCTCTCACCGTAGTTGAGTGTTTACTGTTTTATTTGTTTGTTTTTTTTTAATTTTTTTTATTTATTTATTATTTTTTTTGTTAGTCACGTGGTCATGGTTGTTTTTGGTTTAAGCTATATATTCTGTTTCATTTTTATCTCCTTGGACAGTTGTACCCTGACGATCCGTGTCGGTGAAACCTAGGTAGGTTTATCTGGCTCTTTAGGTTCATATTCAGGTTTGCTCTACTTCGTGTATTGAGCACTTTACGTATTTACTTTTACTCGTTTTGGAGGGTTTTTTCTTTGGACTCTGAGCTTGAATTCTGGACGATGATTTTCGCCTTAATTTCATGGTTTCTTTCTTTTTTTTATTCCTCATTTTTCCTTGGGTATTGGTTTATTTGTGCAAAGCACCTAAGATTTTTTCAACAACCACAACTATATATATATATATATATATATATATATATATATATAGTTGTATATTAGAGCTGCAATCCCATCTTTATAAATGTTTCGTTAAAGACGACTGAAAAAGTACTGCAATTAAGCAATTTATTTATTTTAATGTTTGATTTTTATGTTTTCTTTTCTGTATAAATTGTACAAAGCTTATTCGAGTGGTTTTGGCTATTCCTTTAGCCATGATAAAGGACCAAAATAAATACCATCCCTGATAATGGCTAGAAGAACAGCCGAAAGCGCTTGGATATGCAGAACTTTTGGACAGTTTTTACTAGTTTTTTAACACTTATGTGACCAGAAAAGAACACTTAAACGAACACGAGAAAAATTAAATAAAAAGCTTGTAAGTCGTTTTAAATATATATATATATATATATATATGATAAAATTTATTTTTAAGGTATGCTATGTTTATGGGTTAAAGTCCTCTATATCAGGGAAAAAGCGTATATAAATATAATTTTTTTTCCGTTATTTTTAAAACAAACCCAGAGACGACCGTCTGTTCCATGCCTAAATGATGTATATATATATATATATATATATATATATATATTATAAAGAGATAATCATACATTGAATCATTTAGCAATATTAATGTAATTAATGGCGAAGCATTAACCTACTAACAATCCACTGAATTATATGATGCGATCCTTATGTGACGTCGTCCCCCGGTCGCAGCGCCAACTGTGACGTTCTATCCTGATCTACCACGGCGCCAGTTGTGACGTCCCCAAACAGCACCATTTGTGACGTCCTCGCCGCGGCGCCAGCTGTTCGCTCATCGCTGCTCCGTTCGGGTGTCACTGCTCCAAACGTGACATCCGTGTTGTCTCGTCCTGTGACGACCAACTGGCTTGGTATCGGTCGCGGCACCCAAATGTGACGTTCTAACCTTTTGGTGATTCGGGTGGGAATCTGGTTAGATTTGATATCAGCCTCGTCGTTCCCAACTCGCTTCCAACGCCTGGTTACCAAGGTAACTGCATTGATCTCCAGTCTGCCTACCCACGTTGTGAATTGATCTTAGGCAGACGAGATCAAACAGTGGTTGGGGCCGTAATGCAAACTGAGTTCAACGGGGTGATAACACACAAATATGCATAAAAGAAAATAAAATGAAAACTCAAAAAGTTCAAAGTATCAAAGAAAAAGGTAACAAACGTTATGTCTAGTTGTTCGATACATAGGACTGCATCTATCTCTCGACCCGTTCTGTGGATTGTGACACGTCGTTTTCCGTTAGGCAAGTTTTAACGCTTCAAGTTGTTTGCTCTCTAAGAAATTGGTGTTTCGGTGTGTCTTTGGACGAAAGTCGAAAAAAACTTATTTCGGTGGTCTGGTTCTAAGCCGCTCTTCAAAATAATTGTTCTTGGGTTGAAGAGGAGTCCGGAATTTGCGTGAATCTTGGTCAGCTATCTCGAGGCGGCTTCAACTCTGGAAACTCAACTCTGGAAACTCAACTCTCCGCTGGAGCCCGAACTGATTTCTGCCTGTTGGGGCCTCGCTTTTATTGACGCCGACCAAAACCGGGGTGGGTCTGTTGGCGTCGGGGGTTCCTCGATAATTCTAAATACATATCCACCTCTTTTATTTCTGGTTAGGGATTTTCCACTCTTTTCCATTTTTGGGAACCTTTCCTCACTCCCACTTTCTCACCATACTTCTGAGGGGCGTGAACTGCCCTCCCCACTTCTTCGTAGCAGCTTCTCATACTTATACTCTGGATGGGGCGTCGACAGCCTTCTTCGTGCGTCACGTGATCACTCTCGGCCAATGAGGTCTTGGTCGGGTATCTTTCCTCCTCCTTCGTGCGTCACGTGATCACCACTTGACCAATGATGTCTTAGTCGGGCGTGAACAATCCGCGACTTTGTTTCAGGAAAAAAAGTATCTTGCTTAACTAAAAAAAAAATTATCTCTTCTCTTTCCTTTTCTTCCTTTAAATCGCCGTTATCATTTCTCTAGCCACGAACGGACAATATGACAACTCTTGTTCTACACGTGGTGTTTGTCAGGTATTTTATCGCTAATTTATCAAGATGGGTGGTCTTCTTAACATGGTTTCAAAAAGAAATATCCCAAAGTTTTCAGTCAGTCTGTCGCCTCCAAGGAAGAAGAAAAACACTTCTGGGTCCCCATTCATTTTCCTTCGGTACATATTTCTGATAACATAATTTTATTATCGCAGGCCAAAGTTGTTTCGTCGAAAAAAAATTCGGTCAGCGGACACTGCTTGTGTGGATTTTAATTTTTCATATCTGTCCAAAGTCCTTTTTAGTGGCCTGTTTTTCGTCACTTATCGAAATAGCATTTTCACTTGAATTTTTCTTTGGCCAGTGGTCCAGCCGTTCGTTTACGCACCTAGATAACACAGCCGTTATCAAAACACATCTGATTCCTTCTTTCTTTCCCTTTCTTTTTTACTCAGAAATTCCCTGTCATTGTAATGACACCCTTTTTCATTTGTTACTTATCAATATTTTCATTGTCTCTTAGCCGTGTGCGTGGCTGCTTATCACCTACGATTCGTCTCGCCTTTCTTTCTGCCTTCTTTTCTTTCTCTTCCTTTCTCTGCCTCGTAAATGGTGCCACACTTATATGTAAAATTGTTGTCAGATAAATTTGGTGTATTTTTAGAGTACAATACTTTATTAGAAAAGGTCTTCATATCCTCATAAAATTTTAAAGGCTGTAATTTTTTTCTTTAAATCAAAAACTCGAAGACGAAATAAATGTGTTTTTTGACCGAAAAGATTTTTTGTTTACATGAAGATTTCCAAGCAACGAAAAACTATCAATGCATATGAGACGCTAAATATTTAAAAATTGAAATTAAAAAAATTTTATCCATGTCCACGCTTTGTGAAAATCTAAAGTTATTTTGATGAGTCTACAACGTAATTTCCATTTGTTCAATTAGTTATATCTTTTATTTTATCGTAGATGTTCTGTTTGTTGCTAAAAGGGTGTTCAATTTTTCCTTGGCTATTTCAATTTGCTTTTTCACAATATATAATTCACGTATATAATTCCAAGTGTTGATAGTTTAATCCATAGTAAATGGATCATGTGTGTATATATATATATATATTTATATATATATATATATTTCGACAGTATTGAATTTAAAAAATAACTAGGGTATACGAGGACTGTTACTGTTTGCATGTGAGATGTGGGTTGTCTGTCGGGATCATATAATATGTATCACAGAATATAATATGTATCATAGAGAATCATGTAGAATATAATATGTATCATAGAATATAATATGTATCATAGAGAATCATGTAGAATATAATATGTATCATAGATTATATGTATCATAGACTATAATATGTATCATAGAATATAATATATCACTTGAGCGCTTCTATCAGCAATGCTTAGTGCTGTCAAGAATAGTAGAATTCAGTACGACAGCATTGAACAACAATTTCTGAAACTAACGTCTCATTTGAGTGGACATTGAAAATACGGTTTGCCGAATATTTCACAATTATTTATAAAGATATATTTCAAAAAAATCTGGAAATTTTAATATTTTATTAAAAAGTTTTCTTAGAACTGTGCCATCTACGAATCTCCGGGTTTGTATTATTTGTTTATAAAAATTTTGCAGTCGCAATAAATGATGATAGCATACAATTTTGTTTATTTAAACTTAGATTGGAAAAAATTTTTTTTAATTCAAAAAGTGAAAAACAATACTTTTACTAAATCATTAATTTTCTATTTACAAGTTTATAATCATTACATGCCTTGAGGTGCCCATTCTATAATTCTTATAGTGACAAGAATGTAAAAAATAAATTTTACTTTTTAATTCATATATACAGTGACGGAATTTTAAAAAAATTAAACACGCTGTAGAATATATCGAAACGAAACATCCTTAAAAAAAATGTCTGATATTTTTTAGAAGCTTCTTCATAGTGTGTCAAGAAATTGAAGAGTGGTGTTCTGTTGAATATTTACGTGTTAATCTTCAAGATAATTAATTTGTCGTGACAAAAAATTTTTTTAAATTATTTTAATTTGGTTTTTGTTGTTAAAAATTTTTCTTAGTGAAAGATTTTAGAAGCCATTTTATATAGGGCAAAATGTGTCACGAATATATTTCTATGAATAAATGTAACACGAAAAGAGGGACTTTAAAATTGAAAGCAGGAAGAATATAAAAGAATAAATATATAAAAAAAAAAATTGATTTATATATATATCTATTTTGGTGATGGTAGTGATAGATTTTGGTGATTTTTAAAGCAATCCATGATAAGAAAAAGACCCACACCAGGCGGAGGACATATATTATTTAATTTTGAGTTCAGATATTAGAAAATGGCATGAAAAAATTTATCAAGGAAATGAAGGCGAATATGGTCAGCAAGAACAGGATAAAGGAGAAGGAAGCGGAAGTAGAGAATGATGAGTAAAACTTTTTTTTCAACCCCTTTAAGACATTTTGTAAAAAAAAATTTTTGGAGGGAAATTTGTGAAGAGGTTATTGGGGTTTATACAAAGAAATGATTGTTTTAATTATTATTAAAGAGGCAAAAATATTTTAAAGGAAAATTAAAATTTTTCAGGAACCTGAAGAATTCAAAAATTTGTGGGTTGGTTTGAATACGAAATGAATTTATTTTTTAGGAGAAGAAGGGAAAACTTTGATAATTCGGATTAATGTGGATTAATTTGTCGGTTTTTATTTTCCAAATTTAACTACTTGGCCATTCAATGACTTTACAATGATAAAATGAACAAATTCAAAACATAGAGAGAGAAAGGATAATTATAGAGAAAACAATAAAGAAAAGATTTTTCTGAAAAAAAAAAAGAATTGATTTGAACGAGAAGGTTGAAGATTTGGGGGATGAAGAAATGGAAAGAAAGAAAGAAAGAAAGAAAGAAAGAAAGAACAAGACATGAACAGAAAAGTTTTAAAGGACGACAAGAAAAAAGGAATGAAAGAGGAAAAACAACAAACAAAAGAACGTATAAAAGAAGAGAGGAAAAGGAAAGAAAAGAAAAAAGATAAAAAGAAAAGAAAGAAGAAAAGAATGGAAGATGAATAAACGTGACGAAAACAAAGAAACACAAATAAAAAGAAAGAGAAAAAGAAGGGATAATGAAGTAATGTCACAAAAGAAAGAAAGAATAGAATTATAAGAACATTAAATGAATAAAAAAGGATGAAAAAAAAGCGAATATCATGAAATAAAAGTTTGAAGTTTTTCAAAAAGAAAGTGTTGAATAAAGGAAAGAATGAAAGAAACGTTGTTTGAAAAAAAGACACTAAAAGAACAAAGAAAAAGAAAACAAAAAAAAAAATTACAAAGAAGACATAAACATTCAAAGGAAGCGATTGAAAAAAGTAAGCACAGCCTACAATGACGTCACCGGTATGTAAATTTGGTGCAGAAGGCTATGCGGTCAGGCCTTAGGTCAGTCAAATGGCTCTGTAACTCCCTTCACTTGCCGCAGCTCGTTCGTTAGCTTCGGGCAGACACGCCATCGACAGATAGTGAGAGACTCTTGCAGATTAACGAATGTCATTGGATAGAGACATAAACGAGAAGAGGCGGACAGCTACGAGATTAGACACGAGAATCCCGCATCCATTATAAGGTCAATATGGCTGGCCTCACATGACAGAGCTTATCAATATCCGCATACAGTTGTGTACTTCGACGCAATGTGTTCGTGTGTAGATCTGATATTAATCTATGTGTTCCGATATAATGAACGGTGTGAATTTGGCTCATGAGTACGTGCATTTTGCATAATATAAATAGGAGGGGATGCTGAAAAGTTCCTGGCCCGATCAAACCAATTCCAAACACAGAATTGCAGTGACCAATTATTAAACATTTTTCCCTTCTTTCTCTTTTTTTCATACGTTTGGGTCGGGGTCTGTTAAAAGACCTTCAGTAACGATGCTAAACTGAGGGTGGGTGAAGATATTGAATAGCATCTACTTCTCAACCTCATTTTTTATTAATTTCTTAATCGAGCCGATAAAGTTTCAATTTGAATTTTTTTTATATATATATATATATATATATATATATATATATATATATATATATATATATATATAAATATATATATATATATATATATATATATGATATATAAGAATAATATAGAGCATTCACCAAACTGTCGCCATTTTCTATTTTTGCAATTTCGTAAAGTTATGCGTCTTGGCTGAAGCCAATGGCAATTTTATAGAATAAATTTACTCTTTAGTGTTTCAAGATATTTTTTCTGTAATTTTGTTAAATATATCTGTTAAAGTGAGATGTCAGTTTAATTTTAATTTTTGCGTAATTTAGATGACAATTTATCATCTATATGTGTGTGTGCGTGTGTGTGTGTGTACGTGTGTGTATGTGTGTTTGTGTGTGTAAAAGACGAGGTAATGAATGCGTATATATTATTGTCTCAATATCTTTCTGCCACTCTCTCTTTGTATGTGTCTCTTTCTATCTCTCTCTCACTCTCTCTCACTCTCTCTCTTTCTCTTTCTCTTTGTATATATATATATATATATATATATATGATCAAAATGTTATGGTACCTTTATGTGTTAAAGTGCTCAATATCAGGAATAGAGTGTATGTAAATATAAAAGTGGACGCTGTGCCTTTCAACAGCCAGCGGCGACAGTCCGCTTCATGCTTCAACGCAATCTTCAACCCTGAAGGTTGAGTTCAAACATGAAACAGACTGTCGCCGCTGGTGTTGACCTCAGTGTCTTTCTCACACACACACACACACACACACACACACACACACACACACACACACATATATATATATATATATATATATATATATATATATATATATATATATATATATATGCATTGACACATATATAGAAAGAGAGTTAAATGATTGATTTGCTATTTTTTATTTACGGGTTTATCACCAATTTCGTAGAGTTATTTAATGCCGAGACATATTTTGGATTGTAACAATAATTCTTTTATTTTTCGAATGAATAGTGAATTAACAATTTTGGGGAGGTAACAATAACTTCTCCAGATACAAGACTTATTATTTAACCCATAGTTGTGGGGAGAAGAACAAGTGTATTTGCGTGTATGTAAATGTGAAGAATTCGACACGAATTTGAAATCGGTTACCCTATCTCTCATTTATATGGGGAGAGAGAAAGAGAGAGAGAAAGATAAAGTGAGAGAGAGTGAAAATGAGAGAGATAAAGCGAGAGAGAAAGAAGAGAGAGAGATAAAAGGAGGGAGAGAGAGCGAAACAGAGAGAGAGATAGCAATAAGAAATAGAGAGAGATATAAAGTGAAAGAGAGCGAGAAAGAGATAAAGGGTGAGAGAGCGAAAGAGAGGGAGAAAAACTGCAAGAAAGAGAGAGAGAAAGGGAGAGAGAGAAATAGAGAGAGATAAAGGGAGAGAGAGAAAGAGATTGCGAGGGGGAGAGAAACAGCGAGAGAAAGAGAAAGAGAGACAGTGGAAGAGAAAGAGATAAAGAGTGAGAGAGAGAGAAAGGGAGAGAAAGACAGGACGTGAAAAAGAAAGGGGGAGGGGGAGAGCGAAGGTGAATGTAAGCTTCTCCTGTTTCGAATATGTATTGTTTATTCTCAGGTGTAAACTTGTAAAGAAACGATGATAAAATACATACTATACGCCTTACGGACATATCGCTATAGGTTAATTTGTAACACTTGTATTCAGTCAGTTATGTGCCATCTTTCGATACATGACTGACGAGGCAGATTTTTTCCCGCATTAAGTTGCCATTACTTTCTGCAGTAGACCAGTTGCCATCCAAGACTACAGAACACGGTCTGTCCTGCTATTTATCCATAGATGGGGGGAGAAGAAGAAGCTTCATACTTTTCCCAAGAATTCGAAGTGGGCTCTCTGATTCCTCAATTCGAGCCGCTATCCATTACTCCAGCGGGTCTCATCTTGTATTACTAAATCTTTACTATCCCCAAAACATTTCTTGCACTCAATGTGTTGATAAAATGTAAAAAATGAATCAATCAATCAATATATATAAAAACACTGAAGTCAACACCAAGAGGCGACAGTTTTCAGGTCAGGGCTTGAAGATTGCGTTCAATAATGAAACAGACTGTCGTCACTCGGTATTGATCTCAATATCCATTCTTATATCTACACACTCTCTATCCTTGATATTGTGCACTCTTACCCATAAATATACCACTCCTCGAATATATTATTTTATCACATACATACATATATATATATACATATATAAATATATATATATATATATATCCTTACCCCCTCCTCCTCAATATTAATTATTGTAATAAAATAAAATGAATTTTAAAACTCTCCTTCCTCTCTAAACTCGACCATGTCTCTCACACTATTCCTCATCACGCTCTATGTCACCTTTATATGTTTTAACACTGCAAGAAAAAAAGTGTAAATTTTAAATTCATTTTTTCACCTTTGAAAGTGAAATCTGAAGATCAGAGAAAAAATAAAATTCTCTGGTGAAATAAATTATCACTAATGGAGCCTTTAAAGTGGTCTGTTTTTTTTTAAATTATATATATATATATATATATATATATATATATATATATATATATATATATATACCAACAATTTTTCATTTATTCAAAGTTTATTTGAAGTGTGTTCGTTTGGCAATTTATGTAGTATAATATTTTTGTGTTTTTGACAAGAATATGTCGGATTTTTTTGTTGGTGATTATGTGATTCAATTGTTCCATTACAGGATAAATGGCAAGTTAACCGGTGCGATATTGTAGTGATTGTGTAACCAATGTATGCGTTATGTGAATTGTTATTATTACAAAAATATTTTCCAAGTGTTTATGCGAATCCATAGACATTAGTTTATTGGAGTGTTGATTTTTGTTGTATCCTTGGTGGTGACCATGTTAAATGTCTTTCATTTAATTCATTAGTTTCATTTGCTTTTGAACATGCATTGATTTGTTCGTTTCTGTAGAATTGTTTTATGTCACCTTTATTGTCGCCTTTATTGTCGCCTTTATTGTTACCT
Source organism: Acanthosepion pharaonis (assembly GCA_903632075.3). Lineage (NCBI taxonomy): Eukaryota > Metazoa > Mollusca > Cephalopoda > Sepiida > Sepiidae > Acanthosepion > Acanthosepion pharaonis. The sequence goes on from CAHIKZ030001888.1 coordinate 145,667, forward strand.
TTATTGTCGCCTTTATTTTCGTCTTTATTGGCGCCTTTATATTCTAATTTTCTAAAAAGATTCCTTTATAGATTTAAGATTCCTTTACAGTTTTTTTGTCTTTTACACTTTATTTCCATGTTTAACTGCGACACTGACACTAATCCTATGACAGATTTTTCTCGTATTTTTTTAACAACGCATACGTTTGCATTTGGTAATCTGTTTTATTTTCAAAGTTCAAAAGAATTTCAATTTTCTGTTTTCCAGGTCAGCCTATGGTTTTCGTTCCTTTTGGTCGAACCTAAGGAATTTGACTAGTTCCTCGTGACCCGCCGTTCCTAACCAGTTGTTACTACTTTCTTTAAACCTACTGAAGAAAATTACTGTATTTAATGATACGATTTACAATTTCATTTCCGTCATCACACTAACGACATATTCTATTATGTTCTTTTATGCCTCTTGCATTTCATGAAGTTTCATTTTAAAGATGTTATTGGATATTCTGTTTCTCTATTCAAGTGTTCTCTGCGCAAACACGTTAAGATATTTTAATATCTAATTCATTTTGTTTATCAAAGCGCCTTTTACTTTTTCTTTTTCATCTTCTGTTTGATTTTCTATCGTCTTTTCTTCTCGTTTTCTCTTTATTTTACTTTCTTACGATTATTACCATGATGTAACTATTGAGCTCTTGAAGGGAAAGAAAAGACGACAAGGCCCACTCGATGACCAGACACCCGGTTTTAGTGACATGCTTCTAACACTTCAAAATACAATATTACGGAATAACGAGGGTATCACGTCTAAAAAAAATTCCTGGGTGGAATGGTTTATTCAGACTCTGCTTGTTATCAGGCGAAAAGGAAGTGACAGGGAAAAAAAGAAAAATCGCAAAAATAGAATTTTAGAGCTTAACGATTTTTTAGCCATACTTGTGAGGTGATGTTCTAAAAAGTTGATTACTTCCGGCGTCTTCCACCTCACCTAATTTCTTAGCTGTCGTTGTTGTCGTCATCGGCCTTTGTTCTTTCTTTTATACTAACAACATATTCCCACAAAAAAAACACCCATAAGACGTCTCCGGGTCTTTACAAATAGCAACGAAAACAGACCTTAAAAAGAAAAAACACAAAATGAATATCAAGTTAAACGTCTGGGAATGCGAATCAATATGGCATACAGAGTATCTCAAAAGGTGTATACAATTTTTGAATTTTTATTGAAACGGTATCACACTACATCTCCAGTCACTTTCCAAGCGTCGTGACGTGGCTTCCTCTGCCTTTTCTATAAATATTTTCACGGCAATTGTTCTGATGGGCTTTACACCATTGTACCTTGACCGCATGAATTTAAGCGTAGTACTAGCAACTAGGTTTCCGTATTTTTACTAAATAGTTAAATGCAACCGCAAGTTCTATTCAAATAGTTTTTTCTCGCACTTCTTGACTGTGCAACTCTCTTCCGGTTTCTTACTTCTTTGACACCTGCAATCTTCAAGAATTGAAATGCACCGCCATTTACTGTCTTCCTGGAACTTGTTCTTTTATTGTCCTTTCTTCTCACTCTCTTTCACACTCAGTAACCCTCCCTTGCGTCTTAGTGGTTTCATCGCCTTTCCTGGAGTGAAATGATTTTAAAAAAAAGTACATGGGAAATATCATTTTTTCTGATTACTTTTCCTTTTTTTCGAAACGTTCCGTATAGACGTGAACAAAATTTTGGTGGCGTTGAATAAAAGTTTAAGCTTCTATCAGGGGTGAATTTTCAATATTTTACAAATCTGTCCTCTACTGAGCAATCAGTAGGAGATTTCTTTTTTATCTAATGCCAAGCCCAAGAGCCACTTAATACAGAGGGTTGCTGAATGAGGCTGTTGTATAGACGTAAGAGAGAAAGTAATTACAAATTATGAGGATATGTAGGATAGATTGACCTCAGACTTTACGAGGATAAGGTTTTTAGTTAACAGTGAAGCATCTTCTCGGGAGCTTGTTCGATAAAGTAGCGGTTCTTAGAAAGAAGCTGTCCGAATGGAACACCCTTTTTACCATCGGAATACGAAAGGATTTGAATATGGTTTGACCCTGTTTATATGACATGGTTGGTTTTAGCTGAAAAGAAAGGATAATAAAAAAACAGATTCAGATGATGATTGACGTTGCATTTAAATTTTTGAAGGTTATGTGTAGGAGGAAGTGAAAAAAAAACGGAAGAGAGTTCCACAGTCGTGAAGTGCGAGACAAGAAACTATTAGAATAAAACTTACGGTTACATCTAGCTAGTTCAACTGTAAAGCTGTGGGACCTAATTGCCAATCTAGCAGCACGTTCATGTTTAAATTCATGTGGTCGATGTACCAAGGAGGACAGCTCATTAGAACCAATAGCTATAAAATATTTATAGAAAAGACAGAGGGAAGCCACATCACGGTGCTGGGAAAATAACTAAAGTTGAGATGCCAGGTCAGAACCGATAAAATGACAAAACCTTTATTGGATTTTGTCGAGAACCTCGATATATACAGCAGGAACACCAGATCAGATATGGTAGCAATATTCAATGCACGGATGAATGGTAGATTTATAAATGTGTAAGATGAATCTTACTCCATAAATACACTGATCAACTTTCGAAACACAATCAGGCCGATAAATGTAATTAATACTGTTTAATTAAAAAAAAAAACACAGCGTTTACTTAAGTAAATTGTATCTATAAAAATAACGTATAATCAGAAAATATATTACATAATTGTGGGACTTAATCCATTTCATTATATGTTGTCACTGTCTACGTTAAGATGCGTTTCGTGATCAGATATGATCGATTTAGAAAAATCGTCAAAGATTGTGTTTATAAACAGTATTTTGGACCAAACGCTAAATGATACAGCACGTCAGGTCAAATAACGGTCTCCCTATAGGAATAAAGGTTCGATTCGTCGGAGAACGTATATTTTTTACGAAATTTCTCGAACATTCAGGCCGGTAAAATACTGTTTAATTAAAAAAAAAAACAGAGTATTTACTTAAATAAATTGTAACTATAAAATAATGTATAAACAGAAAATATATTAATTGATGGAACTTTAATCCATTTAAAATATATATATATATATATATATATATATATATATATATATATATATATATATATATATATATACAAGTATATAATTGTTGTATTTATTTTACATTCAACATCATCACTTGATAAGACACCAAGAGTGTTGAAACAAAATGGCTATTTTTGTAGTGATTTTATAACATATTTATGTTATTATTTTTTTTTTTTTTTAGTGAGCTTTTTTTTTCGGTGAGCTTGCCGAATGCTTCCAGATTTCTGATGGAACAGTCAGACTTCACCTACACCGCATAAGGAAGGCATACAAGATGAGCAGACGGGTACCCCACACGCTGTCGGAAGCCAACAAGCAACAAAGAGTGACAGCCTGTATACTGTTGCTTTCTCGGCAATTCAACGTTCCCATATTTGATCGAGTACTGACCACTGACAAGCAATGGGTCCCGTATAACACTCCCAAGCGTGCCGGACATTGGTTGTTACCAGTGAGCCCTGTGTCTCACACCATAAGACACCTCTACACCTACAGAGGATAATGGTCTGTATTTGGTGGACTAGTCAACTAGTCGATATGCTGCTACCAACGGGCCAAGACAACACTGCTGACCTATTCTCGTATTTGGAACGCGTGCAGAAAACAATCGAGCAAAAGGTGCCAGCATTGGTTACTGGAAGAGTGTACTGTTCCTCCATGACAATGCAACGTCTCATATGTAAGAATTTATTTAATAAAATGCATTAGAACAGCGGGTGTTAAAGAAAATGTAGAAAAAAAATGCTGATGAGAGGGGTGTCAAAAAGTGCAGTGCGGTAGTCGCCGGCAGGTCAGCTATTTTTTCTTTTCTTCTCCTTCGGTCGCCTCAAGGAAATGAATTGCATGACTCCCTTTCTCAGCCGTTACACTGGGCAGTTGTGAAACAGACACCAACTCAGCCGCGCGTACTTCGACTTCCTCTTTGTCCGTCTGACAATCTGTATGTCCAGTTCTAATGCACGCTTTCCGCCGAAAGACTTCGGTTCTGTCGTGTTGCTGGCACCCTGCTTTTTATGCTATTCCAATACGGCCAAAATTTGCATGTGTGCAAATATCGTCTCGTTTTAGACGAGATAGGTGCGCATAAATTGCGTCTTCAATAGCGGCCATATTTCTTTTTGACATCACTTTGCAGGCAAGGCACTTTCGCGCTCGTTTCGAATTCTGAGGTAAGTCATGTCTTTCATCACAGAAAATATTAATAAACGGGAAAGAAAATGTTAATTAAAACGGTGATAGTTTTAAATTAATCGCTTCCATTATTTTCTAAGGAAAACATTTGTTTTTAGCAACAGCAGTTGCTAGGTGGTTTGTTTATAGCAACAGTGATTGCTAACTTAACTTACTTGTGTTTTCATTGGTCGAATTCAAACAAGTTATGATTGTTTTATTTTGTCAGCGTCTGGATATTTTTTTTTTTGACAAAACAACTGAAAAATAAATGTAAGTGAGTGAGCTTCTTGATTCTGACCATAGACAGAATACAGCGACCCCTGTTATTTTGTCAAGTGGACAGGTCCTACGAACAACTGTTATGTTTAGTTTAAATGTTTTCTTATATTTAATCTTGTTTTGAATTCATCCTCTCTCCTTCATTTCATAATCGTTAATTATATATATATATATATATATATATATATATATATATATATATATATATAAAAACAACGAGACATTTCAACTATTTGTACATAATGCAATTCTTATGTCATGTCTTTTTGTTTTTGTAGTTTCCCCTGTGAATATGTGCTATTGTGGTATATGTAGGATTGAATCGCGATGGATGAGTTTTTGTGGTGAATGAGCAAAATTCTAATGAACGAATGGGTCGTGAATCTGATTAGCGAGGTCTAAGACAGAAAGTACTGACCAAGTCCTACCACACTTCACCATTGGCCTTGTGCCGGAATTGTAGTATGCTAAATATTCAGTCTCAAGCGTCGCTCCGCTCATTGGGTAAAATTCCGATTCTCCGTTGTAAAGGATGTTTCATTAAGACGGATTATATATAAGGGTGTTTCATTAAGAGGGATCAAAGTCAGCAGTAAATAAATCAGTGTTATTGGTGAAAATTTATTTATTTCTCTATTGGATCATCTTATCTGTCATGGCAATTATGTGTGAAAAATAATATCGCCCAAATGTCAGCTAAATCTGAAGGAAAAAGAAAAAAATCATTAGACGCTTAAACTTAATATTAAAATCGGTCCAACTTATTGGAACACCCTTTAAATATATATATTTTTCAACGTACAATTTTTAATTCCAAATCAAATGGATTTTATTTTTTAATTTCTCTTTGAACAGGGAAATAAATTTCTCTTTGAACTGAAAAAAGTATATTTTTAGTGAAAAAAATATTTAAGCCAGAAGGTTTTAAATTTAATTTTTCCAGAGGAAAAATTATTTTCTTTATAATATTATAAATTAATAATATTCTTTGTGTGTAAAGAATATGACCCAGATTGTCTATTCTAATATTTTCTTTTTAAAAAAGGAGAGTGAAAATTACCCATCTATTTGCTTATATATTTATCGTAACTTTAATATTGTGTACTTCAATTTGCCATTTGAAAACCAAGAGAAAGAACATGTATCCTTTTCTTCTCTCACTGAGTATGGGTTAAATAGTAGGGTAGAACAGACTCACTTAGTTTGGGTGGCAATCTGTCTAAGAGAAACAAAACTTTTGATATCAAATCACGGAGAAAGTAACGGGAAACGATTGCCCATTATATTTCCCAAGAAGGCAATGTCAATTCACGAATGATAAAGAAAAGGAATCTGTGGAAAATCATGTCAGCCTACATCTTAAACAGACATGGAATTTAAAAGAAAAAAAATTCTGATGCGTAATTACTCTTACCACACCTTCTGACTTTCACCTCTAATGCAAGAATTTTGGGGAATAATTAGAATAGATATTCGATAATCACGTGATAGAATGATCGTTGTCAAATTACAATTCTTTTTCGTATATACTGGGTAAATAGCTGGGTTGATCTTACGTAGAATCTTTCCCTTGAAGTTTTCAAAAGGTCTGTTACTGTGCCATCATGCTTTCTTCGTTTCACATTTTACAAATTACAAAAATTATTTCGTCTTTTTACTTTGATGCTTTTCCTCTCTGACTCTATTCCGTCTATAATTCCCCATGCCCTGTTTCGTAAGTTCGGTTCTTGAGAATCACAATGCTAAAACAAAAGCTTCTTACACGTATATAGCCACATATACGTATATGCAAAACTCTGCTGACAAACACACATTCATACACCCCCCGCGTGTATATATATATATATATATATAAACATGCAGAAATAAAAGAGTACATATTGTAATGTGTTTAGCGTTAAAATTTTCTTCCCGTTATACTGTAGAAAATAAAACGCATGAAAAATAAACAATATAAAAAGACAAATTCATTTTAAAAGAAACCCCTTGCTGAACCGCTTTGCATCTTAGTGGTTTTATTGTCTTGTAAATGTAAATGTCTCTATTGAGGTTAGAAGGATTATCAGTTATGGATAATATCTGTTTCTACCATACATTGACATAATTGATTTGGGTGTATATTGTCCTTGTATAATGATTAAAGAATGTAATGATTAAAAGATAAGACACAAAGTGTTGATAAATACAAAAGAAATCTTTATATAATACACAATATAATAATACAGAAGGGTAAGGTCAAAGTTGAATTTACAAGAGTTCAAGTGTAAAAATCATGGTGCATAAGAGAGAGAGAGAGAATGAAAGAGTCCAGGAGAATATATATATATATATATATATATATACTATCATAAAAGTACAAATAAGCAAGCACGTAGTCGCATACATAGGCGTAAAACAACATTAAGAAACAAACATGGACGATTTCCTGTGCAATTTGGGCGGGAAAGTAATATCTAGTTTTTTTTTTTTTTTGTTTGTTTTTTTCGCGAATGATTCATATTTCGAGTTCGGGTTTATTTCAAAATACGTTTTCTTACAGTTTTTTGTTTTATTTTATTTGATTCTACTCACAAATTGATGTCTTCTTTTCCACCAATTTTCAGACGACGATTTCTCTCCAAGACATTTAACAAAAATCTAACATTTCCTGTGGTGATTTACATTCACAGTTGCCAACCATTATTACTATTATTGTTGTTGTTGTTGTTTTGGGGATGTTGATGGTGGTGGGGGTGCGTTGGTAGTGGTGGGTGAAATTGGGGTGATGGTGGTAGTAGTGGTGAATGCCAATTTATGGAATTGTTATAATTATTATTTTAAGTTTTTTCAAAAAATAATATATCGTAGCTAAAACTGTCTGAGAAAGCTAGATACACACACACACACACACACACACACACACACACAATTATATATATATATATATATATATATATATAAAAGTGAATAAATAAGTGAACTGAGAACGACATTTTAATTTACATGCTAGACGCAATCGTCAGGGCTTGACGATTGCGTCTAGCATGAAACAGACTGTCGTCTCTAAGTGTTGACTTCAATGTTCACTTTTATATTTACACACGCTCTATCTCTGATATTGAGCACTTTATCCCATAAATATAGCACATTTTAAGATATATATTTTTTATATATATATATATATATATATATATATATATATATATATATATATATATATAGAGAGAGAGAGAGAGAGAGAGAGAAAGACAAATACAAATAAAATATATGCAAATTTTAAACACAAAGATAAGTTTGCAAAACCAGAACACACACACACACACACACACACACACACACACACACACATATATATATATATATATATATATATATATATATATATATATATAATAGTGACCATTTAGGAGCTTAAAATCACAACAAATCTATCTATTATCTATCTTTCAGTAAAATACCAGTCTATCTGTCAGTCTCTATTTGTATCTAGCTGTCTACCATTCTGTCTATCTTTTATATAATTGTGGGTATCTATCTATCTATCTATCTATCTATATCTATATATATATATATATATATATATATATATATATATGCCAATTTAACTCTCTCTCTCTCCTCTCTTATCTATCTGTGTCTATCTTATGTATCCATCTGTTTTGTCTGTCTGTCCCTTTCTCCCATAATATATATATATATATATATATATATATATATAGAGAGAGAGAGAAAGAAAGAAAAGAGATAGATTTGACATATATATATATATATATATATATATATATATATATATATATATATAAATATTGAATATGTTCCTGCGCAAACGTGTCATTTTTGTGCATGTGTGTATATAAATTGTGTGAGTGAAATGAGTGCTCATATTTGAATAAAATATTTCTATAATATATATTATATATATATATATATATGGGAGGCAATATTTGTTGGCGAAATATTTCTGTGGGTATGTGGTCGGTTTTATGCTTCATCCTGTTTTACTCCGTGTGTCTACAGAGAACAAGTACCGAACAGCACCCCAGCCACCACTCACATCCGCACTTACCTCGGCCAGCCAGTCGCCTGAACACGAACATCCGCCCCCTCCAGCACTGCGTGCACCTGCAGGTGTTAACTTTCGTCAAGTAACGACAAGAATAATTTGCTTCGACTTCCCCAATTCTATCGTGCTTTTTCTTTCTCTCTTTCTATCTCTTGCTCTCTCTTCCTTCTCTCTCCATTTCTTTGCTTTTTATCTCTTTTTACTCTCTCTCTCTTGCTCTCTCTCTTTTTAAAATCTAAATTGTCTCTCTTAATTTTTTTAATCTTTCTTTTTTCTCTTCTTTTTTCTTTTTTTTTTTTCTATTTTCTCTCTCTCTCTCACTCTCTCTCTCTCTTTCCAATTTTTAATATTTCACTTTTTTGTCTCTTTTTTATGCTTTTTCTCTCTTTCTCACCCTTTCTCTCTCTCTCTCTCTCTCTCACACAAACACACACACTCTTCTTTTGTAAAAACATCACCATTAATTTTTATCATGTTCCCATACTTAAGTTATCGAGATTATTTATAAAATACATATTTTTCTATATTTAAATAGACATAATGTAAATATACATAATTCCACGAAGAATTAAAGAAATTGCAGGATAAATGACGTAAGTACTGTTGCGAAAAGGATACTTGAAAAGGGAAACGAGGCCAATACTGATAGCATTAGAACAACTACAGAACGAAAAGTCATAATAAGAATAAAATAAAAAGGTGCTTTTATAGAGACAAACATTACCCCTAGATTAGACGATGGATCAAAAAATTATCTGTCAAAATATTGACCCCAGATTACCCGACAGATAAAAATAACCCCGATATTACTAAATGTGTATAAAAAAAAACTACCATCCTATTACCAGATGGATACAAAAATATATCCAGATTACCAGAAAAGCCTAATTGATTATTTCCAACTTACCAGATGCATATAACAACTTTTTATCAGATTACTACATGGGTTTAAATGTTTACACATCGATTACCAGATTGGTATTAATGATTACCTCCTGATTTCGAGGTAGGCATAAAAGATCACCTCTAGTTTACAAGATGTATATAAAAATTTACCCCAGATTACTAGATAGTTATAAAAGATTTACTCCCGATTTCCAGATGTTTTTTTTTTTAAATTAATTTTAAATAATATATACAGATGCCAAATAGATATGAATATGATATCTACCTCACAACGGCAGCTATCAGCAATTCTAGTATAGTCATACTTGTCCATTGTTTGACCATGCCCAATCATTTTTTGCGTTGGCATCCTCTTCAACAGTGCCTTGCATGATGGTCTTGCACTGATAGATAGATAGATAGATGTCATCATAATATAGACATAATTTATTTCAGTAAATGCTTTTTTTCAAGTAAACAATATTACATTTACCGGTCTGAATATTCGAGAAATTTCGTAGAAAATATGTACCGCGACAGAAATCGAACCTGCAACCCCAATGGAAACAATCTTTTGATCTGATATGTTGTTAACATTTCAGCCACAAAGAAGCGTCTGGTTAAAAAAGTTTGAATTACTGTTTACAAAACTTTTCTCGACAGACACTTCTTTACAGGATTTTTCAAAATTAAACATCATCTTCATCATATGTTTTTTTTTTTTTGTAATCATATGGGGAAGGGAGATGAATGCAGAAACCATATTGAATCTCCTCCACAATGGTTTATCAAGAACAGCCATCAGCAATTCTGGTATAGTTATACGTGTCCATTGTTTGGCATTGTCCAGCCAGTTTTTACGTTAGCATCCTCTCCTAAGTCCGCTTTCGACATTGCCTTGCATGATGGTCTTGCACAGGCTGTCGTGCCTTGTAAATGTGTCCAAACCACGCCATTTTTCTCCATTTTGAGTAAAAGAAGAGGTTCTTGGCAATTCAACAAAGTTTTTGAACCCTTTTCCACAAAAACTCATTGGTTTTATGTTCTCAGTAGAAGATGCCAATGTGTTTTCTCATGCATTTGTCCTCAAGCGCCGTCTCTCTCTTTCTACCAACAGTGTCCACGTTTCACATTTTAAATACAGAAAGCATTCAAATCAAATTTCATATATTCTACATAAACATTTATTAAAATTAGCAATCGACTCTGACTAAATCTACAAAACTTTTTCTCTGTCATCTTACTGTCATGATGCTTATGCCCTTCCGTACATTCCTAGTTCACTAATTCTTTTTCGATCAAGAGTATTTTATTAAAATTCTCAAATAACGTTGATCCTTTTATTATCTAATCATTTTCGATTAAATCAAAATATTTGATATTTATTTCCTTAAGTGAAACAAAATTGTTCAAATTTGAGACAATTCACGATTTCTCATAGTTTTATTCCTTTGTTCTAAACCGATCGTTTTAATGGCCGTGACAGAAAAAAGCATGAAAAAGTACCCTAGGGAAAAAAGTCATAGATATAAGCTATAACTTCCTTTAACTTATAATAAATAATAATAAAAATAAAATAACACTTGTATATTTATAGAAATTTATAGAAATAAACAAAATTAATATTTAAAATTTAACTAATACTTTGGTAAACGTTTCTGGATATGGTGGTATTGGTAGAATTTCCTTTACTGAAAAATTTGGAATAAAACAAAATGATTCAAGGATTTAAAATAAATACTATATTTTTATTCATTTTCTTTAGAGTAATTGGTGAGCCCTTTGTTATTCGGTGTAGCAAAAAGTTCCTTAATAAGGCGGATATTGATAGGAGTCTGGAGAAATGTCTGTTAGTGGTAGTTTGAAGTCTGGCCATAATAGAGATAGTAATAATCTTGGAAATAGGACAGTGTCAATCAACTGTATTTTCTCGGCCTTTAGCAGGACAGAAATGTCATTAGCAGATAACCTCTGAACTACTTATTCACTAGTCACGCATGGTTGGTTTCGGCGCGGTAGCGTCTCTGTTCGTCACCTCGCTGTGTCTTATCTCGCTGTGAGGTGTCAACTTATATACGTTTTGACCAGTCTTCGAGAATGTGGCGCGAACGTTGATTCAAAAAAAAACTTTGTGATTTTTTTTTTTTTTTTTTGATTGGCCAAAATCTTTTCGTCACAAATAATTAGGCTCTGATCCTGCAAACTTCCGGTGTTTTACGGTCGGGTTCAGTTTTTTCTTCTTCCTCCTCTCTTTATTTGAGGGTTGCCTTCTCGTAAGTTAAGAGATGTATAGATAAGAATAAAAAAGACATAGAATGAAAGACACAAGGGTTTTGAAGGAAAACCCAAATGCCTTAGACATTTGAAAAGGAGAAAAGAAGGTTTGGAAAATTTAACACACACAAGGTATATTGAAGGCACAAAGGAAATAAATAAGCAGCGCATAACCCCTGGCCAACGAGCTCGTGTTAATGGATGGCAGAACAGGGAATTAAAGGGGTAGTAAAAAGACAAATATCGCTAAAAACTACAAAAGATAGGAAGTAGTGGAGAGCCATGATCACCCACGTCTTGACGATACACGTGTGACGTCGTCCCCCGGTCGCAGCGCCAACTGTGACGTTCTATCCTGATCTACCACGGCGCCAGTTGTGACGTGGTCGTTCCAGGGTCCTATCCTGGCCACGACACCAGATATGACGTCCCTAAACAGCACCACCAGACGTCTTCGCCTGACGTCCGCCGTTCCGCGCGTCGCAGTCCAAACGTGACGTTCGCTGTCCTCGTGACGTCCTGGGTGTCGCTGCGGCACAAACGTGACGTTCTAACCCTTTTGGTGATTCGGGTGGGAATCTGGTTAGATTTGATATCAGCCTCGCCGTTCCCAACTCGCTTCCAACGCCTGGTTACCAAGGTAACTGCATTGATCTCCAGTCTGCCTACCCACGTTGTGAATTGATCTTAGACAGACGAGATCAAACAGGGGTTGGGGCCGTAATGCAAATTGAGTTCAACGGGGGTGATAACACACAAATATGCATAAAAAAAGAAAATAAAATGAAAACTCAAAAAGTTCAAAGTATCAAAAAAAAAAGGTAACAAACTTTTTATGTCTAGTTGTTCGGTACATAGGACTGCATCTATCTCCCGACCCGTTCTGTGGATTGTGACACGTCGTTTTCGCTAGGCAAGTTTTAACGCTTCAAGTTGTCTGCTCTCTAAGAAATTTGTGTTTCGGTGTGTCTTTGGACGAAAGTCGAAAAAAAAAACTTATTTCTGTGGTCTGGTTCTAAGTCGCTCTTCAAACTAATTGTTCTTGGTTGAAGAAGAGTCCAAAATTTTGCGTGAATCTTGGTCAGCTATCTTGCGGTTTCTGGGCGCTCATCTCATCTCTTCTCGCTGTCGGCTGAACTCAAACTTCTTTCTCTGAACTGAACTCTGCACTCATCTCCTGCCAGAGTCCGACAAACTGATTTCTGTCTGAACTCTGGGGCCTTCGTTTTATTGACGCCGTCAACCAAAACCTGCCCGGGGTGGGTCTGTCGGCGTCAGGGGTTTTCTGATAATTCTAAATACGCCGTCAAAAAATATCCGGGGGTTCCTCGATAATTCTAAATAGAAATAACCCTTTTATTTCTGGTTAGGGATTTTCCACTCTTTTCCATTTTTGGTAACTTTTTTTTTTCACTCCCACTTTCTCACCATGCTTCTGAGGGGCGTGAACTGCCCTCCCCACTTCTTCGTATCGGCTTCTCATACTTATACTCTGGATGGGGGCGTCGACTGATTTTTCTTCGTGCGTCACGTGACCGCTCTCGGCCAATGAGGTCTTGGTCGGGTATCTTTCCTCCTCCTTCGTGCGTCATGTGATCACCACTTGGCCAATGACGTCTTAGTCGGGCGTGAACAACCCGTGGCTTTGTTTTGGAAAAGAAAATACCTTGCTTAAAAAAAAAAATTAATGAAATCTCCTCTTTCTTTTTTTCTTTCTTTCAAATCGCCGTTATCATGAACGGTTAATGTGACAACTCTTTGTTCAACACGTGGCGTTTGTCAAGCAGTTTATCGCTAGATTGGATTATGACATGGTCTAAGAAAGAATTTTCTCCAAGTTTTCAGCCAATTTGGCGTCTCCAAAGCAGAAATAAAAAAATATTTCATTTTCCTTCGGTTCATGTGTTTGATAACAAAATTTTATTATCGCAGGGCAAAAGTCTATTCTGTCAAAAAAAAAGCTTTAGCCAGTGAAACTACTTGTGTGGGATTTTAATTTTCCATACCCAGCCAAGGGCCCCAAGCCACACCTGTGTTTTTCGTCAATTATCAAAATCTAACGTTCCAAAGTGGATTTCTTCTTTTTGGTGACATCTCTTGATAACACAATTCCATTTTTCGCGGATAAGCGGAAATCGGTCAACGCTTGTTCGCAGGTGGCCTAGATATTTTTCGTACCAATCTGATAGATAACTTATCCCACTCAATCTCATTGTCATTGAAATGAAACTCTTTTCGACATTTGATACCTATCAAAAATAACCCTTTTCTTTCTTATTCCCGTCTCGTGTGTGTGTGTGTTCGCCTATGACCCGTCTTTATTACTTTTTTTTTTTCTTTTTTTCTTCGTTTTTTTCTTTCTTTCTTCCAAATCGCCTGAATGCATGGCGGTTCAATCCTCTTAAAAAAAAAAAAGAAAGAATTATTCTTAAAACCTAAAATACATTTCGGCCTTAAATAATCCTCAAATGGTTGATAAACCGTAAAAAAGCAAGTCATATATCTATAAATATATCTTTCAAATCGCCTGGATGCATGGTGCCACACACGGCACATAGAAGATTAGTATTAACTTTTTAAAGGCTGTTTATCGTTTGTTCTCAAACTGTTATATCTCTTTCTTTCTTTTAGATCAACTCACAGTATTCAATTGTCCTTTATTTGAATCTTGCGGATTTTCGGTGACGTCGTTTAAGGACTATAAAAGAATGAATATTATCTTCCCCTTCCTCTTTCTTTCTTTTATTCCATGATATAGCAGTGCCCCCACTGGAGAAGACTTCTTTTCCACCGGGGAGAACTTCTTTCCCCCAAACGACTGAACTCTCACACACACACACACACACACACACACACACACACACACACACACACACACACACTTTTACTCATTATTTCCATAAATTGTAATTTTTCTGAAAATATTTCCTTGTTATTTTAAACAATGAAATGTTTGTTTTTGTTTATCATTTAACTGTGGAAATTTGGTTGTCACTGATTTTAGCCAAGCTAGAAATAATGACCGTAATAATTGTCACCTTCTCGTTTTCGGCGACATTTGCAAATTTCCGTAGCGAATAAAAGGTTTGGTGACTATTGTTGCATTAGCAATGAGGCTTAACAAGATATCCCTGCTGCAAATTAAAAAAAGAAAAAAAAAAGAAAAACGAAAACTAAAAAAAAGCTAAAGGAAAAACTTTAATTGTTCAAGTTGTACTCAACTCACTTCCAAAGGCCTGTGTAGCAAATCGTCTTTCATGAATATTCAACAGAATTTTGGGTGGATTTCGCATCGGGTAGACAGAAGCAATTTGTCATTGGCGAAACTTCTTTGTTATTTGTTGGTAGGTAAGTCACGAGTGAAGGCTTTGGTAGATTGGTCGGTCGTTATTCTTGCTGGTACACTTATCTACACTGTCAGGCCGGTGTTAGCAAAGCGACACTACAAATAAATTTCAGCGCCACATCAAAGGAGCTGCGAGTTGCCGCAAATCCATTGTCCTTCTGGTGTGTTTGCAGATTACACTTTCTCTCCCCTTCTCTGTCTCTATTTGCCACTCCACTCTCTCTCCCTCTCTCTCTCTCCCCTCTCTCTCTCCCCTCTGACACTCCGTCTCTTTCTCTGTCTGTCTCTTTCTCAAGATATGAACAAGACTGATAGATAGATAGATAGATAGATAGATAGATAGATAGATAGATATGAACAGAGATAGATATATATAAAGATAGAGACTTCAATTATTTGAGAAATTTATATTATGGATAACAGACTGCGCTCTCTCTCTATTCTTTCTCTTTCTCTTTTCTCTCTCTCTGTCAGGATATTGAATAAAATAGATAGATAGGAACAGATTTAGATAGATAGATAGATAGATAGATAGATAGATAGATATGAAGAAAGTGAGATAAATATATAGAAAGATAGATAAAACATACTCAAAAGATTGACAAGATAGATAGATATTAAAAAATATTTTAGAACAGTAGTCTTAGAAACAAACACATTTTTTCTCTCTCTCATCTCTGTCAAAATCTTTTCTTCAAATAGAATATTGAATAAAATAGATAGATAGATAGATAGATAGATATGAAGAAAGTGAGATAAATATATAGAAAGATAGATAAAACACTCAAATAGACAAACAAAAAGTGTAGGAAAGGACAACGTGTTTCCGTGTAAATTACACACTCTCACACATCTCTCTCTCTCTCCTCTCTCTCTCTCTTGTCAAAAATTTTTTCTCTTTCTCCATCAGAATATTGAATAAAATAGATAGATAGATAGATAGATAGATAGATAGATAATGTTTGCATTGTAATTGTCATTCTGAAGTGTATGTTTGATGTTGGGCGTTTCTTGTTAGCATGTTTTTTTGTTGTTATTTTTTTATTGTTTGTTTTTTTACTCCCGGGTGTTGTAGACCTCAAACGATCTCTTTCTTCACCCTGTATAGATGGCGGGAATTGAAGTTGAGGTACTGTCCGATGAAGGTTGCCTTGTGAGATACACATATTTTGAACTTATTCTCTGTACAAGTTGTTAGTACATCCAGGTAGGATAGCTGATTATAATATTCTTCTTCCATTGTGAACTGGATTGATGTCTTTATTGAGTTCACATGGTCCAGCAGTATTTGTATAGCTTCCCTCTGAAGCCAGATTATGAAGGTGTCATCTACGTATCTCAGCCATACCGTTGGTCTTTTGGTGTCGTTTCTAAAGACATTTCCTCGAAGTATACTATGTATATGTTCGCCATCACTGGTGAAAACGGTGAATCCATAGCCAAGCCTGTTGGTATATGGCAGATTCTATTTGGAAGAATTGTGTCTGGTCTCTACACAGAATGTCAACATTTTCAGTAGCTTATTTATTGGAATGTTATTACGTTCTCCCAGAGTGGAGTCTGATTCCAATTGGCTTCGAACCACTGTTAGGAACTCATCTGTTGGAACTCTGGTGAACAGGCTTACCACAACCAAGCTTACTATCCGATTGTTATATCAAGATAAGCTTACGGCCCGATTGTTGGATCAATTTCACTAGGTGTTCTAAGTTTTTAACACAGGATATCTTCCCGGTTGACTATATCAACTCGGAATCTGCTCAGCGGATGACATGCTGAGCCCCTTCAGGTGAATATAGATCTCAATCGAATACAAATTTTGTGAATCTTGGGGTGACCATATATGTTCCACAAGTTGGGGTAACGTTGAGTCAGTTGTCTATACTTATTCAGTGCGAACTAGTACTTGTCCTTAGAATTTGTGGCAACTTCCGCTCTTCCTCTCACTTTTCTATAGCTGCCATCCCCAATTAGGCTTGCTAATATTTTGGAGTATAGCAATGAAGAGTTGCCTTTGTCACTTGGTAGTATGATGATATCCGTATCACTCTGTAAGTTCTTGATTGTAAAACTTTCTTCTGTTGTGATGTTTGATTTTTTTTCACACATTTCACCCCAAGCAGAGCGGGCGTGCCACTAGCATACAAGGGGTTACAGAGAGTGAGATTAAGAGTAAAGAGGGATGTTTGAGGAAAGGATATAGAGAAGGATATATAAAGTTTTTATGTAGAATTGGTCGTTCTTATATTCTATATTGCATTGTAAAAAATGACATTATATACAAACGCGCTGTATTTTGATCGCAATTATCCGCGTCTATTGAGAAACGAAGCTTTTCAACTTTAATCCCTATGAATCTCTATATTTCAGGTCCCAATACACATGCAATTTTTGTGTTCTAGTGTCTCCAGCACATATTTCATTTTATAAGTGCAACATACTCCAGTACGAGTGAGAGAAACATCGATATCTCATTCACAGATTTCCCCTCAGAACGATGAGGTTTTGAACTTTGCAAATGGCTAAATGAACACCAAAGAACAAGCTATCAAAGGCTTTTGTACAGTTCTTACACTATAGATGTTAGCAGGTTGCGTGTTTGCGTGTATTCTAGGTGAAGGAGGGTGTTTGGTTTGGTTTGGTTTGGTTTGGTTTGGTTTGGTTTTGTTTTGTTTTACGGCATATCAACCTCAATAGGTTATTTAATGCTAACAAAATTTATTGCTGGTAATATGTTTTTTCTTCAAAAATCTATTTCTGTAAATATTTTTCCTTAAAGAAATCTATACTTGGTCATATTTTTTTCAAAGAATGTATAGCTCTTTGTATTGCTGGTACTTTTTTTAATGTATTGCTGATAATAATTTTTCCTTCAAAAATTATTGCTGGTAATATTTTTTTTTTATTACAAAGTATTTCTAGTATTAAAACCTATTTTTACACAAGTTTGGGTGTTAAATATTTGCCCATAGCTGGGACCCTAACAGGTGCTACCACTCCATGTCAGGGTGGACCTGGGAACACCAGCAATTAAGAGGTGGTTCCATGCTCTTCAAAACCTCCTGGTCAGTGGCCTTAGTGTTGGACGTAGGATGTAGTTTATCGTCATACCCAGGACGAGAAGGAGGGTGTATTCTAGGTGATGGAGGGTGTATTCTTGGTCGTGGAGGGTGTATTCTAGGTGAAGGAGCGTATTAAATTGGTAAACAAGGTTCTTGGTTCAGAAATACGTTCGGATAACAATGCTTAAAATAGTCGAGCTCAAATCCGCTTTACGCTGAGTTGAAACGACCAATTCACTTACTTCATGAGCAGGGCTGCACGTCTTTTCCGGAAATGGGGTCATAAAATCGCGCATGTGACCAGAAACCTTTTCCGGTTTCTTTAACTTGCATCATGGGAAAATGATTTACTTTTCTTTATTATTTTATTTCCTGGTTTTATTTTATTTTCCTCCAACACACATACTCCACTGTCAATCGTTTTGTCGTACGGAAGCAGAAAATATGAGCTACAAGTATTTTGGCCTACAGGATTAATACATATATATCCATGATGTGTGTTCAATCGATGAATGAAGATGACCACTATTTAAACTTATGCGACTCTGTGTTTTCTATGACTAGAAACAAAGAAAAGAGGACTGAACTGTTACGGAATGTCAGTCCACCTATATAGCAGTGAATGGTGGACAATCTCTTCATTATGAGACCACCATGGATTGAACATGTGTGAAATGATGAAGTTTTAGAGAAAATGGAACCAAACAGTACTCTTCAGTATCTGTCTATATTTCTGAGGTATTACGTACATTATTTACAAAATTCGGACTATTGTCCTCAACTTTGTCGCCATATTTATTACAACGTTTCGGCCATCTTTAGGTGGTTGGAATGTCGAACTGAATCCTTTATTTCGCTCACTGGGGTAGACTGTTCTAGTTCCACGGGCCATGTCTAATGGATGTCAGTTATCAATTATCTCCTGTTAATTTCCCTCTGAAAGTTTTTCCACTGCCTTAACCGGGTATTGAACTCACACTCTTTGGGTCACTGGATCTAACCAACTCCTTTATCCAATATGCCATGTGTCCTTGAGGACATCTGTGTATGAATTTCTGGGTATTATAAACTTAATGTCTTCAGCAACTATTTTGCTCATATTGCAATTTTTTCTGTTATCATTGTATGTTTTTACCAGAGCTCATATTGCAACTTTTGTTGTTATTATCGCTTTTCTATGGTATTCCTTATTACTGGTTCCCATATTGTATTCATTTCTATGCTTGGTCGGCTCAGGAGATATTTTCTAGGCCACAAAATTTGATACTCAAAGGACATATTGAGCGCAAGAGGGACAGAGGACACCAGCGCATAAACCCTACCTAATGAGACTGGATGAGAGCAAATAGTTAAATATGGGGTTCTATCTCTGCAGATGGTATCGTTTCTGCTTTATTAAGGGAATTATGGAATATTATTGAATTCGCCAAAGAGCATAAAGACTGGGTTATCTGGACCATCCCGTCACAGATGAAGAAGAGACTCGAAGTAACAGAAATATGGTTCTACAGAAGGATGCTGAGAATAGCCTGGACTGGACACGTGAGCAACGACGAAGTTTTAGAGAAAATGCAAACAAAATGGACATTTATACCTAACATCAGGAATAAACAGTTAAATGTCTATGGCAGATGATGAGGAAAGAAGGCTAAGAAAATTGGACACTCGGAGGAGAGGAAGGGAGGGAAACAGCGCATAATAATCGGACACGGCACATAGAAGAAGAAGAAGATGAGAAGAAGAAGAAGAAGATGAGGAAGAAGAAAGGAAGAAGAAAAGAAGAAAACGGAAGAAGAAAAAGATGAGGAAGAAGAAGTGGGAAAAAGAAGAAACGGAAGAAGAAGAAGAAGAAGAAAAGGAAGAAGTGGAAGAAAAAACAAGAAACGGAAGAAGAAGAAGAAGAAAATTGAAGAAGAAGAAGAAGAAAAAAGAAGAAGAAAAAGATGGAAGAAGAAGAAAACGGAAGAAGAAGAAGAAGGAAAAAAAGAAGAAACGGAAGAAAAGAAGAAGAAGAAGAAGAAGAAGAAGAAGAAGAAGAAACGGAAGAAGAAGAAAAAGATGAGGAAGAAGAAGAAAAGGAAGAAGAAGTGGAAGGAAAAAGAAGAAACGGAAGAAGAAGAAGAAGAAGAAGAAGAAGAAGAAGAAGAAGAAGAAGAAAGGAAGAAGAAAAATTTGAGGAAGAAGAAGAAAAAAGGAAGAAGAGTGGAAGGAAGAAACGGAAGAAGAAGAAGAAGAAGAAGAAGAAGAAGAAGAAGAAAAAGGAAGAAGAAAAAAGATGAGGAAGAAGAAGAAAAGGAAGAAGAAGTGGAAGGAAAAAGAAGAAACGGAAGAAGAAGAAGAAGAAGAAGAAAGAAGAAGAAGAAGAAGAAGAAACGGAAGAAGAAGAAAAAGATGAGGAAGAAGAAGAAAAGGAAGAAGAAGTGGAAGGAAAAGAAGAACGGAAGAAGAAGAAGAAGAAGAAGAAGAAGAAGAAGGAAGAAGAAGAAAAGAAGGAAAAAAGAAGGAAGAAGAAGTGGAAGGAAAAGAAGAAAGAAGAAGAAGAAGAAGAAGAAGAAGAAGAAGAAGAAGAAGAAGAAGAAAAAGATGGAAGAAGAAAGAAAAGGAAAAGAAGGGTAGGAAAAAGAAGAACGGAAGAAGAAGAAGATGAAGAAGAAGAAGTTGGAAGAAGAACAAAAAAGAAGAAGAAGAAACGGAAAAGAAGAAAAGGAAAAGAAGAAAAGGAAGAAGAAGGAAGGAAAAAGAAGAAACGGAAGAAGAAGAAGAAGAAGAAGAAGAAGAAGAAGAAGAAGAAGAAGAAGAACAAACAGAAGAAAATGAAGAAAAAGAAGAAGAAGAAGAACAAACAGAAGAAGAAGATTAAATGAATGGATGCTTTTCTGTCATTATTATGTGTTCTATGAGCCTGGGATTTTATGTGCCTCTTCAGAACGGCCAATGATTAGTACACTTTAGGAAACACCCTACCTGTTTGCTTACGTTTTCTAATGAATGTTTTTTGTACCTGGAAAAATTGCCATCAATTCGTATACGCCGTTGAAATCCACTGACAGACTTGCAGGTGTTATGTCAAGTTTGGCAAGTACCTGTCGTGACAATACGTATAATTAATTCTTCTGCATTCCTCATATAAATAAGTCGTTGTCATATACAAATATTGAAATATATTGTAAAAAGAAAGATCACTTGATGAAACAGAACTGGAGAATTACAGTTTAATGATCACTTTATTTTTTCACGCAACCATATGAACGGAAGAAAGTATATACCGTAGAAATAATAACGCTGACTAATGAATAGAGGGTGTGTCCAATTCTGTTTGTGATAACCTCTCAGTTGTCGCAAACACAGGCGGACACACGACGATAACATTTTACAGAATTTTAGAGATCGTCCAAACGACTGGTTCCACGCCACTTGATGAAGTTCCTGGAAAAGTTTAAACAGGTTGTTACTGAATACGATCATACAATACGAGTTGAAATCGAATAAGTTTGAATCTCAGCTCACCAACTCTATCCCGTGATATGGCAGAACGTCTTGAGTTCAAATTACAACGTAGCCTACTGCGTTCCCTTTTGAGAAAGGTATGAATCCATATTTTCTTTTACAGTTTTAGCAGAAAGGACTCTTTAACCTTGGATAGCAGTCAGTTTAAGATGAGATTAATGTTGTTAATGAAGCAGACATAGTGAAACACAACCGGAGTCGAATGGCAAAAATGGTGACCAAGACTTGCCTTATTCTTGACGAAAGAGAGTTCGTCTTTGTCTAACATGTCGGACTTCGATTTGAGAGAAGACGAGTACTCCTCTTCTTTGTTGTCCTACAAGAAATTGCTTCATTAACAACTGTGTATAAGATTAGCGTGGTTGGACCGAATCGAGGAGAGACATCCGGGTATTTTAGTGCTCCATTCTGAGGTGTCCGTATGTCAAGTATGCCTATCATCCGGGCGAGTGATTGGACATCCCCCATTATAAGTAGATTAACGTGGAGATGAGAGAGGTCTTCTGTCAGGGTACATCTTACTGTACGTGCAGTTGTGATAGGAGGAACGAATGACGACGTGGATACAGGGAAAAGAACAACGATAAATACAAACAAACCGGTGTAGAGGAAAGAAACGCCCAATCTGAAATTACGTCCCAAAACAGAGTTGCTAATTTCTTTTGACCATAGTTAAAATCCAAACTGTGCAGAAAACGCAATGGGGAAACTAATCCATTATCTTTCCTTATAAATCATTGAAATTCACAAACAATAAAGAAATGAAGGCAAACTTGGACCTTTGTATCCGAAAAAGAAATGGAGTGTCAAAAGGATGTTTTTTTTCCTTGACTCCGCTATTATTTTAACTACCTTCACTCCTCGGAAATATTTATTGTTTAAAAAACGATGTTTAGAATTGTATGATGAGATGAAATTTAATTTATACATTTTTGGTTCTTGAGAATTTACAACAAAAATGTTTATCACTATTTATTTATTAGATTGTTTATCTAAAAAAGTAATTTTATATTTACAACATTCTAGAAACTAATGCAATTAAAACTAATGCAATATTTATCATTTACCAATTTATAAGTAATAAATGTGAATTTTTTTTTAATTCATAAATTTATAAACATTTACTAAATTATAAAAAATGTGAACCAACTATAAAGAAATCCTTATTATTTAGCATATTATAAAGTTCAAATTGATTGGCAATTAGCCGATGTTTTGCCAACCATTCCAATAAACAATGTTTACAAATAATGTAAATAAACAATCTAAATAATAAATTTGTTAAATTATTTTTGTTGTCTATTCTTAAAAACAATGTATAAATTTACTTTTATCATATGACAATTCCAATAATCGTTTTATAAAACAATAAACATTGCCGAGGAGTGAAGGTAGTTAAAATAATAGCGGTGTCAAAGGAAAAACCGTCCTTTTGACACCATATTTTTGGTTATTGTTGTTGTTTTTTTTTGCGGGGGGAGGGGTCGGGCACAAATGTCAAAGTTTGCCGAAATTAAATCTAAACGTAGAAAGTCATAACCGTTTAAGTCCTGAAGGCAGATGACATCAAAATTACTCTGATAGAATAAAGTTGCAATCAAAGTGTGCATCCAGGTAACGTGCGTTAATATTGACGGCGGTGATTCCCAGAGAAATGGTGAAGCACATGAATGTGGCAAGGTTGCTCCAGCTCGCCGGATTGCTGACAGAAAATGTTAAAAGTAAAATAAATGTGTACAAATATTCATTGAATGAAAACCAAATTTCAACAGCTTGAATATATATTTAAATTTATTCAGCATTAAATATGTGTGTAATATAAGAAGACTGAAGTAAAGGATGACATATACAGATCGATATATGCGCAGGTTGTAATATAAATACTCAGATATTATGATTACTCGGGTCCCATATTAACACACTGTAATTGTAAGCTTTAAAATGTATGATTGTCAAAAGGAAGAACAATCCAAGATACACGCTACGAATAAAAGACGTCAAAATGAAACGAGTAGGACAATTGGAATATCTGTGAAGTGTTGCAGCAGAGGACAGAAAATGTGACACTGAAATCCAAAAGCGCATGGGAATAGCAAAAGATGCCTTCCAAAAGCTAAACAAAGTATTAAGAAACAGGAAAATTTGGTTAGAAAGAAAATTATGTTATGTAATATAGATTGAACATTGAACATAAAAATGAATAGAACATTGAATTTTTCAAAGAGCCACAAAGAATAGGAAGCTGAGGATAGCCATGATTACCGACATTCTGAAAAGATATGAAACATAAAAGAAGAATGCCATCTTTGAGAATTAAAAGCACTTTGCATGGTCGTTTTCGAAATCATTGTATCATAGCCGCGGGTGTTTCGAGAAGTGGGAGGGGGGCATAACATTCGGATCGAAATCTCATTATCAGTAATATCATTATTCGTTGCCTATCAAGACATTTTGCTCTTCCTACCTGAATCGGTTACATCGTTCTCATACAGCAATATTCCAAAGTGTAAATTCATTCACTGTCTGACTCTATCAAGCATTATGGTAGACGAGTAACGTAGACTTTATCAAGATATCTAGCGTAGAAACAGAGCACAGGGAAAGCTGGATCCATGCCTTTATCACGATCATTAAGACAAAATTTATTACCTTGTTCTCACAAAAAGAAAATGACACAAAATTGATGCAAAAATAACTTCCGGCTGAAATCTCTGTTCGCCTAATGTTTTCCCAGACGCAATTGTCTATCATTGCTTGGACTTAACCCAATGATTCCCTACGTGGGGCGTGGTAATATTTTGGTGGGTCATGCATAGGATGTGCACCCTTCGGCTTACTATACCAACGTGAGCTCAAATTTCATTTTGCATTATTATTTCCTTATTAAACTGATTAAATTATATTACAGAATAAACTTTCATTCAAATATTTTATATTTCTGCCTTTCAATTCTCCATGTTTTGAAACTATATATATTTAACTGTCTTTTTGTTTTTTTTAATTTTTCTCATTCATGGACGCCATGGTCTTTGGAGGCTTGTTTAGAGACCAAGTTAATGGTCCTTTAGTCTTCCTTCACGTGAATTGCAGTAAAATTTTAAATATGTAAGAATTAAATATTAGAGGGGGGGCATCAGAATTTTAGAAATATTAAAGTGGGGCATAGCTCAAAATCGTTTGGGAACCACTGACCTAACCCAATTCCATAACACACTATGATTGAATTAAAATAGTTACGTTACAAGTCTCCTAGCCCGTTAGGTTCATAGGTGCACCATATGTGCTGCAGCCATAGTATCAATAGTGTGGCTAGGACAAGTTAGCCTAACGTTTCCCATTCCTCTTCAGGCTAGTTTTAAATGCAAAGTTTTCTAAAACGAGAACTCAGCCAGCCTTGCTATTTAACCCTAAGCTGGGTAAGTGAAGAGATGTATTTATAACTTTCATAAGGATGATTGTGCTAAAGTGAATATAAATTGGCAACGCTACCCGTTGCACTGCCTGTCAGTATTTGTACTAATACCATAATACTAATTCCAACATTACTTAAGTTGACTGGTCTGCTCGGAAAAAAGGGACTAATTCCAAAAAACTATAATATAAATTAAATATTAAGAAGTGCTTTATGTACCGTTAAATATTATAGCTAATATTTCATGAAATTAGGAAACTTTGATGATGAATATCAACCTACGATTTCCCTTAAAACTTATTTGTGCCATGCTTAAAATTAAACATCAATTTCTTCTATCTATATACATACTTGTGCAAATTAACTGAAACAAGCACTTTAGTTTCCTTTCATTCCCCATACAGTCAGTTTTAGACCCACTGGAGTGACAGGGTGTAATTGATTTCTATTTTTCCTTAGATGAGGTCATTTGCAGTGGTGTGCAGTAATATGAATCTATTTTCGGGGTGTATGATGAAATTTGTTTGGCCTTGAAAAATATTGCATCATCCGTGATCGCATCAGATTTTTATCACGCTCAAACACTATTGTCTCGACTGTCGATTAGTTGTTCTACGACCATTGTCTGCGATGGAAGTTACTCCAAGAAAGCTGCACGAACTCACTGGCAAGCCTTACCAGTGAGCAAATCAAAGTACTGTAGACCGGCCCAGTAATTCTCCTTATTTAAACCCAATCGTGAATCTGTAGTCAATCTGCAAGGAACGACTTCGTGGAATTGACATATACTAACAAATTCAGTCTGCTTAGCAGTGAATGAAAAAAAAAATCAAAGTAGACTGCCCCCTGAAACTAAGACAACATCTAAACACAGACTCTGTAACTTCTAATAATTAAGAAGCAGTCCAGAATCATCCTATGGCGTTTATAAACTTTCTTACACCTTCTGGGATGCCTCTCCATCGCCTTAACTTAAAAGTTGAAGTAATTATTATGTTTCTTAGAAACTTGTCTATAAAACAAGGTCTATGCAACGGAACACGCTTGAAGGTACTTCAGCTCCACGGGCATAGCATCGAAGCTTCAATTATAAGTGGATCTCATTCTCAGACGAGAGTACTGATTCCAAGAATCAAACTTAAGTCAAGCGATGCAAACATTCCATTTGTCCTGCATTGGACCCAGTTCCCGGTTCTCTTCTATGGCAATCAATAAAGCACTGGTGGGGAGGGCAAACATTCACTAGAATTGGTATAAACTTGCCACAGCCGATCTTCACTCATAGCTAGCTTTAATGTAACGTTTTCAAGAGCAATGTCGATGAACAGTGTGTGAGTTAACGTGATAACTCCACCGATGGTCGCAAAAGGGGAATCACCTTCACGAGAAACAATCTATATAGAAATGTGATGTAACGAATAGAATTCATATATACTTTCACACAATAACTTATATTAAAATTATAATATACAATAAATAATAAATAAAGGACAATATAATTTTTTATTAAACAAAATAGTGCAAATTAAACTATTTTGATTAACTGATAAATATCCATTGGACAATATTTAATTATCCGTGAATTTTTCACGGATCCAGCTGGTACTTATAATTGATATATGCAGTCAAAAAAAAAAAGAGTCCTAGATTGTTTATGTGGAAGAATGTGTTGCGCCAATCTTCAGAGTAGAGAGATTTTGTCTACCTTGAATGAAACACAATTCGAATCTGATTCATTGATTCTGTTTTGCTAAACATTACGTCGTGTATTCAGATATTTCTCAGACTAAATTCGAGAATCGTGTAAACACGACTAGTGTGAGAAAGACATTAATCTTCTTAATTCATTTCCTTCTTGATTTCTGTAATCTTTGTATTGACGCAATCAATTCTTCTTATCTTTTACGCCTGTAGCATACTAAGCAAGGTTTTGAAAATATCAAAATTGTAAATATTGAAATTTAATGTATTTCCATTTGAACGATTGGCGCAATACAATCTTTCCCTACAAAGTGTGACGTAAATTAAATCTAATGAGGAATGATAATCAAAGAATATAAAAGACCAGATTTCAAAGACTTGTGGCTAAAAATGTTAACTCTTTTAATGTTTTCGTGATAATAGTAGCCGGAATGAAAATAATAGCAACCGAATCCTTGAACAGACGCCAGGTCGTCGTCCATCGATTGTAGTCTAGTCTGAACCCTTCGGCTTCTGTAACTCCAGTCACGATCACTATGTTCCTACTGTACTTTTTATCATTCCCGACTTATGTCTACTTTCCATGATAACTTTTATTTATATAAATGTGTACTATTTTCCTCCATTCTTCCTTCCTTAAACTGTCTCCCGACTTTTGAGATGTTTCATTTCTTTCCATGAATCTATTTTTTTCAGTCACTTTAAAACTATTAAGACACTAATCTTTTTTTTCTTAATTTCTTTTCTTTTCTTTCTTTCACCCTCTGTAGTCTTTTAAAATCTTTTTTATTCCTTTCTTTTATCTCTCTTCCTCTTTTCTTTTATTTCTCTTCCTCTTTTCTTTTATTTTCTTCCTCTTTTCTTTTATCTCTCTTCCTCTTTTCTTTTATTTCTCTTCCTCTTTTCTTTTATTTCTCTTCCTCTTTTCTTTTATCTCTCTTCCTCTTTTCTTTTAATTCTCTTCCTCTTTTCTTTTATCTCTCTTCCTCTTTTCTTTTATTTCTCTTCCTCTTTTCTTTTAATTCTCTTCCTCTTTTCTTTTATTTCTCTTCCTCTTTTCTTTTATTTCTCTTCCTCTTTTCTTTTAATTCTCCTCCTCTTTTCTTTTAATTCTCTTCCTCTTTTCTTTTATTTCTCTTCCTTTTTTCTTTTATCTGTCTTCCTCTTTTCTTTTATTTCTCTTCCTCTTTTCTTTTATCTCTCTTCCTCTTTTCTTTTATTTCTCTTCCTCTTTTCTTTTATCTCTCTTCCTCTTTTCTTTTATTTCTCTTCCTCTTTTCTTTTATCTCTCTTCCTCTTTTCTTTTTTTTCTCTTCCTCTTTTTCTTTTAATTCTCTTCCTTTTTTTTTTTTTTTCTTTCTTTTTTCTTTTTCTTCTTCTTCCTTTTTTCTTTTTCTTTCTTTTTTTTTTTTTTTTTCTTCTTCTTTTCTTTTTTTTATTTCTCTTCCTTTTTTTTTTTTTTCTTCCTCTTTCTTTTTTTTTCTCTTCTTTTTTTTTTTTTTTATTTCTTTCCTTTTTTTCTTTTTTCTTTCTTTTCTTTCTTTTTTTCTCTTCCTCTTTTCTTTATTTCTCTTCCTCTTCTTTTTTTTCTCTTCTTCTTTTCTTTTTTTCTCTTCCTTTTTCTTTTCTTTTCTCTTCCTCTTTTCTTTTATTTCTCTTCCTCTTTTCTTTTATTTCTCTTCCTCTTTTCTTTTTTTCTTTCTCTTCCTCTTTTCTTTTCTTTCTCTTCCTTTTCTCTTTTTTCTCTTCCTCTTTTCTTTTTCTTCTTCCTTTTCTTTTTTCTCTTTCCTCTTTTCTTTTATCTCTCTTCCTCTTTTCTTTCTTTTCTTTTCTTTCTTTCCTTTTTTTCTCTTCCTCTTTTCTTTTTTATTTCTCTTCCTCTTTTCTTTTATTTCTCTTCCTCTTTCTTTTTAATTAAAAAAAAAAATTTTTTTTATTTCTCTTCCTCTTTTCTTTGTCTTTCTCTTCCTCTTTCTCTTTTATTTTAAAATCTTTTTTTTTTATCTTCTTTCTCTTTCTTTTTTTCTCTTCCTCTTTTTTTTTATCTCTCTTCCTCTTTTTTTTCTTTCTCTTCCTCTTTTCTTTTATCTCTCTTCCTCTTTCTTGAAATTTCTCTTCCTTTTATTTAATCTTCTCTTCCTCTTTTCTTTTATCTCTCTTCCTCTTTTCTTTTAATTCTCTTATTCCTTCTTTTTTAATTTTTCACCGTTTTTATTGTTCTTTTTTACTTGTGTTTTCTTTTTTCATAATCCGTTTTTATTTTTTTATTTCCTTTTGCACTCATTTTCACTTTCTTCCGTCTTTATTCTCTATTTTTTTAATTCTTTTTTCTTCCTAATTTCTATTATCCCTTCTCCTCTTTTCTTTTACAATCTTTTTTCATTTCTTTTTTATTCTCTTTCCTTTTTCTTTTACTAGTTTTTTTCCTTCTTTTTCACTTTCATTCTTTCATTCGATTCTGTCTTTTCCCATTCTCTCTTCAATTCCTATTCTCAGTTTTCTTTCTTTTAATCTTATTTTTTTTATTCTTATTCCTTTCTTCTTGTTCGATAGTTTCATTCTTATCCCGTTCTTCTTGTTCGTTATTTTTATTCCTTTTCTTCTTGTTCGTTATTTTTATTCTTATTCCTTTCTTCTTGTTCGTTATTTTTCATTCTGTTTTACTCTCTTTATTCCACTTTAATCCTATTTTCATTCTACAGTTATTTTTTTTATTATTTCTTCTCATTTTTTAATTTCTTTATTATTCTATTCTAACTAGTTTTTAGTCTTTCTTGATTTTTCATTTTTTTTCTTTTTTCGCAATTTACGTGGACGTGTTCGAGGTTTAATAGAGAGTGGCTTGAAATAAGAAATCGCAGTGGCGAGTTCGAATTCCAGTCAGGTTCATTACGTTCACATTCGTGAAAAACACTGTTTGGGAAAGATATGAATCCCTCTGTACACCACAAGTTTAAAAATAAATCTAAAAAGATTGTATCTCGAAAAATCATTGTTATTCTCAAAAGATTGTTAATACACGATTTCGTATTGTTAAAAAATATTCACTCACAAAGAAAAAATCATTAAAAGAAGCAACAGAAAAAGGTTGATAAACCATAAACAGCAAATCAATCTATCGTTCTTTACTTCTGTTTAACCAGGAATATTTTTCGATTAGGTTTTTTTTTTCGATTAGTCTTTTTTTTTCGATTAGTTTTTATCCTTTTTTTCTGCCTTCACCAATTTAAATCGTTTGTCGTTTCTTTCGTCTTTCCCTTTTTTGTATTTTCCTTTTTTCTTGTTAATTTTTTTTTTCAATCTTTTTCAAGGAAACCTTTTCCTCTTTACTTCTTATTTCTGATAATCCGCCTGGTCTTATATCAATTCCTGTATGAAACATTCCGTTTTATTTGAAATGGTCTATCTTTTAACCTAAATTTTTTTTTTCAATTTTCCCTTTTTCCATCTTTGGTCTTTCTTTCTTCCTTTCTCCTTTTCAAACCAATCAATTCGTAAAAATTCCTAGATTTTAAATAATTATTATCTACATGTAAACAAAATCTATAAAAAATTTTATTTTTTTTTACCAAAATAAATAAAAAATATATATATATATAAAAATAAAATAAATAATCTATGTATCTAAATAAAAATATATATATTTTCTTTAATATTTGTTCAATTTATTATCTATTATTGTTTATCTTTATGTCTTTCTCTTCTCTCTCAGATGCATTTATATTTATTTCTTTTTCTATTTTTTCATCATTTCTTTTCATCATCAATATATAACTATCTATATCATCTATGAATCTATATAATAATACATTGTGCAACACACACACACACACACACACATATATATATATATATATATATATATATATATATATATATATATATATATATATATATCCATCTACCTAATATTTGTTATTATCTATCTCACTCAGTCTGGATTCACAAATCTATTTGTCTAGTGTCTCAGTCTGTTTCCAATGAATCTATCTCAATATCTATCTCACTCTGTTCATATTTATCAATCTCAATTTGAAATATCTATCTATCTAAAAATCCTCAGTCTGTTCATATTAAATCTATCTATCTCAAAAATTCAAATCTAGAAAATCTATATATCTATCTATCTCAGTCTGTTCAAATTATCTATCTAAAAATATCTATCTATCTATCTATCTATCTCTGCTCATTCTATCTATCTATTTGTATAACCTATCTAATTTTACCTCTTCTTCCGTTTTTTACTCTCTTCTTCCTAAATCTTTTTTTTTGCCATTCTTTTAATTTTTCTTCTTTATTTTTTCATTCTTCCTTGTTGTCTTTATTCTTTCTTTACTGCATCCCTTTTCTCACTTCATGTTTTTATTTTTTTTCTTAATTCCTTTAACCTTCCTGTCTTTCCTTCCTATTTTTCTTTCTTTTCCTTTTTTCTTTCATCTCTTGATTCTTTTCTCTTTTTTTTTATTTCATTTTCCTCTTTCATCTTTCTTTTCTTTTTATTTTTTGTCTTTCCTTTCTTTCCACACTCATTTCTGCATCTCCATCTTGTCCCTTACGCCACCCAAATACATGACTGTCTTCCAGCCAAAAAATCCAGCCTGATAATTCAGACGCAACATAATAAAATTTCCAGCGACGCTAAATTCTCAAGAAACTCAATTGAAAAATATAGAACCGAACTGAGATAAAATATCCCGCTTGCTTCACTCGCCATTAAGGGTTTTTTTTTCAATGTACACAAATCAGTTTGACCCATTGTTTCCACGTAAACATGTCGCATCTTTTATATATAAATACATAATATAACAAGTGGAAATAGGACTTATCTCAATATCAACTGAGTTTTGCAATTTTGTATGGAGCACCTACAAAATTCTGCTTGTCTATATAAACTACATTTATACATTTCTATCTACGATCACCGGTGCATCTGTTTAGTTACCGAACTTCCTGAGCAGGAAACAGCTACACTGACCGTTTGATCGATACGTTTTCTACGGCGGAGATTATTTAAAGCCAGAAAACACGGAGAGAGAGGGAGAAAGCGGGAGAGAGAGGGAGAAAGCGGGAGAGAGAGGGAGAAAGTACGGCCAAACAAATAGAGAGAGAGAAAGAAAGAGGTAAAATGATTTTCTGATTGACAAATAAAATTAAACCGTTGAGCCCTGGCCACCGCTTTACCGGTGGTAGAGAAAAATGACTTAATGCCCAACCACCGGTTGAAGGGTGGTAGAGAAAGATGACGTAATACCCAGCCAACGGTTGAACAGTGGTGGAGAAAAATGACGTAATGCCCAGCCACCGGTTGCACGGTGGCAGAGAAAGATGACGTAATGCCCAGCCACCGGTTGAACAGTGGTAGAGAAAAATGACTTAATGCCCACCTACCGGTTGAACGGTGGTTAAACACTTGTAACTATTTTTATACCTTCCGTGAAACATTACATACCAATTATTTGAGTATTTTAACTCACGAGCCCAGGCAGAAGGGTTGAAATTGTTCAGAAACGCAGATTTCCGTTTCTATTTTTTTTTTTTTTTTTGTCTGGTCACTAGTTGTACTTCTGTGCATATTTTTTTTTATTTTGCTTTGTTGAAACGTGGGTAAAATATTGTATTTACGATAAACGCTTATCCTATTGACGCCATATGCCCGGTGGGGGGGGGTATCATTTTTCTTTCTGCTTCGATACATTTGAGTGATCTCCAATTGTTGGAGTTATAATTTGGAATACAGTTTGTTGCGAGCGGTTATGCGTTTCCCATCTTGTTTCGGGCGTTAATAACGTTGGTGTTTGAAATTAGGAATAAGAATTTCTATTGAAAAAAGTCCCTTGCTTGTTTATGGGTTGTCCAACAGAAGAAGTTTGTAGCAGGAACTAGTGTAACATAAAATTAAATACAATACAATGGTGCGATTGTAGTATTCGGTGTATTTTGTAACCTAGAAAATGTTACTGAATAGAATAATCAAAGGAAGATTAGTAATGAACGATAATACTTGGGTCAAGAACAACACATATAAGATTCGCCAGCGGCGCGTAGAAGTAGTAGTCAACTGCTAGAAGTGAGTCAAGTGAATTCCACAATGAATTTCCAACTCTAGGATATCTACCAACCGTCCTACACGGTCAGATGTGGCACAAGACCGAATTTAATATGGGGTATCCGAGCCCGTAGACCCCGTATAAAACGGGGTTGGGTAACTGTTTCCCGAGACAAGACTCTGCCCTTCGACATAGCCTTGTCTGGAGATCCTCTCTGCCCGGAGGTAGAGAGTTTGACACACACAGCTGGAGACGAATCTTCAAATCTAGACCAACATACAGTATTTACTACTATATTTATGTGAATGGGGACATATCCATTATCGTCCGTATGTATGCTACAATAGTCTGCCATAATGTTTCTAATACAGTGGTCACTCTATCATTCAAAATTCATTTAAAGAATTGTAATTTGCAATTCACATTTTAGTTGCTCCTTTTTTCTTTCATAAAAGAACTGCATTCATGGCATAGTTGCGTTTCTTGGACAGGATTAAGGAGATTGCACCCTTTCAAAAATGCATCGGCACATCTTCACGGGAAATGATGGTTCTGTAAAATCCGTTGGCAAGTCTTTTATTTACTTTGTTCGCTTCCACTTCCGTTTGAATGCCTTACACCGGAGGTGGGGGACCCAATGCCTCACAGCAAGGCGCGTTTCTTAAATACCGAGGTCGACTGCCCCATACTCTGCAATTGCGCTCTGTACGCCTGTCAGTTTCATTCTTTCATTATTCTTCTTCTTCTAAATGGCGCCTTTGATGGCCTACGCCCGATATCAAGTCACTTTCCATTCATAGAAATTAAAGTATTTGTACAATTTACATGCGGACTATTGTTCTCGTTTTTTGTTTTTTTTTTTTTTTTGTTATCGCAGAGTTTTGACCATTGTACTCTCCGGCCTTCAGCAGATGTATGTCGATCCGAGTAGGCTACGGGGAAATTTTGAAATAAACCCTTTATTCAATCTACAGAGATAGACTGTTCTCGTTCCACGGCCGAAAAGTTTTGATAACAACAACAAAGATCATTGTGCGTGTAAATAATAATAACTCCCAATCCCAGAGATTCAGACAAAATTTCAATTATTTACAAATCCTAACCATTGTGTTTAGTCCCCTCCCTTCGTTAGTTTGTACGACCTTTACGCCCTGCCAATACATCATAAATAATGGACTATTCCATTTTGATCACGTGGATAGAGACGAAAAGACACTAATTGTTTTCAGCGGGAAAGATAAAGAAAGAAAGGGAGGAAGATAGAAGGAGAGTGAGAGAGAGAACCAGATAAGAATGAAAAGAACAGGTAGTACAACTGTACTTTCATCTTAGTGTTCATGTCGGCTGAGATAAAAGTGCCATATTTCAAGCGCATAGTATCAAACGACCGAAACTGGGGAATTTAGTTCAGCGAGAAAGTGACAGAAAGAAAGGAAGTAAAATAGGAGAGAGAGGGAGAGAATAAAATAAGGCTGATAAGAACAGATAGTACAACTACACATTGATCCTTGGATGATGGCGACCGATATAAAAGTGCCATATTTCAAGTGCACAGTATCAAACGACGGAAACTGAGGAAGACAATCGCAAAAATTCAGTTACCATAAGTAAAATAACATCGTCTACTGAATTATTTTCAAATCATTATTAAAAGAAATATTCGTAAGATGTGAACTTTGCTAGTGATTATAATCCCAACATATTCCCAAAATTCCCAAATATCAGTGCCCATTAAAGACGAAGCACAATATACTGTTCCTAAATGTTCGATACAAACATTAAAGTTTTTCGTTCGGATAATTTGTCGTTGGTCGTTGGTGTGATATAAATACGATTTTCTGTAACAGAGTCGTCCATTATAAAACGATAGCTCTTCATGTATTCCTGTCATTATATAATATCAGAGGTTGTATCTGTACACAAAAGCTTTATTAAATATACACTTCTAGTAATGGTTCAGGCCCGCTTTCCATTTAGAACGGCTTCAATTTCAATAAAAGAGCATTTGTTCCAATGTCTTAATTGGCCAATTTATATGATATATATATATATATATATATATATATATATATATATATATATATATATATATATATAGACACGTACAGATTCCTTATTCATATAAAGTAAACCTTTGCGCGCACACATACGCAGAAATATACACATACTTAGACGTATCTACATACATGTGTGTACATACACTGAAACTAAAATATAAGTATGATTTGATTTTGCTTAATTTGAAAATTCACGTTGGAATGAAAATAAAAAAAAGATCTATGCAGCATCGCCCTCTATAATTTTTTTATAACTATAGTAATTATTAGCTTGACAAGAAAACTTGGTTCTGGAATGATTTTTCTCCTGTTTTGTCCCTTTAAGAGGTGGGCGATCATGTCTCACCTATCATTTGTAGCTTTGAGAAATATTTATCTTTTTACTATCTATACACTTCCCTGTTCTGTCATCCATTTTCACAAACATGTTAAGTAGGTAACTCGCTCTGTCCCTCTTGCCTTCAATATGTCCTGTGAGTTTCGTATTCTCCAACCCTTCTTTTCTCATTATTTGTCCCAGAAATTTCAACCGTCTCTTTCTGATTTTATGATAATTAAATAATATGAGGAATTGGTAAGTAGATTTTCAAATGTTTTTTTCGTTTCTTTTTGTCAATACCATTTGTCTTTTTTTTCTCGAATGATTCTTTCCGGAATGGAATTCTTTTTTATACGAAATTTCAGTATCAGAGATTTCTTATCTTCTCCCCTCCAACCAGCGTATATGGGTGTCTATCTCGAACTTGCTATTTCTGTGATCATGTGAAAAGATCGGTATGACTTGCGATAGAATTGCACACAACAATCCTGGAATTTGTGCCATGACCCATGTTGCAACCGAAAAAAAAAACATCTGGAGTATTGATCAAAATTAGAACTCGTAGTGCCGAATTTATTTCTCGATTTATAACCAACTGTGCCATTTCGCCCGTCCGCAGCTGCCTATCCCTACCCGTTCCCATTACAACACGTAGAAATTAAGTTAACAAGCACGTGACACGTTAGCCGGCTGACGACACAGAACACCTCGAACTATTTACCGTGTAGCGAAATTAGATTACTACGCATTCGCTGCGAGTGAAGAAGCGGCTTAGGAGGTCGGGGGAAGACGTGATGCGACACCGAAATTGAGGCTGGAAAAGAGTGCGGACGAGGGAAGGCTTAATTGTCGGCTAGAGAACGAAGAACGTAGAAAAAGAGGCACAAAGATTCCGGGCCGTTGATAAATCTTCCTCGGTTTGAAAACAGGCAGAGCGACCAGTTCCGAAGATAACTAACGAAGTCAGAAGCGAAGCGAATTCTTTGTAATAATGTAATGGTTTTCGCGGTTTGCAAGCGAAACAATGAAACTCTATGGAATCGGCCTTGGTGTACGCATCTCTGACAGCAATATATCAGTTGGCTTCAAATAAATGTAATACAAGGATTTTAATTTATTAACAAGTACCAAGAAGCCAAATAAAGTAATGCCCGCCAGTATAAGAGTGCTTCTCAGTAGTACCAAGAAATCTGTGCTTACTTATAAAATCAGCATTTCTCAATAATTCAACAAGTAAGGATCGAACTCACTTCTTATTTAATAGCTACATTGTCAAAGAAAGTCTGTGTTACGGCAATCTTTCAAGTGGAAAAACGCTGCCTCTTGAGAAATATTCCATTCTAAACACGAGCATTTGCCAAAGCTCGATTGCTGACCTTTCGTGCCAATGTGAATTAATTACCGATTTCAGCTCAAGTGCCAAGCATCCACAATTCCTTATCTTGTGGAGTTTATCAGGCTGAGATGCATACGGTACAAGGCCACATGGAATGGGCACCTACTTAGACTCTAGGAATTGTCTCCCAAGACAGTAATCCATACTTCCTTATTCTAAAAACTGTTTTGTGAAAAAGAGTAATTTACTACATTATTTACATTATTCGGACTGTTATCCTCATCTTCATTGTCATATTCACAACGGTTCGGCCGTTGTACGTTCCGGACTTCTTCAGGTGATTGGAATTTCAAACCGAACCCTTTATTTCGCCCACCGGGGTGGATTGTTCTAGTTCCACGTGCCATGCCTCTTCCGTATGTCTCAGTTATTTTCCTTTAAGTCAACTCACCAAGTTTTGCTTCACCACTTATGTGGCCTGGTATTGAACTCACAAATTTTGGGGTCTAGTCACTAAATCTAATCAACGTCTTTATTCACTGGCTCATGTGTCTTTGAGGAATGAATTTTTGGGGGACTTTTAAACCTAATATCTCAACAATCATTTTTTTACCAATGCTCATATTGTTATTTTTGTTATCATTATTGCATTTTTTACCTTAGCTTATATTGCAATTTTTGTTGTTATTCATTGCTTTTCTCTAGTACTTCTTATTACTGGTTCCCGTATTGTATTCATTTCTATGCTTGGTCGGTTCAGGGAGAGGCATGGCACGTGGAAATAGAACAATATACTCCGGTGGGCGAAATAAAGGGTTCGGTTCGAAATTCTAATCACCTAAAGAAAGCCGGAGCGTACAACAGCTGAAACGTTGTGAATATAGCAATGAAGATGAGGACAACAGTCCGAATAATGTAAATAATGCAAGTAATCATAATACCTCATCTCAGAGATATAGACATATATTGAGTAATTTACTACAAATACTTCTCAGTGGGGAGGGTGAATGATTTTACGATTGCAAGAGGGTTTATTGAAAACAGACTTTCGTATTTATAAGCAGCCTCTTCTTCCTCAAGTGATATTATTTGAAAGATTTAGTGGTACGTTCAAAAGGAATAGAGTTCATCGGCTCACGTATAATGATCTTGTTGGTTTTCAATCGCGAATAGAAAGGATTATAAATAAGGAAAAAAAAGAAGGACTTAGCTTTGGATTTCTAGTTTATTACAAGTAATGACGGTTATAATAACTGAGACAAGCTTGAGTCAGAAGAGAAATGGAATTTTTCAAATAAGTTTGAGATTTTATGACGCAAGTAAACAACCGACGTCGTTAAAAAAAGGATTTTCGGGATGAGTTGTTGCAATTTGAACAGACATTACAATCATAATTTTTTACTGTTATTCTTAAATTAACTAGGAAAAAAATGTAAAAAAAAAGAAGAAGGATTACCGAAAAGTTGCAAGAAAATAAAGAAAGATTAAATAAAGAAAGAAAAATATGAGAGCGTAAGAAAGAAAGAAAGAAAGAATGAAAGAAAGAAAGAAAGAAAGAAAGAAAGAAAGAAAGAAAGAAAGAAAGAAAGAAAGACACAAACAAACAAACATGATCACGGAAAAAGAAACAGAGAAAAATATAAAAAGTGTAAAAAAAAAAAAAAAAGAAAGAAAGAAAGCTAAAATGCGCACGGAAAAAGAAAGAGTATAAAACGTAAAAAGCGTAAGAAAGAAAGAAAGAAAGAAAGAAAGAAAGAAAGAAAGAAAGAAAGAAAGAAAGAATTAAATTGTGCCAGTTAAAAAAGAAAGAGATTAAAACGGTAAAAGAAGGAATGGCGTATTTGAGGGAAGGCATCAGATGAATGAACACAACTGAATTGAGTAAAGGGAGCAAAAAAAAGGGATAGACAAATTGAAAGAGGAAGGAAAGTAAGAGAAAATTGGATCTGCATCAAAACGAGCGACCATCGGCTTTTATATCCGGTGCGCTGTGTCTGTCATCTTCAAAAACACAATTAATAACACTGTTGTGCTGCCCTTCCAGTTTCACTGGTTCGTTCACTCGTTTCCCTCGCCCCTGCCACTTGCACTATGTTGCCTTCTCGCAGGGCCTTGTCACTCGACTGGTCGCCATCTTTCTTTCGGCCGAACGACCAGCATCATTCGAACATCCTCAATTCTTTCCTTCTGTCCTTGCAAATATGGACGTTCAGCTTGACGTAACTGATTGATCCTGGCGTTCAAGCCACGAAGCCATTTTTTCTCCTTGGCACTACTTCCTATCTTTTTCGATTCGACTACTACCTTTATCTTCATCAAATTCATCTATCTATCTATCTATCTATCTATCTATCTATCTGTTAATTTCTATCTATTGCTATCTATCTATCTATCTATCTATCTGTTCATTTCTGTCTATCTTTCTGTTCATTTCTATCTATCTATCTATCTATCTATCTATCTATCTATCTATCTGTTTATTTCTATCTCTGTTTATTTCTATCTATCTATATATTTATCTATCTGTTCATTTCAATCTATCTATCTATCTATCTATCTATCTATCTATCTATCTATCTGTTCATTTCTATCTATCTACCTATCTATCTATGTGTTCATTTCTATCTGTTCATTTCTATCTATCTATCTATCTATCTATCTATCTATCTATCTATCTGTTTCTACCTATCTATCTATATGTATCTATTTGTTAGTATCTATCTCTGTATTGTAGAGAGCCATGATCGCCCACGTCCGTAATGGACAAGACACGAAGAAGAAGATGAAGAAGAAGAAGAAGGTTATAGATTATTACGCAAATCATATTCACATGTAGAATAATAAAATAATAATTTATTCATGCATACGAGATATTAATAAATTATGTTTCTATATCATTAAAAAAATGCATTTATTTATAAATAAAAAATTGTTTGCATAATAAAAACAGGTATTCCCAAGACGAATTATTATCAATTGATTTTCTTATAATACTTGTCTCAATTTGTAATTCGGGTGAATAATATTGTAAGTAAATCACTGGAACAAAGATTAGTGAAGAAAAGGTTTCATCGCGTGAGGGGCATGGAATAATAATAATAATAATAGCGAATACCGTAGTTCAGTGCGGCAATGCGTACGACACAACGCTACTCTTTGCGAACTATTTTGCGACCCTGTTCCTATGAGCAAAAGTTCTACGTATAATGAATAGACGAGTCTATATATTCAACAGTTAGTGGAGAGATGGTCCGGCGTCTTTCTACACAATAGATTTTTTTTTTATTAGGAAAGATATTCTAATCCAAAATAGATTAAACCGTATTATTATATTATATGCCTTGAAAATTTTACCAAAATTGGTTGTTTTAATTCCAATTTCATTCGGAAAATAACTGTTCGATCGCTTTCAACTATTATGTTGTCACACATTATAGGTTGCCGCACTTCATAGGAAATGAATAAAACGCTTCTGAATTGTTAAATAACTAATTTATTTCGTTGAAATTGGTACCATTTTGATAAATGACTGTTCTCCAACTTACCTTTAAATTCTTGCACCCATCTTTAGAAAAATTATCACCCGTTGATGTGATAAACAGTTCGATAAATACTTCGATTACTATTTCCTTATCGGAAAAAGTTTTAATGTTTATAAAAAGCTCAAAATACTTAAATAATTGATAATCAGTAGGAGAGATATCAGGTGAATATGGAGGATTAGACAAAATTTCATCATTCAGGCTATGCAGCTTTTGGTCAGTTTAAGCGTCGGGCCCGTGCGTTGTCGTGCAGTAAAATTGGGCCATTCCCCATTCACAAATCTAGGATGTTTTTTTTGTTTCAATTTTTCGTGCATGCACTCATTTTTTCCACGATACGAGCTTGCTGTTATTGTTTTCCCTTGAGGCAAGAATGAATAATGACTAACCCCTTAGAAAGACCACCATGCAGTAACCATTAACTTTTTAGGGTGCAGTGGAGGTTTTGGGTATTGTTTTAGTAATTCCCTTGCATCTAACGCCTGGCCTTACTTTCGTCAAAGGGTATCTATTTCTCTTTGCATGTAAAGATTCGGGGCAAAAATGTTTTTTACCAGTTTGTGATCATTTTCATTAGGCTTATGAATAGCAATATGTTGAAAGGAAAATTATCGGAAAAAAAAGTCGGGAATAAGTCAAGATTTTTTATATATTAGGCGGTTACTTCTTTAGACGACCGGTTCAAATACCAACCAAAAAATGCGTCATTTCATGTGTGACATCCTAGTATTATTGGTGACTTTTAGAACGGAATATATCATCGTTTTCAAATTCAAGATAACCTTAACTAAATAAGACTTTTGTTTTTTCATTCAAATGGAAATTATTTATGACTGCACTTGATTGGTTAAGTAATCAAAACAACAGTTGGAAAACAGGTGCGACTTAATTCTGCTCTAATTTTGTTCCCGTTTGACTTAACACCATACTAAGTCGACTTTAATAAAAGTCCATAAAAAGAGAGAAGTACACGTTTTTCTACAAACAAACAAAAAACGACAGAATTTTAGAAGCGGTAGTATTACGGCGGAGTAATGGATAGCGGCTCGGGTTGAGGATTCGGAGAGCCGAGTTCGAATTCCAGTCGAATCTTTCGTGCTAATAAGCTTGGCAAAGGTATAATTTCTTTTCTTCTCCCCCAATTATGAGTAAATAGCAGGACAGACTGGGTTCTCTAGCATTGGATACCAACTGGTCTACCGCAGAAAGAAATGGCAACCTACTGCGGGAAAAAAACTGTATCGTCAGTCATGTATCGAAAGATACATGATCGCCTAAGCGTGTATCTTCCATGGCACATAAATGACAGAATATTATTGGAATTAAGAGAAAGATTGGAAATCCAGTCAGTATTTCAAAATCAGTGAATATGTTTTGATATCAAGGAATATTTTTGCACTATTTACATTGTTTGCACTGCTGTCATCATCTTTATTGTCATATTCACTTTTTGTTTCGTATTTTTCCAATGAAACATGACTCAGTACACATATTAGTACTTCGTATGTCCATTCCACGAAGCCATTCCTTGCAAATTGACCACAGATTCTCGATTGGATTTAAATCAGGTGATTTTCCGAGCCAATCGATACTACTTTGATTGCTCACTGGCAAAGCATGCCAGTGTGTTCGTGCAGTGTTACAATTTTTGTACACTTCCTCAGAGCAACGTCCACCACAGACAATGGCCGGGGGACAACTAATCGACAGTCGAAACAATAGTGTCTGGGTAGGATGAAAATCTGATGCAATCACCGATGATGCAATATTTTTCAAGGCGACAAATTTCATCATACACCACGTAAATAGATTCATATTACTGCACACAACTGCAAATGACATAATCTGAGGAAAAAATAGAAATCGATTACACTCTGTCACACTAGTTGGTCTAAAACAGACCGTATGTTGAAAGAAAGGAAACTAGAGCGGTTGTTTCAATTACTTTGCACAAGGACGGGTATCTTAGCATTCTCTATTGAAAACCAAATATCTTGATGACACGGAATTACGTATCTGTCATTTGGTATAACAGATACATGATTAAACATTAAGTCATTACATAAACATTAACGATTTTACTTTTTTCGTCATTGCTTAATGTTTTATTATTATAAGAAAAAGTCTTAATAGAATTTAAATTATGATTTTTTTTTTTTCTAAAAGTGATCAGTGTACATAAAAAATATTCTGTCGTAAAATGAAAAAAAAAAATAAATCCCAAACATTATTCAAAAGAAAAAACATTGTTTTGAATGAATAACTATCTTCACTCTAATTTACAGAAGAAAGCTCTTTATCAATGGAATGAATTTTTATAAGAATTGTTTTCATTTTTTTTTTTAATTTAAAAAATTTATAAACTTTCAAATAATTTTAAATTTGGAATGGTATTCATTTCTTTTCACTCAATGATATTGTTATAAATTAAAGACCTTTATTAATCATAAATAGAAAATTCGTCTTTTCTAATATTCTGGAAATAATTTTAATTTATTTAATGTGTGTATAAACGTGTCAGTTTTGGTAAATACTGATGTCCAAACGCGACATTATCAGAAAATAAGAGCATTCCCGATTTCAAATAATATTTTCAAAATTTTCAATATGTATATATAATTATTTATTTTGGTTATTATTACCTAAAAATCAATAAAATATAAATGGTTAATTATTATATATATAAAATTATATATATAAAAGGCGTTCACGTTATATATATAAGTAATATATTTAATAATAAATGTTTAATAAAATAATAGATAAATAAAAAAATATTTTGAGAAATATTAAAAAATATATATACAGTATAAAAAATATTAAAATAATTAATATAATATTTTAAAATATATAAAAATAATTGTTTTAAATGAGATTAATTATATTTAATTAATTAATATTCTTATATAAATAAATTTATAAATATATGTTTTATATATATATATTTATATATAAATTGAATTACGTTATTGTTGATTATTATAATATATAGTTTATGAAAAATTAGGTAATTTATATTGATAACAAAAAATTCATTCCAGTCAAAAAAATTTAATTTGAAATGCAGAGCAAATTTTTAAAAAAAACAAATTTATTTAATTAGTTTAAAATGAAAACTAAAATTAACGTTTCAAGAAAGACCTTTTAAAAATGCATTTTTAAATCTTAGGTCAGACTTTTCTTTAAAAGTCTCAATTTTAATGGGAAGTCATTAGAAATATTTTTTTTTTTTTTTTTTAGCTTGTTTTGATTTGTTTGTTTAATATATATCATATATATATATATTTAATATATATATTTAATTTTCTTGAGAGTTTTGAACAACAAAATGATATACATTATTTTGTTTTCACAATTGAATATATGGTAGACAAACATTCAGATTTTGTGTATATAAATTTTTTGTGGATGAATTTGATTACTAAAGGCGGTGATATCTCTGATATGTTGTAGTTTTCACAAGTTATATTTTTGAATAAAGTTTGATTTCTTTAGAAATATATATTATATGGGGGGGAGTTTTGAAAGAATTCTTTCTATGCAAC
The DNA here is from genome assembly GCA_903632075.3 of Acanthosepion pharaonis. Classification (NCBI taxonomy): domain Eukaryota; kingdom Metazoa; phylum Mollusca; class Cephalopoda; order Sepiida; family Sepiidae; genus Acanthosepion; species Acanthosepion pharaonis. The sequence continues at coordinate 189,300 of CAHIKZ030001888.1, forward strand.
TTTGGTTATTTCGTTGATTTTGTTTACTCGAACAGAATTTCATCATTGCTTTTCCGATTTGACTGGTTTTTGCGTCGACGAATCGTTAAGTTTTTCCAAAATGATACAATATTGGGGTTATTCTATTGGCTTTCTTGAAAAAATGCGGAATACCATATCCATTTATTATATGCAGATGTTGCATAATGAAAATTAAATTTCTTCAGTTTTTTGAAAAAGCTGAATCGGAAAACATTTACACACAAACACAAACATATCACGATATAAGAGTGGCTTTAAAATCATATATATTTTCCATAATATTCAGTTTAATAGAAAAGTTGTACGAAAATAAAACATGCTCTATATTTACAGAAGTATGCTTTTTTTTTTTTCTCTCTCACTGTCCCCCATTTTCTTTCTTTATACATGACCACACAACAGTGACACACACACTGACACACACACGACACACACACACTTCATATTTATCTAGAGGCTATCTTGATATATAGCACCTTTGAGGAATCGATAGCCGATCGGAGAACAAAGTCGAATCCATTACATTTGACTTAGGAGTGAAAATACCCTTGGGAAAAATATAAAAAATCGATCTTCTTCTCCTCCAGCTATGGGTCAAAATAGCAGGACAGAAGTTTTTCTAAAATTTGGAGATTGGCAACATGGTCAAGTTTAGCTGCAAGAACAATATAAACGCTCTC
>CAHIKZ030001888.1:195000-235000 GCA_903632075.3 Acanthosepion pharaonis
AAAAACTTTTTTATAAATATTCATATTTAAAGCGAATAAATTTATTTTATATTATTAATAAAAATTAATAATTAAATTTAATACAAATTTAATTAATTCATAAAAAATAAATAGTTATTTATTTAAAAAAAATATGATTCCATTATTAACAATGAAGATTAAGAATTTTCAAATATTAAATTTAAATTAAAATTTCAATATTAATTAAGTCAGAAAATTAAATTTTTTTAAATAAATATTTATTTATGGGTCATTTAAAGCGAAAAATTGAAAAAGAATTGTAAAAATTTTTTAAACCTATTTTTTTAAATATATATATATATATATATACATATTGATTTTATATTATATATATGGACGGTTGGATTTGTTAAATTTAATTTTTTTGGTTCATTATACAAATTTTTTAAATATTTTATATATATATATATATATATTTATATATATATATATATATTAGCTATGTTGAGGTTTTTATAAGTTTGAATAATGTATATTTTATATATATATATATATATATATATATATATATATATATATATATATATATATATATATATATATATATATGAATATAGCAAACAAAAAAATATTAAAAAATTAAAATCTTTAGACACACTGGGTTGTAGATTAATATTCTTTATTTTTTTTTTTTATTATTATTTCATTTAGATTCTTCGACTAGTTTCGACCAAAATGGCCATCATCAGGAGAAAAAAAATATTTCTGCTTGCTGGTAGCAGTAAACTACAGAAATTAATCTTTTGATGGAGAAAATGAACTTTTGTCTGTAGTTTTCATTTGTTTTTTTTTTTTTATTTTTTTAACATGAAATTTTTAACCATTCCTTGTGTTGGTCAAACAGTCTCTTTTAAGTTGTTATTTGAGATAAGAGCTGGATAGATACATGCTGCTCTGAATTCTCTGGTCAGTTTGACAGTTTTATTGGACCTGGTGAGGGGATGTGTCTCTCTGTTTAGTGTTTGTGTGTGTGTTATTTGGTTCTTAAAAAAGAGTGGGTATGATATGTGTATGGCAACAATATTATATGTGGATGAATGTTATCATTTTGGCTCATTAGGGATTGAGTGGCGAGTATGATGTGTGTAAGCATGTGTATATTATATACTTGTATATATATGTGTATAAGATTTCATTGAGGCCTGTTCACCTCCAGGTAAGCATGTCTGTCTTGTGTGGGTGAGAAATATGGGTAGGTTTTGATTTATATAGTTATATATATATATATATATCTATATTATTAAATTTATGGTAAATTCCATTTTGGCAATTTATTTTGTTTTTAGACGTTGTATCCAATTATTTTCAAAAAAAAAAAAAAATCTTTTAATATATATATATATATATATATATATATATATATATATATATATATATATATATATATATATATAGATATGTAGATACTAAAAAGGTCATAGTTTCAATTTAAATTATATTCCAATCGGATATTAGTAGCACTGATGAGCTGTGATGAATTGCTCAATATGTGAGTGTGGAATAATTAAAATATGAAAATAGTCTAAATGGAATTTAGGATCGTATTTATATATTGAGCGCTTAATATATATATATATATATATATATATATATATATATAACTATTTGTATTAGAAATTTTTCTATTAATATAACATATAAATATACAAGGTAAAAAAAAAAGTTCTGTCTATTTTTTGATTAGTCATTGAATGAATATTATAAATATATATATATAAATATATGTATATAATTGTTTTCAAATTCGGACAGCTGGAAGTAGGAACATCAGACGTTATAAAAAACACGCGCACCGTGCCGGCCATCAGTTATAATTTGGACATCTGTGAGAAGGATGGAAGTGTCTAGAGATCTCGTTCGGGGCTGTTTGATTTACGACTTCAAAGTGGGCTTATCAGCAGCTGCATCAAGTCGCCGCATATGTCAAGCGTTTGGGGATAGTGCTGTGGATGAACGTACTGCAAGGCGTTGGTTTCGAAAAATTCAAGTCGGGAGATTTGTCTCTCCATGATGAGCCTCGCAGTGGATGACCACAGGTCTTGAATGACGGAGTCCTGAAGGCGACCATTGAAGAGGACAGTAGTTTAATGTGTAGTGAACAAGACAATTCAACGTTTCCGATGAAACAGACTTCACCTGCATCACCTAGGTAAGACGTACAAACTGAGCAAGTGGGTTCCGCAAATGCTGTTGGAGGTCCACAAGGGACAACGAGTGGCAGCCTGCGTATTGCTGCTTTCTCGCCACCGTACCACATCCTTATTCAATCGAGTGCTTACCAGTGATGAAAAGTGGGTTCTGTACGAAACTCCCAAGCGTTCCAGACATTGGTTGTCTCCTCAGGATGCTGTCCCTCACACCGCAAGACCGTCAATGCACACACGCACGATTATGCTTTGTGTCTGGTGGACAGGTCGTCAAGTGGTTCATTATGAATTGGTACTAACGGGCCAAACGGTCACTGGAGACTTATACTCGCAGCAATTAAAACGTGTGCAACAGGCATTGCGCCAGAAGGATCCAGCACTGGTGAATCGCATGACAATGCCAGGCCACATGTCGCGCGAGTGGTCAGGGATACCATACAGCAACTTGGGTGGGAGACTTTGTGCCATCCAACTTATTCACCTGACCTTGCTCCATCCGATTCAACACTTCTTATCTCAACCCTTTTTAAGTTTATATAAAATATATATATATATATATATATATATATATATATATATATATATATATTTTGTCACCCCATCGAGTTCTCGTGTCATAAAACAGTGGCTCACGTTAATAAAATAGAATTAATGGCGATATCTTAATAAATCTAATATTATCCCTGTGAAACGTTATATTTTTCTTATATACGGACATATATATTTGTAAAAAAAAGAGGATAGAATCCACTTAGAACTCAATGTCAAGGACAGATTTGTGATGAGTTTGAATTAATGTGATTACGATTACAATGTAATAAATTATAACCATGGATTTATTAGTGTTGGGTAGCCAATATATATATATATATATATTTCTTCTTTTTTTAAAGCGTTTTTAAATAAAATTTGAATGTTTTTTTGGGTACAATTTAAAAAAATTCATATTAAAAAGCAAATGAACAAATATGTGGAAATTTTACAAAATGAATATTAGATATTTTTTTTAATCCTTTTTATTGCCATTTTTAATCCAAACCTCGCTATGGTTACCTCTATATAATGAACTTCAGCACAAAAGACTTTATTCCATTTGCTGTATATTTTCACTATTGGTAATACCTCATCAATATATGGTAACAACATTAATAATCTTTTGCTTTAAGGTCACAAAAAAAAATATTTATCGAAACAAGATATCTTTAAAATAACATAATAGAAATTTTAGCAAACTTTTATTAATTTATGAACGATGTGGTCAGTTACTAAAGGTCATCCCTTCCCTTCAACTATTTTGGAAATATTTTTATTTAACACCTCTTTCATCAACTGGATGCCGGAAATACACAAATGCCATATGATTCAATGTTCTTAAATTAACTACTTTATATAAACATTTCTGATTAAGATATCTAAATGTTTGCCTTTGTAATATATTTTTTAAATAAATTTTAACAAAATTTTATAGACACCCTGTATTTATAAGGAAACAGTTTTGACAGGGACAGTGAGACAGGAACATCCGTAGACGTGTTGGGACTGAAAGACTTTCCAAACAGAGAGAGACAGGACAGACAGACGATTTCTTTTTTAACAGGGAAAAAAGACAGGGACATGTTACGGGGACAGAGAGACAGGGACAGAGAGACAGGGACAGAGAGAGACAGGGACAGAGAGACAGGGACAGAGAGAGACAGGGACTGAGAGACAGGGACAGAGAGACAGGGACAGAGAGACGGGGACAGAGAGAGACAGGGACTTATTGTGAGAAGGGACAGAGAGAGAGAGGGACTGAGAGACAGGGACAAAGAGATAGGGACAGAGAAACATACAGGGAGAGAGAGACAGGGACAGAGAGACAGGGACAGAGAGAGACAGGACAGAGAGAGAGGGACTGAGAGACAGAGAGACAGGAACAGAGAGACAGGGACAGAGAGAGACAGGGACAGAGAGAGACAGATTTCAGACAGAAAATTATGGGGACAGAGAGAGGGACAGAAAACATGGACAAAGAATTGGGGGACATAGAGACATGACACAGACAGGGACGTCCTGAGAGAGGGACAGAGAAATTACAAAAAAAAAAAGATTGGGGATCTTTAACAGGTCTTGAGAGAGACAGGTAACAGAGAGACAGGGACATTTCTCAAGAGACAACTTAACCAAACAGGGACAGAGAGACAGGGACTGAGTTGACTTAGAAAGAGAAACAGGAACAGAGAGATTGGGACAGAGAGAGAAACAGGGACAAATTTTCAGACAGGGACAGATGAGACACAGTTTTTTGCGCAAGAATTAGAAATAGCAATTTTACTCCCGTATTTTTAACGCCAAGAAATGCAACCTTTTTCACATTTCTGTTAGTTAATTCTCATCTGCAACGACTTCAAAACATTTAAGATGGAAATTCACCCAAAATGTTTCTTATTGTTTTCTTGCAGAAATTTAAACTTCACTGTCATTAAAGGTCCAAATAAAAATATGTTTTTTACAGAACGAACCGTAAGTTTTCTGTTCTTAACTTTCCGAAATGAAGACGAAATAATTATCACTGGATTTCATTTACAAAAAATTAAAATCATCTGCATAAATAAAAATCTAATAACAAAGAATTCCTACTAAAATGTCAAGAAACAGTTAATTTGAATAATTTTTTAATTTTAAAAGATTCATATCAAAAATTGGGTTATTTAAACAATTTTTCTCAAGTAGTGTTTTATCAAGAATCTACCAAATATTAGAAATTTCAACGGTGTTTTAGTTGCGCAACGAAAATTGTTAATCGAATAAAAAAAACTGTAGATTTTTTAAGACAACCTGAAATAATTTGAACAATATAACAATTATGAATTTTAAACGAAACTAATCTCTTTTATTCATCTGATAGAAGTCTTTTTGCTTACTATCATGTTCATGGCTGATGCAAATTAAATTCAAAATGTATAAACATTTATAAATCCTTCTCAGGATAAAGGTTTCCGCTGAATTTTGATCTAAAATTATTATCAAAATCAATTGCCACGTCTTCTGCTCGAAAGATTGGTTCCCTGCGCTGTTGTAGACAGTTCTTCTCGCCAGAATCTATCTGACATATTTATAAGTCTACCATTCGTTCATGCATTGAATATTGCCGCCACATCTTGTTTGGTGCTTCTGCTATGTGTTTAGGGATTTTTAATAAATACAAAGAAAGAATCTGCAATGTTTTTTGCCCCTCACATAGCATTCTCGATTGCTTCAGTTATAACACTGAAAAAACCGTAACGTAGCTCAGCTGTGCCTTTCATACTTTCATGGTAATTGTTTGGATGAACTATTCACGATGGTTGGAATGAAAACATTTATGAATTTAACACAGTACTAGATTATCAATTTACAGTTCAAATGTGGAGATCTAACCGTAAGTTCTATGCTAATAGTTTCTTCTATGGATCTTAATTTTCGCTTGTGGAACTCTCTCTCTCTCTCAAATTTTCCTCTCTCTCTCTCTTCCTCATTTCTCTATGGATATTAATTGATTTTCATTTTAATCTTCAAAAATTTAAACGCAATGTTAACCGTTATCTTCTATCTTCTTAATTCCTGTTCTCTTACACTCAATAACCCCTTGCAACTTTATTACCTTGCTTGGGGTGAAATTATTAAAAAATTTTAAAGTGGAAATAGAAGAATAGTTAACGAGACCAGGTCATATTAATAAGTAAACAATATAAAATAATATTGACTGGTACCTGTATATGGGATTTGATATTCTTTTATTGTTCTCTCGCTTTATTAATATTTTTCCATATTCTCTCACACTCAATAACCACCTTGTGTCTTAGCCTTATGGTCTTCCTTGGTGTGAAATGATAGAAAAAAGAAGTTTTGACCATGATTAAATTTCCAAGACACTATTGCACTAACAAAAATTATAGACAACATTTAAACAGTTTCTAACTGTTATCATCCATTAGCCGAAAAGTTCTGGGTATGACGATAAACTACATCCGGCAGCAAGACCTCTGACCGGGAGATTGGAGGTTTTGAGGAGTGTGGAACCACCTTTTAATTGCTGTTGTTCCCTTGTTCACCCTGATCTGGTCTGGTAGCATTTTTTAGGGTCCCTGCTATGGGTAAATAGTAAAACCTCTAACGCACAAAAGCAAAACACTATTAAAGTATAAAAATATTTTTTGTAGTAAAAAAAGCAATACATTTTATTTAAAAAATTACCAACAATACATATTTATAGTGAAATAAACAACAGTACATTTTATCTGTAGCTGAAAGCATACGATTGCGTTCAAAATATATTTAGTTGAAGCCATAAAATTGTGCTCCAAATATTTAGATTTCGGCATTAAGTAAGCCATATGCTGCTAAAGAAAGTCAACCAACCAATTAGGCGAAAAGAAAGGATATCACAGTTCATCACATAGAATTGGAAGGAACGCATCAAAAATAATCCCAGAATCAAGCAAGTGAAATGCAGGATTTATATTGAAATGACGATGTTGCTTTGAAAGGAAAAAAATACACTACCAAAACAAAAGATTCAAATACTCGCGCCTCTTCTTCCACATTTTCCAGACATGTCACCAAATCATTAATTATTTTAGTTGCATGATAAATCTCATCAACACGTTGCATGAATAACTTTACAAAAGCTCAACGAGATGGCGGTTTCAATGATCTGTCTCGTCCACTATTTTCTCCACACCTGTCACCAACTTAATTTAAACCTCTTTGTTCCATGATAATACTCATTTACACTGGGCACATATAATATGAGCAGACCTCAATGATATTGCTTTCAAAATTCGTCTTTGTCTTCCATATTCTCCAGACTGTCTCATGATAACACTCATTCACATATTGCTTGAATCTGACAAGGAAAGCTCAATGCTACGAGCGTGGAAGCTGTTCCTCGTTTACCATAGCCTGCCAGATGATCTGTAACCATCTGATTACTATTTTTTTTTCAAATATTTACAGAACGTTTTAAAATTAAAAATGGTCACTTTTTTTATAAAATGCAGCTTTTTTAAAGAATTTTTGAGTCCTTCATCTTACTTCTCGTTAGCAAATCTAAATAAGAAGAGTAGATTCAATGGTTTGGGCTTGATTGATAATGTTCCTTGCAAATTGAATGATAATATTCCTTTTAAAATTATTGATAATGTCCCTTGTAAATAGATAACGTTTATTTCAAATTGACTGATAATTTTTCCTTTCAAAATAATTGATAATATAGCTTGTAAAGCAATAACATATATTGTAGATTGACTGATTTTAAATGATTCATAATGTACCTTGTAAATGGATAACGTATATTGTAAATTATCTGATAATATTGCTTTTAAAATGACTGATAATGAAACTTGTAAATCAATAACGTATATTGTAAATTGACTTATATTTCTTTTAAAATGATTCATAATGTATCTTGTAAATGGATAACGTTAATGGTAAATTGGATGATAATATTCCTTTTAAAATAATGTTCCTTGCAAATGGATAACGTTTATTCTAAATTGACTGATAATATTCCTTTTAAAATAATGTTCCTTGCAAATGGATAAAGTTTATTCTAAATTGATTGATAATATTCCTTTTAAAATAATGTTCCTTGCAAATGGATAACGTTTACTCTAAATTGACTGATAATATTCATTTTAAAATAATGTTCCTTGCAAAACGTTGACTGCTGACCTGAGATGGAACAAATACATTGAGTCAATTGCTTCTTCCACCGCGAGGAAAGTTGGCTCTCTGTGCCGCGCCAGGAATTTTTTCTCCCCTGAATCGATACTCCAAATATACAAAACAACCATTCTCCCTTGCATGGAGTATTGCTGTCATATATGGGCTGGAGCACCTTCTGCTTACCTCGGAGTTCTTGACAAGATCCAGAGACGGATATGTAATCTAATTGGCCCTGATCTAGCGTCTCGTCTGCAGTCACTCTCTCACAGATGTGCCGTCGCCTCTCTCTGTCTTTTCTACAAATACTTCCATGGTAATTGCTCTGATGAGCTGCTTTCACTGGTTCCCAGACTCCATGAATTCAAGCGCCCTACGAGGCTGGCATCCCGCTCCCACCTTTACACCGTAGAAACTTTCAAATGTAGCCGTCTCTTCTACTCCAATAGCTTCATACCTCGCACCGCTCGCCAGTGGAACACCCTTCCCAATTACTGTTTCCCTGAAAGCTATAATCTCCAACTATTAATGTAATGTCAATCGACATCTCCAGTTACCTTGATCTACCCACTATCCTTCTCCTCATCCTTTCTTCTATCACTCCTATCTGCTCTCGCTCCAAATCTTCCGCAACCCCCTGCATCCTAGTGGCTTCACGCCTTGCTTGGGGCGTAATGCTTAAAAAAAATGGATAAAGTTTATTCTAAATTGACTGATAATATTCCTTTTCAAATAATGTACCTTGCAAATGGATAACGTTTATTCTAAATTGAATTGATAATATATAAAATGATTGATAATGTATCTTGTAAATTGAACTATAATGTTCATAGTAAACTAAGTGATAATGTTCCTTATAAAATGATTGATAATGTTCATTGTAAATCAATCTGCAGATTATTCATAGCAATATTACACAATTTTCTCTACTTTGTAAACAATGTAGGTTTTTAATGCTAATGTTCTTTCAGAACGAAGTCGTATCATGGTTCTCCACATAGTCCTGTGAATTATCATGCCTTATTGGTAAAGATAGTGGAATTTTTTCTGTTACTTTCTCTGCAGTTTCACAGTTACTTCTCCAGTTTTGGAATGTGGATTTGAGAATCGGCCAATTTTACGAGTGTCCCAGGCGATACTAAACGTTAAATCTGCCGCTGGTCCGCATTAATTAAAATTGGTTAGGAAAAACAAATTCTACAAACTAAAGGATTATATGGGATGTATTTTTGATAATCTTTAAATAGTGGGGGGGGATTCTAGTATCCGTTAATTAATTTTCTAGTTTTTCTTGGATAAAAAAAACACAAAAAGAGTGTGTAGCATCAATCATCCAAGTTCAGTGGGCCTGCGTCGAAATTCAGCGCCTACCATGGAACGATGGCTTCAAGCGGGATTTCTTAGATGATATCTCACGTATAGGGAATTTGACCCATATTGGGGACCCATTTTTCAATCAAAGTTGATCATTTTTATACAAAACTATACAATGTTCGAGAGCCACTCAAGATAGAGGTTTACTGAATGTGTGTGAAATGAATGTTAGAGAAGATGGTAAGAAATGAAGTTTATGTGGATAAGGAGAATAAATAACGACTTGAAGTGGTTAAGTAGTATTCAGTGAAGCACCCACGAGGGAGTGTGTTCCATGAAGTAATATTTCTTGGGTAAAAAGTTGTCTGAAAAAAACTTTCTGCTTAAATTTTAAATAGAGAGGAAATGAGGCTGATTCGACTCTGTGGACGTAGCAGGACGTATCCTAGGACTAAACTAGTAGAAGAGCGAAGCTCATTTGAACATTAAAAATGTCCATTAGTAAGCAAAAGAAATCGAATCTCGCTCTGCCCCGTTTCTCTTGTGCCAGACGAAGATAGGTTTTGTAAATAACAAGCGAATAAAGTTAGTAAATCTTTACCGGGCGAGCCGTGACACCCGTCAATGTGTTCGTCAATAATATATGCTCCATGAGCCCCAAAAAAACATCATGGGAAATGAAGCCAGTCAAAAAGTTCAGTCATACGATGCGATGAATCGGTGCCGGAAGGGCGGAGATAAAGGGTAGGCTTGCCAGCGACATAAACCCCACATCACAGACCACCTTCATCCAACCAACTACTTCTTGCCCTACCCTTTCTCCACAAACAAAAACAAACTAACGACGTAAAAAAAAAAAAATGATGGCGGCGCTTACACCGACGATCATGGCGGGAAGTTGGAGGGAAAAAAACAAATACGCCGTCGCTTGCAGCCAACTTGTCCCTCGTTAAAACTTACTCACCACTTACAAATTTCTTTCTTTTCCGCTTTTTATTTTTTTTTAATTTTTATACTTTCAGCCGGATATTGTTGCTATTATTATTATTAACAGCAGAGTACCCATCAAAAATGACGAGATTATTTCAGAATGGATTAGTTCTACACTACACTTCTGCCTAGAATCAAAGTAGCATGTGTACAGTCTATTAATAATAATAATAATTTTTACTGTTAGTTCTCCCAATACGAGGCTCAAGAGCCACTCGAGATAGAGTGTTACTGACCTAGATTGTTGTAATGCAGGGAAAGGGGGAATAAAGAAGTGTATATTATTAAGATGTACTGGATAGATATCAGTCGACTCTGAACTTGAAAGAATCAAAACTGTAATTGTCAAGGAAGCACCCTCTCGGGAGTTTGTAAGTGTCCTGGGGAAGATGCTCTCTGGGTGAAATTTACCCCTTATCAAAGGAACACGAAGGGAGTGGAGATGATTTGCGACCGTGAACATGGCATGGAAGAGGATCCTAGTTGTGAAGATCTGAGCTGGTGAATGTAAAGAATTTAGTGAGAGGCTAGGGATGTTTCGTTTATGTGATAAGGGTGTGGCAGGGTGGAGAAGAAGAATTCATCAACGCTGGATATATGATGGCTTCGACATACAGCTCATCAGTGCGACTAGACAACCGAATGCTTCAAGCCAGGATCGAAACCCGACCGATTTGGTATCAGTCGAAGTTTCTACTGTGCTTTGTCTATCCTTTAAGCCACACGAGTTGCTCCTAACCTATAGATCTTGTAACCCTGTCCGTTCAGACGGTGTCCCTTAGTAGCTACATTTGATTCATAAATCACTTCAGCGCCTTCATCCTCCAAACAAAAAAAAATCAACCCTCTCGACGACAACCGTTCATGATACTCCCTCTCATGAACTGATACACACAGTGCACCAGCACCTAAGGAACATACCCAAATCGTTAACAACAAGTTTGTCGTCCAGAATGGGATATTTACTGTAGCCAAGACAAACACGCACATGTTAAAACTTCCAAACGATTGTCATGATTGATGTGTATTTTTATTTTATTTATTTATTCAATTTTTTTTTTACTAAGTGTTCAACCAATGCAAGGCTCGTGTGTCACTTAAGATAGAGGACTACTAAATTAGCTTGTGGTATGAACGTAAAAGAATGAGTTATGAAGTGCGGATTATGAGGATAAAGATTGATCCTTGACTTGAAGACAAGATTGTAGCGCTTCGGCAGAGAGAAAGACGAATGTGTGTGTGTGTGTGTGTGTGTGTGTGTGTGTTATATTGACGCATCAAGAATTTATCTAAACAAGTTTTGTTCAATTCAATGTTTTATTTCTTTTTTTTCCAATTTTCGAATAAGGTGTACATCGAGATCAAAATTGCAAATAAATCGTTCGAAGTTTATGCATTGTTTTTTTTTTGTTTTTTTGTTTTTTTACTTTCGGCTGTGTCAGTCATTATCAAGAACTGGGTTGTTGTCAGTGTTGTAGACAAGATTTACATTGTATTTTATATGCGTAGGTTGTAATTCTTGTACGAGTTGAGTTTTCTCCTTTCACATTGTGGTCCTTTGTGGAGATCAAGTCACAACAAAGTCATTTTTGTATTCCAATAACTCTTCAAGTCGTCTTCAAAAAAATTGTCGTCTGTTTGGTTTCAAATTTTTCTCAGATCCCCAAACTTTTGCTATGCATTTTACGGATCCTTCCGAATGCTCCAACAACGGTGGGCACTACTATCAATTTAATAATCCACCATTTTATTCATTTCTCTAGCAAGATCTCGGTAATTGTACGGCTTTTCATTTTCTTGCCATTTTGCTCTGTCATGTGTTGAAACCGATAAATCATTGACCAGACAAACTTTCTTTACCTTCATAGATCTGTTTTGATGGCCATAAATGGGTGATCCGTTTGAATATCAGAGATTTTCTTCTTTTTTTTTTCTTTTTTTTTTCGGAAAGATTTGGGTTTGTACGGATACATTTCCCATTAGGCATATATCTGTTGGCAATATCTGGAAGTCAAGTTACATCAAGTCTTTTTATTCTGTCTGATTTTAGTAATGCTTTCGTCTGGATTTTTTTCCAATCCCTTTTCACGCTTCCTCAAAACGGTTCTAAATGCGCATCTCTCCCTTTTCTGTTCAAAAATTTTCATCAGTTCTCTGATAATGTCCAAATTGTCTAGCATTTAAATTCGCTCTGCGGATTGCGAGGTCATCGACGTCTCCTGACAGATCGTTTTCGCTTACAAAGACGAAATCTTGTCTTCGAATTTATTGATTCTTTTGAATACCAATATTCTAACGAACTTTTTTTTTTCTCGGACAAAATCTGGTCTGTAGATATGTCATTGTTTGCACAACTACCAGTGGATTACCGTTCCCACCCAATCATGCGTATTTTGTATAGCTGCTTAAAACTTTTCTGTCTATGATTATTATGTGATTGATGGTCTCATTTTTATCTCCCTAGAAGCGATAGGGTTAGTAATTTGCTGTGGAGTATTATTATTATTATTATTATTATTATTATTATTATTATTATTATTATTGTGCTTTGTCTTATCTTTAAGCCATACGAGTTGCTTCTACGGTTGCATTTGTCTTTGCTTTCTTTTTTAAGTATTTTCAGACGGTATACTGTGCTTTACTTGTATTTCTGCGCCCATTTGAAACTCCATTTTGTACTTGTTGGCTTCCTTTATTACGGAGTAAAGACGCTTACTCTTTTCATGTTCCTTGACACATACCATCATCCAGTATTCTTTAGTTTCCAAGTATCTTTGGAGGCCAAGTGTTGTAGTTTTGTAGGTCACTTCTAGTTGAACTAATCCTCTGCCTCCTGGGCACATACAGACGATCAACATCAGCTTTGGGATGATGCATGCGATAGCAAGTGAGAAGCTTTCTCGTTTTGGCGTCCATTCGCTTATAGTCCAGTTGAGGATATTAAAGATGTATTGCACCACAGAGACAGCCAAAGTGTTTATGGCTGATATCCTGTTTTTTGAGTTTAGCTCAGTATTTAGTACCAGACGTACACACCTGTAGTACTCCTTTCTTACCTCCTCCTTCATTTGGGGGTGTTGTATGCCATCTCCTTCGCTAATTCCTAGATATTATTATTATTATTATTATTATTATTATTATTATTATTATTATTATTATTATTATTATGTCCAGATATGTCAACCACCAGTTACTTGAGGTGAGAACATTCAATAAATTAGTTTATATATTGTTGAGATGTTGAGTGTTTCCGCGTGCGTGTATTGAAATAAGGACAAACACATACGTAGGGAAAAATACTGGTATATCTGAAGAGGTATTTACAACAGAGAGATTAGTAGTCAAACGAACGCAGGTTAGTCAGTAACAATCAGAAAGAGTATAAAGTCCAACTGTATCTTCCGGTAGAGAGACGGAAGTGTGATGGTCACCTGATCTTCCCAGAACTCTATAGAACTGTCCTATTAGTAGTAGAGAGATCAGTCCATTCTGATGAGAAGGTGGGTGCGCCCCAACACATATCTGGTCTGGAGCTGCCCAGATCTAACTTCTCTGGCCGTGGTAGATATTAAAGTTTAGGAAGTTTCGTTAATATTCATGTACCCTTTTTTCGCATTTTACTCGTTTTCATTAAAACTGTCATTTGAATGATCGTAACATTTCCCCAAATATTAGTTCCAACGCCATTTTTTCTCGGCTTTTCAGGACTTTATATAATGTTCCCATCAGACAAACTTTCATTATTTTTATTCACTAATTCACCTGGTTTAGTTTTAGTCAGAGAAAATTTCATTAGACATTTTTCGGCATTCTTGACAATTCCTCGATTATTTACCCCCTTCCAATTGCAGATCTTTGAAACAATTTCCTAAGGCACCAATTATAGATACGATCGGAACATTCATGTTGTCCTTCTTCGTCTCTCGCGCGTAATCCTGGTATTTTTCTTTTCTTTTTTTTTCTTGGATTATTATCCTAAGTTATTACATCCACTGAATTTAATCGTTTTTACCGGGGATCAAGTGACAACAAATCTCCTCATTTCTCTGGTTATCATCTTCTTTAGTAGTCAATCTGATTTTCGTCTGGATCTGGCTTCATTTCTTCCTTGGTTTCTAATTCATCAAAACTCTTTTTTTCGAAATTGTTCTAAATCTGTTAGAACTTATGCGTACAATTTCCAGATTCATTTTCTTTTCTCTTGCATCGTCCAGACATTTTTTCTAACTTCCACCCTTTTATTCAGTTTTACTCTGGAATACTGACATCCCCTGACGAATTTTATCCTTTTTGGCGTTGACAAGATCCGGTTTTCTCGTCTGGATTGGGCGATCCATTTGAATGTCAAATAATAGCAAATGATTATTATTATTATTACCATTATTATTCATATCAGCCATATTCAATATATTAATACAATTCTTTTGCTTTTATCATATTTTTCTTCTTCTTCTTCCACGTCTTCTTGTTTTCTTTTTCTCATTTTCCTTCTTTTATCTTCTTCTTCTTTATTTATTATTTCCTTTATTTTATTTTATTGCCGCCATTTTTTTTCTTCCTTTTTTATTTGATTAGCGATTAGATATTTTTCTTGCCTCCCTCGTCCAGCAAGTGGGGAGTGGTCGTGCTTTGATTAAGGTCTTTGCACTAATTATATTTTATATACCGCCAGGTTGCAGACATTTCTTTGAAGCTAATTATAGTGAAGCGGTTTGCCAGGCCGGGTAGGTGAGTATGGGCAAAGAGGGAAATGAACTGGAAGAGAAAATGGCGGCGATGCTGACGGCTTTGTCGGTGCTGACGGTGGCAGTGTTAACGTCGTTCGTTCTGATTGCGGTGGCCTTGTTCATGATGTTTTTACAGACGGTGGGGCTGGTCGGCTGTCTCAGTCCGGACCAGAGACGAGGCGTCTGTTTTGTTCTGTTCATGCGAATAGAGGAAAAAAGCATAAAACAGATACAGAAAGAAAAAAAGAAGAGATAGAAAAACATTAAAAGCAAAAGAAAGAAAGAAAGAAAGAAAGAAAGAAAGAAAGAATAACATCGAAGTAGAGGAAAAAGTATAAATCAGAAAAAGACAGCGAGAAAAAGGGGAAGTAATAGAAGGCCTTTAAAGAAAGAAAGAAAGAAAGAACATCTGAACCGAAGAAAAACGTATAAAACAGAAAGAGACAAAGCAAGAAAATGGGAAGAAATAGAACCTTTAAAACAAATGAAGGAAAAAAGGAATGAAAATTAAAGAAAGAAAGAAAAAAAGAAAGAAAGAAAAAAAGAAAGAAAGAAAGAAAGAAAGAAGGTTAAAAAAGAAGAAAAAAAATTCGAAGGTGATTGTTATTTACCAAACATAGCTTATTTTGGACCCAAGGCTACAAGTATGGGTGACCCAGTGGGGAAAATTCATTGATCGTAATCAACCAGACGACATTGCTAACCATTACCCCACGCAAGGCACACAGAGACTGCGTAGAAAAGATGAAACGGAACATAAGAAAAATATGGCACAGTGGATAAAGGCGTTGGTTAGATCCAGTGACAGGATCCAAAGAGTGTGAGTTCAATACCCGGTTAAGGCAGTGGATCACTTTCAGAGGTGAATTAACAGGAGATAACTGATAACTGACATCCATTAAACATGGCACGTGGAACTAAAACCGTCTACCCCAGTGAGCGAAATAAAGGGTTAAGTTCGACATTCCAACTACCTGAAGAAGGCCGGAGTGTACAAGGGTCGAAACGTTGTGATAAATATGGCGACAAAGATGAGGATAATAGTCCGAATAATGTAAATTGTGTAAAGAAAGAAAAATATTTCTTTTTTGTAATTTTGTGGCACACGTTTCAAATCATTTTTATGCTTTAATATTAACTGAATAATTCTTAAACAATTAAATCTGATTTCCTTATTCGATAAGTTATGCGAACCAGTATCCTCACCTTTGTTGTTTGGATCTCAACATGTCTAAAGGTGCGTTCTATAAAGCTTCTCTCGCTCTATGAAATTCTGGGTGTAAATATTTCTATTATTACAACATTTTTTAAGTATTCGTACTAGTTTCTTTATCATTATTGTTTTTAGTATAACATATCGGTTGATACAATCTTCTGCCTTCTTAATATAGCTTGAAGTTATGAAATCGGCTTTTGTTGATATTTGTACATTGTTCTATCGAATATCCTTATCTATAGTTTCATACTGAACATGATATTCAATGATTTCTAGTGCCAAGTGACACACACACAAACACACATAGGAAGAAATATAGTTTTAAGATGTGCTATATTTAAAAAAGTGCTCAATATCAGAGATAGAGCGTATGTAAATATAAAAGTGAACATTGAAGTCAAAACTCAGAGGCGACAAACTGTTTTATGCTAAACGCAATACATGCGTTGTGTGTGTGTGTTTTTTTTGTGGGGAGGGGGGTCCTCGACTATTTATATATACGAGTCAGTAGTGGATTGTGGGTAGTCTATTGCATTGTAGCTAGTCTTTTGCATTGTAGGTAGCCTATTGCATTGTGGGTAGTCTATTCTAACAGTTATTTTGACGGGAACGTTTTGTTAATTTGTTTACTATGTTTATTGATTTGGAAAATCTTACAAAAATGAAATAATTGTCGAATTTCAAATGAAACTTTCAGGACTTATTCAAAAATGAATTAAATTATTTTAGAAATGTTTATTTTTTTAAAACTTGGTAAAATTATTTTCACATCAGTAGCCCCATACACAAACACAACCCCTAACATTTATTTAACTTTATGAATTTTGAGAAAAATTAAATCATGAATATTTTTGGGAAACAGTATCCTCACCTACATAAAATCTGTAAAAATGAAACGTAAAACAAAAAATGTATTAAAACTAAGATTATTTAATTAGAAAAGCTTTTAATTACTTTTATATATAAAGTATATTATGGACACTATTGCCTTAAGAAAAAAATTCGATTAATAGTGAATTTCTACAAGAATTTGTTTTATTCTTTTTTTATTTTTAATTATAATAATTTATTAATTTTTAAATCTTTTAAAATTCTGTATTAATTTATATTCTCTATTTATGAATCGTAAATGGAAAAGGTCACCACAATTCAATGAAACCCAATATTTTAAAAGGAATTTTGAATTTATATATGTTTCAATAAATGTGTCGACTTTTGTATATAGAGATGTCCAAGCTCAACATTATCAGAAAATAAAAGCGGGGCCTATAGTAAAGTTAAATTGTACTGGCAATTTTCTAACATTTTCTTCAACAAGCTAGGAATTAAAGCTTGTGAAAAATCAGATTAATTAAATTTTAAATCATCAAAGCTTCTTCAAACAAATTTTCAGAAAAGTATATTTTATTTTTTAAATATTTTCAATAAAGGAAATTAGGTTACAATAACAGATTTGTAAATATGGATGATTTTAGCATTTTTACGCAAACAAAAACACAATTTACTCCAAACATTTTAAATCAGATTTAAATACTGTACAGTATTTTGCTGATATATATATATATATATATATATATATATATATATATATATATATATATATATATTTTGGTATCACTTTTCTTTAGAATATATATATATATATATATATATATATATATATATATATATATCAATACAAACGTTATTATAGCAATATGTCGTATTTGAAATAGACACATTTTTATTTATCAAATGTCTGTATTATATCTATAGACTTGCACATTGAAAAAAAAATTTTAAAATGGCAGAAAAAATAAATACATTAATTTTTTATATATATATATATATATATATATATATATATATATATATATAAAGACATGCCTCATTAAATGATTTAGACAAGTTTTGCCTACTTATTTTTAATAGGATTCTCTCGTAATTACGGATATGTTTCTCATTAAAGGAAGAAAGAAGCTTGACATTTTATTCTGAGTACTTTTGACATTAACACAATGTCGTCATCAGGGTCTTATTTTTTCTAAGACAAAAAAATTGTTGTTTTCATTTTTATAAGACAAAATTGTTGTGTTTGTCTGAAAATTAAATTTTCAATTAACCTTAATGAAAATAAGTATAGAATACCAAATATAGACAACCTAATAAAAAGTGCAAAAATTAATTCATCCACAAAGCAGATTTGCTACAGTGAACTTAATTATTAATCTTTTATATCGCAATCAAATACATTCTAATTACAGACGAAAATATCCTAAAAAAAAACTAATAAAACTAACATATCCACCACAGATTCTTGTAAAAAAAATAAGATTAATTATATACCATAGTAAATTCAATATATCCAATCTATTCATTCGTAATGACTCCTCCCTGTCAACTAACGTGTTGTAGAAAACCTACATTGTATATAAATTTAAATATCCCCTGGGAGATTGTATATCTAACAGAAAAATTAATATATATATTGACCATACTACTACTACGTTGTCTCGAAGTTTAAGGTATCATTTAAATGATGCATCTAACATCTCTTAACATTTACAACAGCATGCCTGTCAGCATTGGCAATTTAGAAAAATTCCTGTTGAAAATGCATCGGTATTTTTTCATGAACGTAATAAACATAAACTAAAAATCCTTGAAGCTATCTATATTAAAAAATTGAAACCAAAGTTTAATAAAATTAATTATGAATACTACACGAATTTATTTATCTCCCTATAACTCAATTCTCCACGTTTTTGTCTCAGTTATCTCCCTTTAACTCATTAATTTATTAATTAACCCATAGCTGGGAGGAGAAGAGTTGAATTCATAGCTTTCCCAGAGGTATTTGCACGTAAGTGAATATAACCAACCCAACTAGAACTTGTCTCTTCGATTCAAAAATTCCGCAGCATTATCCATTACACCACCCGCACATCCAAGCTTGAGAAACCTGTTTTCCTAAAAATGTTTAAATAGAAAAACGTTATGAATTTCTACCAGAATAACACTGGCTGCTCGATCAATGAAAGCGGAAGGTTTCCTTATAAGGAAACGGCTAATGACAGCATTAGCATATATCATTTCTTAGCCGTCGTACTGGGATCAAAGTGTGGTAACTGCTCTCCGGTTTAAACTATGGAGAATCCTGGTCTTGCGGTATTAACTTCTTCATTGCACTAAAGAGAGAGGTTTGGTTGATGCCAATGTCAGCGTGATAATAGTAACAGGGACTGGACAATTTTTCTCCTTGTCCACTTTGTAAGCGTATTAATACCCTGAATAAAACCAAAATGATATTCATAGCTTTCCCAATTGTATCTTAATATAACGAGCCCAACGGGAATTGGAACTTGGACATTCAATTAAGAATTCCACGACATTATCCAAACTTACATCACTTGGTATTCCCAATTTATTCATCCATCTAGGTATTGACCGGGCTCGATGTGGCTTAACATCAGTGATCGGACGAGAACCTATGCTTCAACGTGATATGACCATAAGTTGGTCCTAGCTTTCAAGGTCCGAATTGTTGGAACTATGAAATTTAGCTTGCCTGAACATTTTCTACCGATAGAATAGCAAGAGAATGTAGGATGAAAAATAATTCATTACCCACAAGACTGGGTGAAGACCGCCGTTTGTCTATAAAGACTGTTGTGTAGAAAGACGACCAGCGTTACCTACACTAATTGTTGAACATAGACTCGTCAGTTCATAGGGAGAAGGCGTCGCAAAGTGGGTCGCAAGGCCTAGCGTTGAGTCGTACGCATTGCCTCACTGAACTATTATTGTTTTATTAGTCCATGTCCCTCATGTAATTAAACCTATTCTCAACTAATGTTTTGTTCCGGTGTTTTCCTTACAATATTATTTACAGAAACTACGAGTTTATACGAGCAATAAACAGACAGTTTGCAGTTGATTTGACAATTGTACACAGAATTATTCATGAAAATCTGAGCATGCGCAAAATGTTGTTCCCAGGTTGCTCAATAACGCGCAGAAGGAAATACGAGATGAGCATTAAAAACTGTCCCTCGTTCTCACTAGAGTGAAGACCTTGCTCCTTGTGATTTTGGATTGTCACCCAAGCTGAAAGACAACCTAAGGAACAGAAGTTTTGTAGATATTGAGATAATGAAAGAATCTGTGACAAGGGTCCTAGACACCTTTGGATGACTTCCATGGGGCTTCACTGGAGCGCTACAACAAGTCCATTGAAGTCAGAGACTGTAGGGCTTTGCACTTGTTTGAAATTAATAATTGTCTCAACTGAAGAAGTCTGAAAAATTCTGAAATGCACATGTTAAATATGGATCAGAAAAGTGAAAATTACAGAGTAATGCTTCGTACTGATCATAAAATATTATTTCGTGCATCTCCGCCAAACCTTGTGCGAGGAAAGAGATTACTTCCTTTTCTAAAACTGTTGGTCGAGCGGGAAAGAGATTACTTCCTTTTCTAAAACTGTTGGAAAGATACACTTTTTCGAGATCGATTTCTGTTAAAGGTTTTCGATTGGGCACTGATCGATGAATTCAGATCCCCCCCCCCCAAGTCTTGGACACTTTTATTTATTTAACTGGAACTTCGATTGAAAAATTTTTCGAAGACAGTCATTAATTTTTGCACATTGAAATCGACATTTTCGAAGGTATGATTTTTATCGACCCTATCTGAATAATGTACGATCTGAACAGAAATCTTATCGATCAGATTCGCACTGTTGTATTTTTCCGATAATGCGTGATCGATCATCAATAACAGTTTTTTCTTAAGAAAGCTTCAATCGAACTGAAACGTAAGAATTAGTTTTCTAACAAAATATTACGATTATTAATGTTAGAAACGATTGCAATTTTTTCAAGCTATGGTTGTTTATCATTAAGTTTTCATTATTCGATCATGCAAGTTTTAATATTATTATTATTGTTACAGATGTTATTGCTATTGTTGATATTGATGTTATCATTTATTTTTTATTATTGTTGTTATTTTTGTTGTAATTGTTTTTATTTTTATTCTATCGATGCCATTCTTATTGTTTAATGTCTTATTGTTTTATCATTGTAGAGGTTCTAACCAAATCTGAATTAGTTAAGCATCTCACATCGCAGGGTCATCTTTCTGATAAGCAATACGTTGCAACCTCGATTATCGAATGTCTCATATATCGAACAAATCGATTTTCGAACAGAAAATTCGAGATGAAAATGCCTCGGTTATCGAGTAAATTTCGGTTCTCGAACAACGTGGCTAAACCGAATTAACCCGAACGGAATCATTACTGACTCGACCTCCGTGTTGTATACATTCGTATGTTGTATTGTGCTTTTCTTTTCCAATTTTATTGTGCTTTTTTTTTTTTTTTTTTTTTACTACATTGATTCCTATTGAAAAAATAGTTTTTTGTTTACGAAACCTTCGGGTTACGAACAGCCTTCAAGAGCGAATTAAATTCGTGAACCGAGGTTCCACTGTATGTCTTTGGTTTCTCTAGGTCAACTAGTGATGTATTAAGAGTTATTGTTGAAAGAATCTATCAGGCTTTAGATAAGACTGGTTAAGCTTGGGCTATTGCTTTGGACACATCTCGAAGGCAGTTGACGGGGTTTAGAATTTCTGGGGAAATTTTGATCTGAATCAATCTTCCTTATCAAATCACGAAATGAAAATTGTCATTTTTAGTTCATATTAGCTACTCTTTAAGATCTTTTTTTTTTTGCATTAATCTCGATGACATCAATTCTCAATTCGATATTTATGCTGATGAATCATCTATCTAAACGTATCTTAATAGTAAAGTATTATGGGTTCGATGAGGTCAAATCTAAAATCTGTTGTTAACTTGATCAAGAAATGGTCTGTTAATTTTAACGCTTCCAAAACGAAATTACTCACTTTAATCGTATAAGACATCCATTTTTTGCTAGCCATGTCTGATGTTAACCTTCATCTTGAAATTATTTATATAAACTCTCCATTACATTATGTATTTATATAACCTCTCCATTATATTATTGATGTGGGTGCCAAAGTCGGGACCACAGAAGGAAAACACGGAACACGGATTAAATGTAAGAAAGATATATTAACAACAGGTTACAGAGATAGAGTAAGCGGAGCTTACTATATGTTAGTGTCCAATACTGGTAGTCGTACGCGGCTGTCTCTGTGCCTCAGTCTAGAGTGTTGTGTCGCACACTTAATATAGACCTGGAAGAGTCCATTGTGTAGGTAGTTCCGGTCTCACAATAATTATATAAGCTCTCCATTACATTATGTATTTATATAACATCTCCATTATATTATATAACTTCCCCATTACATAGAGTTTAGTCGTTATTTTTAAAGAAAAAATAACATTAATTTAAATAATGCTCCTAAATTTTACCATTTTTATCATTTCATTTTTTAATAATTGACGCAATATTTTAATTATTTTATTTATGAGTTTTATTAGAACCAACATGATATTAATATGTATTGTTTTTATAATTAACTTAATTTTACTTATAAAAATCACTACTTTCATCAAAATTATTATCAATAATTTCTATTATATTTATTGCTATATGAGTGAAGTCTTGCATGCGTTAATTTCAACTCTTCTTATTAATAACGGCATGCTTTAATTCCAAGTAAACTGATATTCGACTGTTCACAGCAGACAGCGGCGACTTCTCATGAAAATGAGACAAAATTTGTCATGGTGATGTTATCAAGTATCAGAAAAACGGTTTAGCCCACAAAGACATTCAGGCTGGCATGGTTCCAACATTGGGGATGACAATCCAACAGTGCAAGAGTGGGCAGGCAGCTGAATTTAGGAGAGGAAGGGAGAGACCTGAAGATGACCCGAGATCTGGACGTGCTACACTTGCCACTACTGAGGAAAAAATCATTGATTGATTCACCACATATTGATGGATGACCAAACGTGCAGAAAAACTGACGAAGTGGCTCTTATTTCGTCGGTGTACAAGTCTTGATTTCAATGGTTGCAGTGCATGATTGTGGCTTTGAACAGGTTGATCACTCTCCCTATTCTCTTGATTTGGCCCCATCTGACTATCATCTGTCCCCCAACATGAAAGAAAACACTTGGCTGGGAACCAGTAACCCTGTTGATAACTTTTTGACTTTGAAGATCCAAGCACTGGAACATCCAGTAAAGAAGTGTGTGGATTGCAATGGGTACGATGTTGAAAAATAAACCTCATTTCGTCACTGGACGTGTTTGGGTAGACATCTTTGTTGATTTACATGTAGTGAAATTAATGCCTACAAGCATAAGTGATCGAAAGTTTTATTAAAGAAAATCTACCTCTCGACAAGAATCGAAGCAACCAGCGTCGTGGGAAGTCGAACAAGGGGGACAATCGTATTTAAAATGTCGTTACGATTCAAATAAATCGTTTCAGGATTCCTTGTCGTTGTTGTTTGATACGGTTGCCTTATGCACTCTAGTTACTGTGATGGCAGCTGCGTTGTCATTAAACAATTAAGATTTCGATGACACCTTTACATCAATGAAAATCTATGACATCCAAAAGCGTTACCCGCGGAAAACGATATATATATATATATATATATATATATTATTTTGTATGTGCAGTACGTAGTGGAAGGCCCTCAATACCAGTGATAGAGCTAACATATTCAGTTGTATGAATATGAGTTTGTGATCCTGTGTTTCACGCTTTTGCGATCATCAGATAGAATTGAAAGCGTGAAACCCAGGGTCACAAACTCGTATCCATACAAATGAATATATATAGGCTGATTGGCAATGTCCGGCTGATTGGCATTTGTTTACATTCTTAAAAACAATACGATAGATTTAGGTGTTTTTCTGTGTCGAATGAAGAGAGCTCAGTGGTAGAAACTCTGACTGACATCAAATCGGTTGGGTTTCGATGAAATTTTGAGGCATTCGTATGTCTAGTCGCACTGAGGAGCTGTAATACAGCGGAATAGTATTGTCTGCGAATGACACACACACACACACACATATATATATATATATATATATATATATATATAAAATGAAAGCGGAGTCCATAGGTGCTGTTCTTACATTGAGCTCTCTTTGGATATATATCGATTTATATCCTCTTTGGTATTACCCCTACTAATTATCAATAATATTATTATCCCCTACTAATTATTAATTTATATATATATATATATATATATATATATATATATATATATTAAGGAATATGCATCATATCCAACATCGATAACACTACTCATGTACTTTATAAAATCTTCAGGTGTGTATTCTCTGTATGCACATGTCTAGAATACCCGCCAGAAGATTGCATAAACTGCATGGAACTCCGAGTAGGTTCTCAAACTTGGATATTATGTATATTCACTAACAGATACTTATAGCTCTGTTTCATAACATTGAGCACTGTATTTATAACACCTTAGGGATAAATTATACTTACGTAAGTCCAAATCTTTGTATGTACATCTTTTTATCCTTTCAATATATATATATATAGTTTAGTTAAATAATTTGATCGAAGAATAGATTTGGCCATGTTATATATATATATATATATATATATGGTATAAAATGAAAATTGGAAAAAAACTTAGATTTTGATTAAAAAATCCAAATTTGAAAAGATAGACGCTTCTGTCTAAGCCTTTTTCTGGTTAATGTAAGAGTTTGTTTTGTTTTTTCCATGTTGACAATACAGTTAAATTTCCAGATCAATTCTGTGGACAAGACAAATTTCTATAAAATGACATGTGGAAGAAAATCTTAGATTTTGCCGTATTTTAATGTAACTATAACAACAAAAACATTTCGATTTCATTTTTGGCTTGAAAAAGTCGGAAGACGAAACACGTCGGCAAAATCTAAGATTTTTTCCCAATTGGCATTTTATACTAATTTATCTTCTCCACAGAATTGATCTGGGAATTTAACTATATATATATATATATATATGAAGAAATTTTGAAAAAACAAACAAAAATCCTTAAATGTAGTTAAAATGAAATTTTTTTTTTTTTTTTCTTTCATTTTAACTACATTTAAGGATTTTTGTTTGTTTTTTCAAAATTTCTTCATTCTGTCGGATTTATATCCATTTACACTTGCTTATATATATATATATATATATAGTGCACAATAAAGTCCATAATTATATCAAATGGGAAAAAGACTTATTTCACCCGACGAAAACATAGCCAGTCTTATTCAACCTCGACTGATTGACTGAGTTTGTGTCGGAATTAGAAATATAACTGTGACAGGTATCACAAAACTTATATAGAATTTATCCATTTCAATGTTTCAGTCAGACTAAAGACACAAGGCTGGGGAGGGTGGACATTATTAGCCTTGAAGGGAAGAGGTTTCATAATATTAAACCCAGATATTAACCTTATGACATTAAATTGGGGTTATATGAAGAACGAGGTGTTAATTTGAAACTAAGAGAAAAAAAAACCTATTCACGTCTATACGACTTCTCGTCTCCTCGAGAGAATTCTGGCCATTGTTGTTGGTATTTTTTTTTTTTTAGTGGAATAGATTTAGTTTATGTTTGTTACTAAATTTGAAAACATTACATTGTTTTTCATTTCTTTTGTTTTTTGTTTCATGCTACATGTTACCAGTTTTTTTTTTTTTTTGTTTTTTTTTTTACATTTTATATGAGACTTTTTGGCATTTTTGTTGATTTAATTGAACATTTATCAGATAAATGACATGTTAATCGGTGTTAATCAGTGTTTGAAAATACAATTTAAGCGTTGTTGGAATTCTTCGAGTGGGGAAGCAAATAAAATAAACAACATTGTGTTATTGGTGTTTTTATTTATTATTTTATTGTTGTTTCATTGCTGTTAACAATGTTGAAGATTTTTAGTTTTTTTCTAATAAATAATCGGTTTAATTCGTCTGTTTTGTCGTTTGATGCTAATGATGAAAAATAAATAAAACAACCGACATAGCGTAAAAAAGCCGAAAGCACATATACACTGGATAATTAATATTTTAATATTGTATCTGAAACCAGGGAAAATTTTTGAAACATAGAAAAATATCTTAAAACGAAAATTTTATAATTTTATTGGTCCTTAACAGACTTCTATAAATGCCGAAATACACTCAACAAACATTATATATATATATATATATATATATATATATATATATATATATATAAAATAAAATATAGTTTTAAGATATTCTATATTTATTGGTTAAAGTATTCAATATCAGCGATAGAACGTACGTAAATATAAAAGTGAACATTGAAGTCAACACCTGTAAAAATCAGCAGATAATGTAGAAAAATATACATAGGAGTAACTGAAATACCCTGGAAACAAAGAAACTACGCACACAAAACTTTATTTGCAAATAGTAAATACGTGAACAGCGCAATGCTTTCAAAACATCACTGAGAGATTAAAAACAAAAGCACAAATCACATCAAAAATGTCATGGCAAATAAAGAAAACAGCATCAGCCGACAACAATAAATCGAAAAACAGTTTGGAGGAGAGAATTGCTATAATCACCTTCTCAGACCAACACAAACTACTAAATAAACGATCAGAACTCATCGCAAAATGCAGGCTCGAAAACAAATTTTTACTACGTTACTTAAAAGTCGAAAACTGAAAATGAAAAGGAATAAATAAAAAATAAAATAAAATAAACAAATAAAAAATAAATAAAATAAGTCAAATCAGACCAATAAATATACTAAATAAATAATAAACAAATTAACAAACTACGAACGCATACATGGACACAAATAAACGTAATAATAACAACCAAAACAAAATAATCAATAATAAATAAATAAGTTAATAAACAATACTATAAATCGCCCCAAAACTGCATTCAGATCCAGAATTATTTCCACTCAATAGCCCTTAGAATAATTCAAAATATAACCGTTAGCACCCACCAAAATAACCATTGGAGTAATAAATAGACTACCTACAATGCATCACTTACCTGTATATATAAAGAATCGAGCAAAAACAACGCATATGGCATGACGATTGCGTTTAGCATGAAACAGACTCTTGCCTCTAGGTGTTGACTTCAATGTTTACATATATATATATATATATATATATATGTATGTATGTATGTATATTGTCCAATTGTTAAATGAAGCTCTGAACCGTTGTATCTTTGAACTTATTAAAGATATCTTACTGGAATTCTCCGAAGTCCTTATAGCACTATTGGACTCTACTTTGAGAAATAAAAAAGTATAATTTCTCTCTAAGTTTAACAGAAAAACTGTGATGAAATCGATCACAAACAAAAAGGACATGTCCATCATTAATTAATCATAGCTAATGATTTGAAGCTCATGAAGTACTGAAATAAATCTCAAATAAATATATATGTATTATTCCAGGATTATTTTCCAACTTATTCAAGATGGTCTTTTCCCATTCTAACTTTCTAACTTTCTGTCCTGAAGTAACAAGCTGCCTCACAGGTTTCATGTATGTCATAGCTGAAACTCCTCTCTCGCGTGCCAAACGGATTATGGATTGAGTTGGATCTTTTCTAATTGATTTCTTTAGCTCTAAGTTGAAATGATGATCCCTCTTGCTGTTGTGACCTCCTGGTTCAGTTTTCCTCTCTACTGTTCCCTCTTTTAAAAACATATTTAACTTTCTCTTGATGGTTCTTGATTGGACTTAGAAGCCAGAGTATGAATGTCGGTACCATTAATGAAGGTCTGAATGATCATTTTCCTCTTGCCATTGCTCAATAGGGAAAACACTGGGTCTGACGCAAAACGATTTTAGGCTGCTCTCTTTCTAGCTAAATAACTTAAAGAGTCTTTCAGTGATTCTTACAAGAAATGATGTTAAGATGGATAAAACATTTTATCTGAAAACCTGGAAAAATAAACTCAGTTTAGTGTTTTTTTTAGATATTAAACATTTTGTTGAATGGACAATTTACTGTAAACGTATATATATATATATATATATATATATATATATATATATATATATATATATATATATACAATGGATTATTCATACAAAAAGTAGATTAGTAAAGTTAATGATATAAAATGGCGAAATCCTTTCGCAAAAAAAATTTTAAAGTTGCATTAACCTACAAACCACTCGATTAATGGTATTAACTTTACTAATCTACTTTTTGTATGAATGTTTGATTGTAATATGAACTGCAAACATATTAGTATATATATATATATATATATATATATATATATATATATATATATATATATATATATACACAATTAATCACACATAAATTAATAAAAGTATCAATGCGATTATAAAATGCGACATCGGTCTACCATCCATCAAAAGGCATTTTAATATCGAATAAACTGAAATCCATAGACAACAAGTTTTTGATCAAGGAAAAAAAACTTATTGATGAACAGGATTTTAATGTTTATTATGTTAGTGAAATGTCGCTAATAATCGGATTGACCATCCATCATCATTAATTTTATGAATGTGATTAATCTTGTATGTAAATCATATGTTGCCTACTGTTTTATGTTTATATATATATATATATATATATATATATATATATATATATATATATTCAACACTGACTATTAACCTTTTTATGTATTATATATATTTATGTATTTAGTTTTAAATATAAATTTAAGGAAACAGTATTATTAAAATGTGATCAATACATGTATGAAAAAATAAAATAAAAGTAAAAGTAACATATAGAGTTTTTAACTTGAAAAATCAGAAGGTGAGTTGAATCCACTGCTTTGGTGTCAACCTTACGGTCTCCTCAGGCGATTTTATTTTTATTTTATTTATTTATTTATTTTTTTTAATAAAAATCGCCTGAGGATACCGTAAGGTTGAAACGAAGGTAGCGGATTCAACTGACTTCCTGATTTCTAATATATATATATATATATATATATATATATGTAAGCAAATATATTGATATAAATCGATATATATATATGGATATATATCGATATATATTTTTTCTTCATATATATATATATATATATATATATATATATATCGTTTTATACATGTAGATTATTATACAACTGTTCGCTCTATTGTTGCATTTTAAAATCTAAGGTTCCGTTTAATGTAATTCAATAAGTAATTCACATTTGTCTCTCTTGATTACAACTCCCTGTGAGTGACAACCATAAAGAAATTTAATTTTGCTAGTAAAAAAACTCGATAGAAAAACTAACACGAATCGAAAGAAATACAAAGTGATATACGAGTAACCAGCTCTCTGTATGAATTTATGAAAAATTATTATTTACAATATTTACATACGGACTATTATCCTCATCGTTGTTGTTATTATCACAACATTCCGGCCGTTGTGTTCTTCGTCCTGTAACCTTCATGGAATTTCGAAGTGAAGCCTTTATTTAATCGATGAATATCAATTGTTCTAGTTCCGCCGACCATTCTTAAGGGTTTCACATATACCGTATTTTCCGGCATGAAAGACGCACTCTAATATTGGAAATAAATTTCTAAGAAAACAAAGTCATTCTCATGGAAAAACACATTCACCATGCGTTCCTCGTATTGTTTACCTTAATCACTCGACCGATTTTGTTTGTATAGCAATGACATACTAATTGGTGATTAGTAAATAAACTATATATCTTTCATTCTCCAAGGGTGATTTTATTTTCAGAAAAATGAATTAAAAATTTGAAAAATATGCCTGTAAAAATATAAAACAATCAAAGAAATTTTGTTCATACTCAAATCCTAAGAACTCCTCATTTCTGGATTCATGTAAAATCTCTAAATTATCATCTTCCCGCGTGACAACCTGGTGGTAACTAATATTTTCACGACATAAGACTGTGAGCAAACCTCCACTATCAATATCAAGAGCAGAAAGGCTCCCGCCGTTGCTAGTAAACAGAGAGTGTTTAAGTTTATGGCTCGGCTCCAGGAAGGTTTATAGTCTTGGAAATACTTGTAATAGCTAAGTACTAAGGTTACATCATATAAAAGACTGAATTAGATAGATAGCTAACATTATAGTCTCAATACTCAAGACTCAATATACAAATCCACGTCCCTATCAGTCAAGCCAATTAGGTGACCGTCCAAGATTACTTGAGTCTGGGCGTTGCATTACATTCGTCTTGGAAGACGCCCACTTATATTTCAAGGTATTTTTAGGGAAAAATGTGCGTCTTGTAAGCCGGAATATAGGGTAGTTCTTATTTATTAATGTTCAGTCGTTGTGTCGAGCAGAGAGCAATCATGGGTTCAGTAGAAACGGGCGAGAAATAACTAAAGCAACACTGAATGAAAACTAAATGAGATATCCCTAGGCATTGTCAGAAGAACGAAATCAATCTATCTCCTTAGATTAAATAAAGGATTCCGTTCAAAATTCGATGTTAACAAACACCTGAAGGTCAGAAGGAACAATACATGGGAATAGCGGGATTAACATGTTTCCTGTATTTAATAATAGCATAATCCGTAATACTACACATGGCATCGAGTAATATACGTTCCTATAACAACGGAATATCTCATTGATAAATAGTAGGACCAGGATGCATGACCAATAAATGCAATTTGTGTTTGATGGACTACAGTTTCTACTTTTATTGCATTATATCTTAATAGTACAATTAATATTATTTGGGCCACTGAGTCTTTGAGGAGCGATGTCCCCCGCCTTTTTTTAAGCAGTTGTAATATAATATATTCTTATGAAACATATACTTTCAGAAAACTACGTTTTTGAGATTAAACTAAAATTATACAAATTACAAGCCCCTTTAATTATTTCATACTTGCCTTGCTGAATTGTTACGGCATTGTTGCCTGGCTGTACTGGCCTGTTTTGGGAAAAATAATGAATTGCTATATACTGGAAATAAATAAACTATAAAATGTCGACAGTAATTACTCATGTTCACCGCCATTTTTTTTCCTATCCTATACGCAGCAGATGAATCTCCCAATACAAGATATAATAAAAATATATCAGGGTACAGGTTATATTTTTTCGTTATTCTACACTTTCCATAGTCTACTCTCGTTTGTAAAATAGCAAGTGCTAGTTATTTTATAACACAATCACGAGGGACCGACATTTAACGGTATCTAGAAAAAGTATATATATATATATATATATATATATATATATATATATATCTGCAGCAGGCAATGTAAGTTTCATAAAACTTGCTTTTTCGTAAGTAGGTCGATAGCAGCAAGCGTGTGAAATATTAAATATGGCTGTCGTGTAACCGACTTAGAATCAACATTTCTACCTTTCCAGACGTCACTTCTTCTGAAATCTCCTCTGGGAGAAATAATTAGACCTGGATTTAATTTACAATGGCTTTCACACTGTACAAGGCTCAAGAGTCACTCGAAGTAGAGTGTTACAAAGTAAGAGAGACAATTTATGAGGAAATGTGGAGAAGGTAACGGTTAACCCTAGACTTGAACAAGTTAACATTGTAATGATCGCGGAAGCATCCTTTTTGGGACTCGCTTTCACAAGGCAGCGGTTCGTGAGAAGTTGCTCGAGTAGAACTTAAATCTGAACAAGGAGTTACAGATTGGAAGAGATGGCCTTTATACTTAATTTTAACTTGTATAGGCTAAAAGTGATGACCATCATGATATATGCATTTCTGCCAGTGATGAAGAAAAAATAATATAAATATATAAACAGCTGAAACCTCTGCTAACAAGAAAAATTAGCAATAATAACATTTCCGGATCCCAAAAAACCTTTTGAATCAAACGTCCGTAGATCATGAAGCGTTGCATTCAAACAAAAAAAAAGTTCCTATGGATTTCATATGAGGCTGAATAAATATATATACATTTCAATTACCCCCTCCACACACACACACACACACTGATACATTTACAATAACCTTTTTTTTCTTTACTTTTGTTGTTGCTGTCGTTGTTGTTAGTACCCCTCTGAACCCGGGTTGCACCTCTGCCACGGCAAATGGGAGGATTTGGTGAGGCCAAGGTCCTGGCATCTTCTACGGACGGATTTCTTCCGACTCCTGCCTACTGAATCTCGGACAGCTGCTATGCTGTCAGGAGGCTGCAAAGTAGGTTTGACTTAAATAATTTTCACTGCTGGAGACTTTTTATGTTGTTGATTGTCTCTGTGGCCTCGAACTTCTTGATCCATCGGTAAGTGTCAGTTTTGCGAGGAGTTTCGCGATGGCATGTTTATAGGAATTTCCACTACAATTTTCTCAGCACACTGAACATCTTTCTGTTCTTCTGTAAGATTTCAAGGAGAATTGGATCTGCCGGAGATTCTTCTGCGCTTCTGGAGAATTCGAGCTGTCCGGATTTTTCTGCTATGCTACTAGCGAGGGCATATTCTGCAAACGGAGGAATGGCAAGTCTTGGGTTTTAATATGTGGACTGCGAGTTGGAGATATTTTCTGTATCTGTTGAAGATATATTTCCTTAGAAAAACGGTGCCATAGGCTTGTAGGCAGAAGCATGTGACTGGGCTGGGGCAGATTTAGCCTTAGCCTACAAAAAAGCAAGTCCTCGGTTTGACTTCTGGAAGCTGACTGACTACGAGGGGACATCACTCTGTAGCCGTCACGTAATCCATGTGACTTCACCTCCACCAAAGGGAGATAATCGGCATTTGTATCCCCTCATGAGGAAATGTGCATCGGATGCATTAAACCTTACTTGAACTGATTTTTTGCATTCTAATATAAATATGTAATTTGTTGAAACGTCTTAGATCAATCCAAACATTTTTTATTTGATCTTCAATTCATTTAACATTCTCTATTGTGTTTTCATATAAAAATATTTGTCAAGTATTAGCGTGTATAATTTTATAGCACATTGTTGAAGCCATTGGTAAAGCATGATTATGAGAATTCCTAAAACATTTACAGAGTCGCCCATGGGGGCTTCGGAAAATGTCACAGCACCTCTTCAGGGAGGTAAGATCCCACACACCCCCGCCACCAAATGGGGCGTCCTGGGTTAGGTGATAAACTACAGCCAACAGCAAGACCTCTGATCAGGAGCGTGGAACCACCTCTTAATTGCTGGTTTTCTCCCTAACCTGGGGTGGTAGCACCTGTTAGGATCCCGACCCTTGGCAAAACGCTATGAAAGTGTAAAAATAGTTTTTAATACCATGAATACAATTTTGCGAAAAATTATTACAAGAAATAGATTTTTGAAGAAAAAAATTACCTGCAATAAATTTTGAAAAAAATATATTACCAGCAATAAAAATCTTGTCGGCATTAAATAACCCATTGAGGTTGATATACCGTAAAACAAAACAAACCAAACCAAACCAAAACAACGCCTGCAGAGGGGAACATTACAAAGTTTTCCAATATTTTCCTTTTCATGGTTTCAGTAATAGTGATGTTCTAAGCTTAGCTTAGATGTAGCACAAGGCCGAAGTTTTTGGGCACCTAGTGAGAATCAAACTCACTACTCAGTCGTAATTGATCTAGTGCCCGACATTGTTAACCATTGCATCACGTTGAAGCGCCCGACATTTTTCAGTAATGTTGACATACTCATGAAAGCGGTGATTTTAGTTGTGACCACAATCGTAAAATTTATAAACGTTATCTACATTATTATTATTTTACAATAGTGTTTACCATGTACAAGGCTCAAGAATCACTCGAGTTACAGGTTTATAAAGTAAGAGGCACGGAAACGGATATGGGCGGAAGATAAGGCTTAACCCTAGACTTGAACAGGTTAAGATTGTAGAAATTGAGGAAAAAGCAGCCTCTTGGGAGTCGGTGGGAAGGAGATGCTTGAGTGGAACTTACATCTCACCGGGGGTGTAGGAAGGGAATGTGCGTGGCATGGCTTGTCTTAGCCATTAACGTTAGGACTGGTGGCTGACTAATATCTTCATTATTGTTGTTATAACTTTTCGCCCGTTAATCCCACCGAATTTTTTCAGATGTATTTCCCACGCGAACACAGAGAAGTGGATTGAAGTATTGGTTTGAGGATTTGTTGGTATTTTGTTTGTGAGTTCAATCCCTAGGATGAGTAGTACAGATTCGGGTTCGATAGAAACAGAGATAGCAATCACTAAGCAGCACTGAAAAGAGAACAAGATTATATATACTTAAACAGGGATAGTGGAACGAGGACAATCTATCCTGTTGGTTTAATAAAGTGTTAAGTTCGAAATTCTTTGAACGGTAACAGCATCGACAGAAACCAGAAGAAAGCCGAAGAGCACAACGACCGAAAAGTTGCAACAATAAAAACAAAGATGAGGACAATAGTCCGAATGTAAATAATGATCATTTCTTATCCCAGAAATCACAACTGTTGTGATTATTTTTACGAATAAAATATAACAATCTAACGCACTTACTGTATAAAGTAATAACAGAGTTTGTTTTTTTTAAGTGATTATTGCAGTCTGTCCCTGTTTTTCTCGTTTTAAAAATGATCCAGATACATACAAGTAGACCCACATGAACATATATATATATATATGTGTGTGTGTGTGTGTGTGTGTGTGTGTGTGTGTGTGTGTGTGTGTGTGTGTGTTACAAACGAGTACAAGAAGGTTATGTAAATGAAGCATACTTGCCGCTAAAAAAGAAAACCACTTCCGTTGTCGGACGACCTGCACCCAGTCACCGCAAAATAAGTTAACAAATTATTCTTTAATTGGTAAAAGTCGTTTCTCTAATTACGATACGCCATTTTCGTGGTGAAACCCTAAAGCGGTTTGCCTTGGAAAATCATGAAAACATTTACACCAGAATATTTTCGTTTATATCAATACCAAATTTAGATTCTTTGCGTCCGAATCGATTAAAGAAATCGTGATTTCAGTCGAGAAAAATGCCAACTTTGTGTTGACAAACTTGTTGCGATGCTAATTTTATTAGACATATTTAAGAAAATCATAAATTAAAATTCGAATGACTTGGATGACGACATGAAAGAGAAAAGTTAGGGATTTATATATATATATATATATATATATATATATATATATAATATAAATTAACTTATTTAAAATATGGTTTCTTCGCTACACATTAATAACCGTGTTTCAAAGACCGACGCTAAAAACTTCAAATTTAATTATATAATTAAATTAAAAGCATTAGTTCTGTTTCATCTTCAAGCTAATTTTGGAATAACTTATTTTTAAATTTACTGAGTTTTAAACGCACATATAAATTCATAATTTCCTGTTTCCAAGGTTACAGAGAAATCCATTCATTTAGACAGGGGCGGTAGCGTGTTCATTTTTATTAACTATTGTTGTATCAGTTGTCAGGGGTGTATTTTGCAACGAATTCTGGCATCCGTTAAACGCATGTCGTCTGGGATTTTTTTTATTAGCGACAAAAAGTTTTTCGGCATTTTTTTCGTACTTGTATACTTAAAGATTCTTTCTAAAAGGTGTGTTTGGGTTAGAATGCTTTATATTTAACTACAATTTTAATGTATTTTTACTCTTAATTAATAATAGACTATATTTCTTTTTAAATCAAGTAAATGTAGTAGAATTACTTAAATTATTTAAAATTATTTTTCATATCCAATATAAGTATGTATATTACCAGCTCCTATTTTTTTAATATTATGTAAGGAAAATTTTTAACAATGACTGCAAAGAATAGGTATTTCGTTTCTTTGATTTAGTAAATTTTTATTTTTTATAAACTTAATAATATATAGTTTTGATTTGATTATAGTGCAGAACCAACCACACTTTTTGAAGAGCCAAATGCAGAAACCTGTTGCACTACAAGGTCCCCAAACGACCCTCCTCAAGTTTTGAATTCAGAATTGTCCTTCTCCTAGCCATCCAAGGCTATAGAACCCAGTGTGTCCCGCTATTTACCCATAGCTGGAAGGAGAAGAAGAGGATTTTTCCATGTAAGTGAATGTAAGTGATTCGACTGGAATTCGAACTCGGCTCTCCGATTTCTCAATCCGAGCTGCTATCCACTACCCCACTACTCATAATACATAATTAGGATATATAATGGATGAGCAGAAGTAACGAAATATTTGTCTAGACATATTTATTGTAAGAAGCAATACAAATTAACGCGGTACATTTCGAAACTAAAACTAAAACAGAAAAATTGAAGTTTGAATTTAACTTCTATCGAAATTATTCATTCGCAAATTTCCGCCGACCAATCAGAGCACGACATACACCATTACGAGGTTAGTCTGAAAAGTTCATAGGCTGACTAAGAAGGGGTGATACTGAAGCTGTGAAATCTTTCATGCATTAATTTCAAATCTTCTTATTAATAACTGCATACTTTCCACGTAAACTGACATCTGACTTTTCAAGGAAAACCTCAAAAGTAACTTATAGCGATAGCGACTCCCCCCTCTTATAGCGACTCCCCATCTTATAGAGACACCCCCCTGAAAATGACCAAAATTTGGCATCATGTTGCTATCCAGTACCCACAAAAAAGTGTTTAGTCCCCAAGAACATTCATGCTGACATGGTTAGTATCTTAGGGGATGACGCTCCAGCTTTATGCAAAAGTGGGCAGCTAAAT
This sequence comes from Acanthosepion pharaonis, assembly GCA_903632075.3. NCBI lineage: Eukaryota > Metazoa > Mollusca > Cephalopoda > Sepiida > Sepiidae > Acanthosepion > Acanthosepion pharaonis. The sequence continues at coordinate 231,686 of CAHIKZ030001888.1, forward strand.
TTAGAAGAGGAAAGGCGAATCTTGCACATAACCCAAACTATGGGCGTCCTGTAACTTCCACCATCGAGGAAAACATTGATCGTATTAACCACATGGTGAGGGATGACAAGCGATTGTCTATAAATCAAATAGCCGATACTATTAGCATATTCCGTGAGAGAGTTGAGAAAATCCCCCACAATGAACTTGGCACGACGAAGCTTTCTGCTTGGTGATTGCCACGACTTTTGACACCTGATCAAAAGCGAATCAGGCTGATGACATCACAGGAAAATCTGATATTGTCTGAGACAAATCCAACTGGTTTCGTTTAACGTTTCCTGACCCAAGTTGAATGCTGGGTCCATGATTTAGAGTCAGAGACAATCTATACAATGGAAACATCACTTGCTCCAGAGAAGGCCAAGGTCGTTTCATCTGAAAGGAAGGCGGTGGCCTCAATTTGGTGGGAGGGGTACAAATAGCATTGGGTTTATTGACTATCTTTAAAAGGGTCACACCATCAATGGTAAAGTACTTGACCACTTTGCTGAAGCAGTTACGAAAGGCTATCAAGACCGAACGCCCAGGAAAACTAACGAAAAGGGTTTTGTTTGATCAGGACAATGCTCCAGCAAAACAAGACCTTGGTTTCAATAGCTGTTGTGCGCGACTGTGGCTTTGAGCTAGTTAATCATCCTCCTTATTCTCTTGATTTGGCTCCATCTGACTATCATCTGTTCCTCAATTTGGAAAAAAAAACACTTCTCTGGGAACCAGTACCGCAGTACTGGTTCCCAGAGATGAAAGCTTCTTCACATATGAGATCCATTCACTACAACACCAATGTAAAAGTGTGTTAACCCCAATGGGGGTTATGTTGAAAAATAAACCTCCTTTGATCATATTCTATGAGTATATCTTGGTGAGCCTATGAACTTTTCGGCCGACCAAATGAATACCGTGTACATTAACTCGTCATTGAAGATTTGAGTAGCAAAGACAAAAGAACTCGCTGAAGAGTTTTGTTAATTGACCATCGTAATCATGGAGTGGTATATCGAAAACACTCCAAGATCCAGGTTGCCATCACTAAGATTAGATTTGAAAATTGAAGGAACATAACCTGAACATCAGCCCCCAAAATTACTCCCTCTTAATAGTAAATGAACGAGAGTCTAGAACCATTTCTCGAAAAGTAACGCAGAAGCCATTCACAGCGTGAGGAAATTTTCAGGAGAAATTTCAGGCAGTTGTCGCAGAAGTAAGCAAGGATATAATTAGTCCATCGGGTAAGATTGCATTCTTTGCCTTCAAGACAGCTTCTTCTGGTGGAACCCAAACCCAGGATCATCTACATTTTGCCTGCCATTATCTCTAGAAGCCTGATTTGTTCTCGAACAATATATTATAGTCTGACGAAGCTAAAATCTAACACCTTGGCAGAATATTAGATAGCGTTATGTATTCTGAAATACTGGAGAACAATGCTTACATATGTGAAATTTCTCAAACTCTGAAAAGGTTGGATTTTTCCGCAGCATATCGATTTCATGCGTTCTTGAAGTGAAAAAAGGAAATGGTTCCGGCCGAAGGAAATAAGGATTTTAGGGTAGTCTAATAAGTCACCAAATGTAAACCCTAAAAAGAAACGTGTGGAAGAAGCTTAAACTTTGTTTTCCTCAAAGGATTTCCCAAAACTTATCTTAAGGTGATTTATCAACATGAGTGTCATAGAATTGGTACTAATTTCCTACAAGTATCTTACCTCATATTCCAAACGTCTGACAACCGTTATAATAGACACACCATTAAATATTAGACAATCTTTAACTTACACCCTTGGCTCCCTGGGCAATTTTTTATTTACAATATTTTAAAAATATCTGCAGCATGTACAATGAGATATATATTATTTACATTTGATAAAGATTTATTATTTAACATTTTAAATAAGAAATAAAGTTGAAAATCAAACATTTTATTCAAAAATTATAAACAAACTTATCAAAATATTTAAGAGAAAGAGATGCCCGTAACCTCTTTTAGTGAATTTATGTGGCGAGAGCAAATAAAAAAAATGTTAGACAACTGATTTTTTTTGATTTTTTTTTTTCAAATTTTATAATTACGGTTACTGGTTATGTGTTAAATTTTTCTTTTACCTAGAAATTTTTATAAATTTATGAATAAAAAAATCTATTTCATTTTATTTGGTTCACATATTTTGTTATAATCTTGAAAATGTAAAATTATTCTTATAAATAAGCAATCTAATAAATAACATCTTTATTATCATTTCTCAAAAATAAAGAAAATCTATAAATCAACAATGTTTGGGTTTTATTAAAGTTCTAATGATCGCTTTTAAAAGCAATAAACATTGGCGAAGGAATCAAGAGGGTATTTTTTAAAATCATTTCATCCCAAGCAAAGCAATAAAGCCACTAACACTCATGGGGGTTAATGAGTGTTTGAGACTATGAGAGAAAAATAATATTAAGAAGAAAGAATATTAAAAGAATAGGAATTAAGAAGATAGAAGATAACGATTAACATTGCATTTAAATTTTTGAAGATCCAAGTTGACTGGAAAGTAAGAAGCTGGAAGAGAGTTCCACAAACGAGTTCTCAGGAAGAAAAAAATATCCGCATAGAACTTACGTATATAGTATTAGCGGTGTTAAGGGAATAACCGTCCCTTTAATACCGCGTTTTTTTGTGTTGTTTTGTTTTTTTGCCAATGCAATATAGTGAATGCTGTTTATTGATATGCTTACATATTTTACAGTCGCTTGAAATCTGTATATTAGACCATAAATGGAATATACTGTTGTCATATGACAAGAGCTATTCGAATTTCCAACATCAAAAGAATTCAATGAGTATGCGAGATACTAACAGGAATTTTGATTAAATGGAAATATCAGATTTTACTTATACGTGAATGTAGTAAAGTTTTGAAAGTAGAAGGATTATGTTGCGCCAATCTACCGTCCCTCAAAAGCAAATAATGCCTTTGAAGATGATTGTCTAATGATGTTGACGACGCGAGATAATTGGAACGTTATTGTGAAAGACGAGCAGTGGTGGGGATGAAATGTTTATCATGGGACCCAAGTTAAATGGCTGGGTGGAGACCCAAAAAGTTCGGCCACCCACGTTGAGTGACTTGAGAAGAGAGAAAGGACATGTATTTAATTCTATTTTTTGGGTGTGTGGTGGGGGGGAGTGCTTGCGTCTGTGTATTCGGTTCGCTGTCTTCCGTTTTCCCCAATGCACCAATGGATTTTGTTCTTGTGACTTCTATGTCTTCCCCCCCCCACTACCACTCTT
>CAHIKZ030001888.1:240000-438838 GCA_903632075.3 Acanthosepion pharaonis
AATTTAAAAAAACCAAAAAAATAATATATATTTAATATATATATATATAAATATATATATATATATATAAAAATTTTATTTAATAAAGATTCGAGATTATGTTATATATTTGCACATTCTTTGCCTGGAAATGGATAAAAAAAAATTTTAAAGGGGAAAAAATTGATTAAAAAGACAGAAAAATTCATGTTTCATATTTTGAGAAAAAAAAAATTAAATCTATTTTACGTTATTTATTTTATAAAGTAAATAAATAAAAAAAAAAAAATATTTGAACCATTAAGTTTCTAATCAGACGACATTAAATTGACTATTGATAAACTTTGCCATTTGATTTTTTTGTAAAGTGGTTCAATTATACAATTCTGAAATCAAACCATTGAAAGATATAAATCAGGTGTTTTATTAGACATTAAACAATATAAGATTTTTAATTTAATTTTTTTTTTTTTTAAATTTAGATGCAATTTTTTTTTGAAGTTTAAATAAACAATAAATTAAAAAATTTTTTTTCCATTATTGGAATATTATTGTCCTCAAAAATATCACCATATTTATCACAAATTTTTGTCCATTTGTAAACGCTCCGGTTTTCTTCAGGTTTTGTGAATGTCGAACTGAAAGGAAACATAAGTTTTTCACTATTTTTAGACAATTTTCACAGTTCCAAAACATCAAAAATTTTTAACCAGTTATCTCTAAATAAACGTTTTGATATTTAATGGCGAGAAAAATGAGGCAAAATACATCGTTAAAATGAACAAAAAGTGTATTTTTAACCTCATCTCAGAAATATAGATAGATATTTAAGGGCCGAATTCTTTTAATAAATATGACAAAAAAAGAAAAGGAAATTAGTCCGAATAATGTAAATATTGTACAAAATACCGCATCTCAGAAATATAGACAGAAACTGAATAATTAAAAATGTTGAATTAAATATTATGACAAAGAAAGGACAATAGTCAGAATAATATAAAAATTATATAAATAAAACCTCATATTCAAAAAAATTTTATATAAAATAAAAATATAATATTTTTTTTTTTTTTTTATTTGTTTTTCATAAACAGTTATTTTTTATCGGTTTGAATTTATCGTTATTGTTATTTCTGTGCCTTTTTTTTTTTTAGATATTTTATTTCCACTCTTTTTGTGCCATTTCTAATAATTTGCGCCATTATTTTATAAATACAATTTTTTTTTTACCAATATAAATTAAACATTAATGTATGATAGGCAATAATGAAAATAAAAAAAGTAGTTAAAAAAAAAAAAATCAATGGATTATATAAAAAAAACTATAATTAATATATATTGAACTGTACAGTATATATATATATATATGAATTATTTAGGCCGAGGAAAATATATTAGACTTCAATTTAATGTATTTATATTAAATACTTTGTAGTTTCCACATTCCTATATGGACGCAAATATGCAGATCGACAATTCCAACATTGATATATTAGAGAAAAATGAAAAAAAATGAGACAATCCATATTCAATTAAAAAAGTTTGATTTGCTTTTTAAACAAAATAAACTTTAAGAAATTCAACAGAAATCTAATTTTAATATTTTTATTTTTTTTACATTTACGATTAATTTCTGAAAAGAAGATGCAAAAGAACCTGAAAATAAAAGTAATTAAAAACAAACGAAAATTTAAATTATTGAATTTTGAAAATAAGGCGTAATTGAATTGAAATATTTAAATTTTTTTTTTTTTTTTGCAAATGAAATTGGAATATCATGAATATCAGATTTTCATTTCTATAGTCATCTGTGATTTATTAACAACTTATTCATCTATGTTTCTGTTTCACTTGAAGAAATGATAAGAAAAATGAAATATGGATGGAAAGTCCTTTCAGTCAATTTTAATTTTTATTAATATATTCTTATTTTACTTAGGGACAGATTAAAAGGATTATATTTAAAATAATTTTTAAATATTATATAAATTAATTTATATTTAATAAATATATATATTTATTCATTTTTATAACTAGAAATAGAAACTTTAAACAAATCTATCCAATCTGAAAAAAAAAAAGAAAAAATCTGCACAAAAAGCATAAATTCGTAGTTTTATAAATCGTAGAATTTATAATTAACAATCAGTACATTTTAATTCTTTTCACAAAGGTGAACAAAAATATCTTTAAAACTAAATATAATGTTTATCTATGTTAAATAATTTCCTCAATGAAAATGAATATATCATGAGATAATAATATTTACAGTATTTACCTTATTCGGACTATTGTCCTCATCTTTGTCGCCATATTTGTCACAACGTTTCGGCCGTTGTACGCTCCGGACTTCTTCAGGTGGTTGGAATTTCGAACTGAACCCTTTATTTCGATCACTGGGGTAGACTGTTCTAGTTCCACGTGCCATGTTTGATGGATGTCAGTTATCAGTTATCTCCTGTTAATTTTCCCTCTGAAAGTTCTCCACTGCCTTAACCAGGAATTGAACTCACCTTCTTTGGGTCTGTCACTGGATCTAACCAACGCCTTTATCCACTGTGCCATGTGTCCTTGAGGACATCTGGGTATGAATTTCTGGGTATTATAAACCTAATGTTTTCAGCAACCATTTTTACCAGTGCTCATATTGCAATTTTTTTTGCTGTTATCATTGCATGTTTTTACCAGAGTTCATATTGCATTTTTGTTGTTATCATTGCTTTTCTCTGGCACTCCTTATTACTGGTTCCCATATTGTATTTATTTCTATGCTTGGTCGGCTCAGGAGATATTTGTGGCCTAGCTGATATGTGCTGATTTCTTAAGTTTACGAATTTTCCAATGGTATTCTTTGTCAATGATCTCAACATGATCCCACAGAGGGCGGTGATCTCCCTTCTCTCTCCATATGTGGTCAGGCACGCCTGATTTTCCTACTTCCCCTCGTGTCACAGCTTTCTGGTGATTTTGAAGCCCTACCTTGTGGGTGCAGCCTGTGTCTCCTTTATATTCCTTTCCGCAGCAGCACGGGATAGCGTACACACAGTCTTTAGTCATGTTCTCCTCTATGGGGGGGGTCTTACTCGGGAGAGATATCTGCGAAGTGTCGTCAAGCTTTTGAAGGTTGTCCTGATGTTATATGGACCCCAGATCCTTTGTATTTTCTCTGATAACCCCTTCACATAAGGCAGGCAGACTGTTTTCTGAGTGTTGTTGTCCTCCTCCTCCTCTTGTACCCGCCTATCCCAGTTTTTGGGGGCTGCTGCCATGTACCCAGGGTAGTTGTTACGTTGTAGGGTACTACTTATACTGACCAATTCTTTATCTAACGTCTCTGGGTCGCCACTTATGACTTTTGCTCGGTGTTGTAAGCATCGGACGATCCCTTTCTTTACGCTGTATGGATGGTGGGAGTTGAAATTGAGGTACTGTCCGGTGAATGTTGGTTTACGGTATACGGATGTCTTGAACCCATGCTCTGTTCGAGATATTAGAACATCCAGGAATGGGAGTGTGTTGTTACTCTCTTTCTCCATTGTGAACTGTATCGAAGGTCTTATTGAGTTCACATGGTCCAGTAGAACCTGAACATCTTCCTGATGTGGCCAGAGTATGAAGGTGTCATCTACGTACCTTAACCATATAGTTGGCTTTAGAGATATAGATTCTAATGCCATTTCCTCAAAGTATTCCATGTATATATTCGCCATTGCTGGTGATAATGGCGAGCCCATTGCTAAGCCCTCATCCTGTCGATATATGTGTGATCCCATTCCGAAGTGTGTTGTTTGTGTACAGAAAGTCAACATCTCCATCAGATTATTTATTGGAATACTGGTCCGTTCTTCTAAGGAAGAGTCAGAGGCCAATCTGTCTCTGACTACTGAGAGTGCCTCCTCCGTGGGTACCTTGGTGAACAAACTCACCACGTCCAAGCTCACCATCTGGTTGGATAGGATGGGAGCATCTTTGATTATTTCCACGAAGTGGGCGGATTTTTCGGACATATGAAGGAGACTTTCCGATCAATGGGTCAATTATATCTACAAGGAAGCGACTCAGAGAAATGGCACACAGAGCCTTGGCAACTAACAATCGGCCTGAGTGGAATACCGTCTTTGTGAATCTTAGGGAGACCATATATGTGAGGTAACTTGGTGTAACGCTGCGATAACTGCCTATACATCTTAGGTGCGAAGTGATCCTTGTTCTTGATTAGGATCTGTGACAGTTTGCATTCCGTTTTCATAGTCGGATCCTTTTTCACTTTGCTGTAGCTACCATTGCTAATGAGGTCTTCCAGTTTTCTTGTTTACTCCGATTTGTCCATCACTACAGTTGCATTACCTTTGTCAGCCGGTAGTATGATGATGTTTTCATTCCTCTGTAGTGATTCAATCGCCAGTCTCTCCAGTTTTGTTATGTTAGACCTGGGCGGTTTGGCTCTCAAGGTCTGTCTCACTTTCCATCTCATTTCATCCGCCTGAGCCTGAGGGATGTCAAAGGCCACCTCCTCTACTCTGGCAATGATGTCCAAGTATGGCACCCGCCTGATGGTTGTGGCGAAGTTGAGACCCTTTATTCAATACTGACTCCTCAGAGGCACTCAGCTGATATTGGCTGATGTTGACTACTGCTTAAACTGGTGGGTGATGGACCTTGTGCGTCACCTTCTGATCTTTCAATCTATTTAATTTTTTGCATTTTGGCGAGCCTTGACTACATCAAATTAAAATTTTTGGATTGAAGGATTTATCTTCATTTTGGATAAAATGAAGATTCCTTGGAATTCTGGGACTTATTTAAAAATATCATCAATAGGTACTATTTATTTCTTATTAAGAATATTCAAAAAATTGGCAAAAAAGAGCCTAATTTCTTTCATTTATGGTTTCAAACTTCTTGTGTTTAAAAAAAAATAAATGAATATCAATATACTAAAAAAAGAAATTTTTTTAACACGAAAAATTATTGAAAGGATTTCAAAAAGTTAAGGAAGGAATTTTCATCATAGAAAAAATGAAACAGTTTATTTTATTTTAAACTTTTCTTTTTCAGATACATATTATTTTTTCACAAGAATCTTTTGAGCCGACCATCCATTTCTTGAAAAATAAATACAACGGGGAACCAGTAATATAGAGTTATATCCAAATGATTCAAATTTTTAAAGTTGAAATCCCCTTCTAATTATAATTTCATGAAACACAAAAAAAAATATGATTTTCCATTAAAAAATTGATTTCTGAACCAATTTTTAATGATATATTCTATTGTCCAGATTTTTTTATCCAATTTTTCAATTTCTTTTTGATATCTTCAAATATGAAGAAATCAACGCCTTCTTAGAATGTGACATTTAAAACATTTAAACAGTCTATAATGTAAAAGATTATAAAAAAAATTTTACCATAAATCATTGGGAGATAACTCATTTTTGACATTCCATTATTTTTATCCATTTTTCAATTAGATCAATTCAGTTCATAAAATGCAAACTTTTTTTTTTGAAAAAAATTCCTTTTTTTTTCAATCTGTTTCGATTTTAGATCGAAATGTTTTGATTTAAAATTTAAATAACAAAATGTTTCCGAATAATTTAAATAATATAAATAATTGCCCATTTATAAGAAAAAAATAAAAAAAAAAAAAATAAAAATTTAAATAAATTATTTAAATAAAAAAATAAATAAACGAATTTCAATCTTAAATTTCAATTTACTACCCACAACAGGACTTTTTAATATATAAATTTAAAAAATAGCACATTTTGATTGACGATTATCATATAGCATGAAACATTTAAATTTAAATAAATTGACTTCTATGTTCATTTTTAGATTTACATTTTTTTATATTTAGTGAAATTTAAATTTTTTCAATTACTTTATAGCACATTAAGAGAATATTTATAATTATATATATATATATATATTATATATATATAAAAAATATTTCACTAATATTTCTAAACTATTTTTTATTAAAAAGCAGGAGAGACTTTTCATAAAATTTGACATAAAAAAATCTTTTGAGTTTATACATTGTCTATTTGAAAAAACACTAACGGAATTTGTCTTTAATCTAAATTTATTCTTTTTTTATATCTCATCATGTAGGATAAAGGAAAAGTGTGGTTGGTTCTGCACAAATTTTTTTCTTTATAATCAAATTTATGTGGTGTCATATTTTTATTTTCCTGGATTGAGCTCAACGAAGTTACTTTGAATACTGACAAAGATTTGATCCATTTAAACATCGTAATCACTTTATTATATATATATATATATATATATATATATATAAATATATATAAAAAAAATAATGCTTTAAAACATGGTAGCGAAAAACGGGTTTTCAAATATTTAATATATATATATATATATATATATATATATATATATATATATATAAATAGTAGAATAAATAATAATTTAATATAATAGAAATTTATTAAAGCAATGAATCCACGTTGGGAGCCTCGTAAATAGTAATATAAAATAGAATGAATCGTAGAATTAGACTTAAAGTTATACCAACAGAATAAGAAGGGGGAGAAAGAGTTAATAATGGGATTGTTTTATTGAATTTGAGTAAAGTTTTAAAAAATGTGTTCATAAATACGATGCATATACAAGTGTCAATAATGTGTATTTTTAATTCTAAGGGGTATTTATCGCATGTCTGGGTCATTTTGGATATATCTTATGCATGTCCCTGGAAGCCTCCATGATTGATCGGATAATCAGCATTGAGCATTATTTGTTGAACGTGAATAAATATAAAATTTTGAATATGTAAAAATTAAAACTTTACGGTTTTTTCAAATTAATAGCAACAACGTTTAAAATGCCCAAAATCGATTCTTAAATTACTGCGATAAATAATTTGTAAATTATCGATGATCATTCCAAAACTTATTTTTAGAAAATTAATTTATCTTGTTTTGTTTTTCTTTTTTTATATTTTATATATTTTTAACAGTTTACTTTTCCTTTCTATGGGTAAAATTCCATTATAATAAAAAAAACACTTACAATTATAAAACTCATAATCATTTTTTACATTGCAAAGTCATTTCCCATTTGAATTTCTATTATAACATTACCTCATAGACTCTTATACTGTCTATATCTCAAAGATTAATTACATTATTTACATTATTCAGTTTGTTATCATCATCTTCATTTCCATATTCAATACAACATTTTTGGCCTCTGTATCTCTGAGATGATGAGCCCATGATTAATACAGGATTATTTATATTATTCGGACTGTTATCCACATCATCATTTCCAATTCAAAAATTTTTCTTTATATCTTTGAGATGAGGTATTTTGATTATTGAAAGAAGAAACATTATTCGGACTAAACATACAAATTCATTGCCGTATTCTACGCTCAGCCTTCTTTAAGGTGATTGGAATTTCGAACCGAACCCTTTATTTCCATTCTAGTTCCATTGCCATGTCTCAGTCATTTCGAATTTTCCAATAATTCTCCAAGTTATCAAAATTTTGAACTGCATTTAAGCCTGGTATTGATTTTCACAAACTTTTTTGTTCTAGTAACTGGATCTTAATATTTATCTACAGTTTTTGAGAACATCTTGTATGATTACTGGAACTTATAAACCTAATGTATGAGCAATCTTTTTTTTGTGTATTCATATTGAAATTCAAGGATGTAAATGCAAATCTCAGAGTTTTATCCAAAATTTTTTGTTGTTAAAGATTTACAAAACCTAGAAAAAAAATTGCTCCCCATCAAAAAAAAATATGATTGGTATTTAAAAAAACATCAAAAAATGGCATATCTTTGAAAACTTAAATCCAATATTTCAGAAATGATGTACTGATCTTTATTATTTCAATCTTAAAACAAGCATTTTAATAATCGTCCTTTTTACTTCCAAAAAATGGTCACTACGCCTGATTTTTGGCCTTAGGAATAAATTGACCATAGTAATGAAATAGAGTATTTAGCATTTAACATTCATCATTATTATTTATTTTATACTAGCCGAGGTACTCCGGCGTTGTCGGGTGTATATGTTTGCAATTTTATAACCGCACCCCCTGTATACCCGCACCCCCTGTCTAGAAATGTCTGCCTGCGTCCCCGCTTGCATGCATCATCCGTTGGTATACTAAGCTACTACCCCCTCTCATCTTTTTTACGGTATGTATTTTTCGCAAGTGTTTGATTGTTCTTAATAAAGGAATTCCATCGATAAAACCTTCTTGTGTGGTCGTTGCTCGAGTTTAAATTGTTTCAATGTTTTAGATATTCAGTAAATTTCCCATGGCCTTTTTAATAACATTTCAAATAGTATGGCATTGTTCACAAATCTAATAATCAAACAAAAAACAGGGATGAATCGTCAGAGTTTGATTCAACTGCAAAGTGCAAACGCATGAACTCCCCCCTCCTTCTTTGCACGTTTACTGTAAAGCTGGGGTTAATAAGAGGTTCTTCGGGATTTTTTTCCCTTTTAACGCTTCAATAATCCTTCTCAAAAAATATTTGCGTCAAATGTTGTTCGAATGCCAATTGAGGATGGAATCATATGAAGAAACTATTGGCTAAATGGCAAAAGCCAATTTGGGACCGAGTTTAGCACAGATTTAGTCCACTTAACTGAAATAATCTAAAGCAAACATTCATGCTAGACAATTTGTGTGTCATGGAATTTACATGGCAAATTTGGAAAGCATCGGATGAAAAACCAGAGAGTTATGGCCAAAAAACAGTTTTTCGTGGTTTTTCGTTATACGCAGAGAAGAAAGCAGGACTAAAACCATACTATCTTATTTCTTGCATGATGGCAATTTTTTGCGACATGTTTGAAGAAAATCGGATAAAAAATGAGAAATTATTCAAGTTTGTATTTTAAGTAGTACGAAAAACCCGATTTTTTCAGTTTTTTTTTTTGCAATCTTGTGTGTCAAGCTAATGTCGCAGGAAAACTATCAAGCATTCTACGTAACATGAGCCATGTTTTGAATTAAGTGCAAAGAACATCGGCTCATCTCGTAAAAAATTTGTTCCCGTGTAACTTTGCCTTGGTTTGTGCAAATAGTCATACCCACCTTCAGTTTTATCGATTTTTCTGCCAAACCCAGGGAGGGGGCTGGAGATTGAAAAGTTGGTCTTGACCTATGTTAATAAATTTGCAACATGCGTGTCAAATTTCATTGAAATCGGTCGAGAAATGTAGATGTGCATAAATACTATACATACACACAGACAGACAGACATCTTCTGCTTTATAGATATAGATAATATTAATCACTAAATTACTAATACTGTGACTTAGGCATTAGAGAAGAAATGAATAAGCATTAATTGTAAGAGAACGGAATGTATGGTTGTCAGTCCAAGATGCAAACTGCGAATTGGATACGTGAAAACCAAATAAGTACAGAAGCTTAAATAGCTGGCAATTTTATCAGACGACAGAAAATATGACACCGCAATCCGAAGGGGTACAGAAATGGCAAAAGTTTCCTTCCAAAAAGCAAAGAAAATATGAAGACACGGAATATTTTTCATCAGAAACAAAGACAACTATATAATATCTATCCTCCTGTATCACAGTGAATAATAGACAATTTCCTAGCAGAAGAGAAGACGTCGGACAATGGTAATGGGATTCTACATGAGCATACTGAGAATACCATGGACAAAACATGTGACCAACAAGGAAGTTTTAAGAAAATTCGAAACAAAAAATGCAGTTGTACATAAAATAAGAAAGAAAGAGTTCACTTTTCTTGAATACATTATGAGAAAAGAAGACTTGGACATTTTGACACTCACATGACATACTGATGTCAAAGGAAAAAGATATAAACAGCAAATAGTCTACTTAACTTAATGTAAATGATGACTAAACAAGAAGTGCGAGAGATAGTGAAAATACAAACATTTCTAACAAATACAAAGGATAGGAAGTTGTGAAGAGCCATAACAGTCCACGTCCTGTGTATTAGGTATAATCTGGCATAAGAATATAGAAACGGACCCTCCAGTGAAGATCGAGTCTAGAAAACAAGTTTGCTAATTAATACGCTATTGTAGACACCCTGTCGTGCGGTGCTTATTTTGACACTGGGCTTGCTAATCGATCATTTTCTGTTCTTTTCTTTGAATGTTATCAAAACCAGTATTTCTGAAAAAAAAAATGCCTGACATCTAAACCCGGATATTTGGGCAGTGCGTGTATTTTAGAAATGAACGAAAAATATATTTACAAAAAGATTATGATCAAGTGACCCACAAAATATTTTTTGTAGTACACCTGTCCCTGTCGACGGATTAGATTTCGCTCTCAAGGGAATACAAGACGGCTTGGGTCTGACGTCGGTGTTTTAATACCGATAATAATCACGTGATCGTTTTGATACGAGGTCACCCTACGTCGTCGGAGAGAAAGAACAGAAAGAGACACAAACGACAAAGTTAGAAAAATACTAGAAGAAAATGGACTTTGCACCTCGAAACACTTTGTCCAGATGGATTTAACAGTAAACTCAACAGCAGAAATAGAATTAACATATAATCCCATAGATCAAGCCCACCCCCATATTTCTCTCTTACCCGTTATAATCTCTGTATAGTTGTATATACTCTACTGCTACTATATGGATGACGCATGAGGGGCCCAAACTGACTCCCATACCCCTCCCAACTCTCAAACACACCAGACAGATAGTGATTTTCTAAGCCCGGCTTAGATGTGGCACAAGGCCGAAAGTATGGGGCATCCAGTGAGGATCGAATTCACTTTTCAGTAGTAACTGACCTAGCAAGACAAGCTTGCTAACCATTACACCACGCCGAGAGGCTCACAAGGGGTGATGAGGTCTCACACACACACACACACACACACACACACACACACAAATATATACACATATATACACTACACACAAGCTGTTAAAATGCCTAATGAGGTTTATCTGAGATTCATGGGTCTCCCCAATATCTCCTTAAAAAACTACAGGTCAACTGTGAATGCAAACAAAATAACGAGTAACTGTACATGCGTGCGATACGCAGATAAGCAAAATAAATATTTATTTAATTTAATTTATGGTTCGAAACAAAACAGAGCTCAATGTAGTTAAACAGGGCTACGAAGTATATATTAATAAATACATATATACCTATGTTTGTAGTGCAACTTAATGTTTCATGGTTTCGTTATGTCGTTAGGCATTTATGGCATTTGAACAGCTTATTACAGTTATTTTTTTTTTTTAAATAGTGTGTCTCATGGGAGGAAAGCTAAATTATGTACAGATTCAAAGCTCAAAGTTAAACCCAACATTACTGAGGTGTAAATTCAAAATATAGAATGTATGGAGATAGATAATGAGAAAAACAAAGCCAAAAAAAAACCCCAAAACTATGCACGCTTAAAATTTATATGGTACATGTTTTTCCCTTTGAAAAAAAGATTGAAGAAATTATATATATATATATATATATATATATATATATATATTAATTCAATTTAAATAGATAATTTATTTTCCCAGATATATGGTTTTTACCTGGTTCATCAGACCACACTTCCAAGTGTGAAAAAATGTTTTAAATTTACATAGAGTTTTTTTAGTCATCGAGACCGAGGGTTTGAGTGTGCTGCTGTTCTGTTGTTCGGATTGTTGATCAGAATGGATAACACGCTCTCTCCCAGAAACTGTAACTAACGTCTGCTCAGTATAGTTACAGCATAAAACACAGGTGGGTTCTTTTTATATATATATATATATATATATATATATATATATATATATATATATATCAGCTTTTGGAAGTAAAGTCTGATGATCCAGAACCCTGTTAAAGGGGTTATGGTGAAATAGCTTATTACATGGAATCTTAACGTGGTCTGTTTTTTATTCAAACATATCTGCTCTGAATTTTACATTGAGCTCTCTGGATATCATCCTCCTCAGGTCTACCCATACGGATTACCTAAGTTTGCATAAACTATATATATATATATATATATATATATATATATATATATATATATATATATATTGATATATATATACTTTATATATATATATATATATATATATATATATATATATATATATATATATGTTTATATTTTAATAATTATTTGGATGGTTTCGGCTCTCACCGTTTTTGAAACATGAGAACTCTTATGTAGCAAAGGAATCATATTTTTAAACAAAAATATTATATATGTTTATATATATATATACATATATATGTGTTTATATATATATATATATATATATATATATATATATATATATATATATATATATATATATATGTTTATATATATAAATGATTCAGACAAGCAATTTTCAATCTGCGAGAGCAAGATTTAAAAGGTCAGCCAATCAAACAGTGATCTCATCTCACAATCCTCACACTTGCTCCATATGTGGCTTCTTTTGTAAATCACTAGCGGGTCTTAAATGCCACTTAAAATTATCGCACAAAATTTCATAACCGAATCAATAAACTGTCAGATCCCCATACGTCGAAACCAACGGGAGAGTCTATTATTATATATATATATATATATATATATATATATATATATATATATGATTATTTTATATCTTTCAACGCACGCGCAGCACAACTCTGGCTAGGAGAGTTGTAGAAAACAGAATTCTGAAGTTTGATCTTTAAGGTAGACAGAACCTCTATACTTGGAAGCTTTCATTTAATACAGTAGAGCTTCAATTTTTCTTCTACCCTCCTTTCTTTGGGTTTCTCTTGTGTGAAAGTAAAATAATTAAATATTGACAATTATATGAAACAGAATATCCCTAAAAGTTTTCAATAGAGGCAGAGGATTATGGGATACGATCAGTCTAATTACAGTTTATTCCGGTCAAGAAATTAAGCCAATTGACGGGTTTTGGTATCAGTAAATCAATATTGTGTAACCATATACTAGGGCTCCATAAAATAGATTATCTCGAAATTTATTTCCAGTTTGTTTTTAAATTAATGAGATATTCAATATAAACTTAATCTTTAGGACCAATGTAATGTTTATATTGAGTCCATGAGAATTAATAATAATCGGTAATAATTAATAATTGATAATAATTAAGAATAAGATAATCTGGATTTTTTACATCCAACACTATTTAATGTCTTCAGGAGACACTGAATAAGCATAACTCTTTGGATCAGGGATTCCCAACCTGGGACGCATGACCCACCGGTGGTGCATGGTAATATTTTGGTACGGCATGCTTTGCTTTACTCCTGATGAGGTTTGAAGTGGTTATAATACAATATAAAAGAGGAAAATGCTAGTTTTTAATAAAGAAGTGGATAATAATGAAACTAATTAATGTGATAATAACAAATAAAATCAGAATTAATTAGGATAATAATTGGTATGAAGAACATCATTCAATGAAGATGAATTTAAAACATTTAAATCAATGATTCCCAACATGTGGGGCGCATGACCCACTGGTGGGACGAGGTAATATTTTGGTGGGACATGCATTGGATATGCAGCCTTTGGCTTACTATAACGTGAACTCAAATTTTATTTTACATTATTATTTTATGATTAAACTGATTAAATTATATTACAGAATAAACTTTCATTCAAATATTTTATATTTCTGCCTTTCAATTCTCTGTTTTGAAACAACATATATTTAACTGTCTTTTTGTTGTTTTAATTTTTCTTTCATGGACGCCATGGTCTTTGGAGGCTTGTTTAGAGACCAAGTTAATGGTCCTTTAGTCTTCCTTCACGTGAATTGCAGTAAAATTTTGAACATGTAAGAATTAAATATTAGAGGGGGCACCAGAATTTTAGAAACCAAAGTGGGGCATGGTCCAAAATTGGTTGGGAACTAATGGCAAAGAATAAAAATATATACCTACAGGAGCCATTAATAAATAAAGAAAATGAATCACCAGAGGACTTAGTCGGGAGTAAAACAGTAAGTCTACAGCAGCAGCAATAACAGCAGCAGCAGCAGAAGCAAGACGGAAAGAAGAAAGGCGATGAGGAATAAGGCTTCAAATTCCCGATAAGGAAATTGTCCAACAGAACCATGGCCTAGATGATTCAGGCGTTAGCTTCTAAATTTGGTGGTATAGTAATTAAAATGCGAAACAGAATCTGCAATGATATTCGTCCTGACCTGGTATCTCGACTTCAGTCACATTCCCACTACTGTAATGTAACTTCCCTGTGTCGTTTCTATAAATTATTTCATGCTAATTGTTCTGATGGTACCTAGTCTTTACGGATTTAAGCGCAGTACTAGATTGGCAGTAAGGTCTCGTCATTTTACATTTGAAACGGTTAGATGCAACTATAAGTTCTCTTCTAATAGCTTCTTCTTTCGCACTTCTCGCGTTTGGAACTTTCTTCTTGATTCTTGCTTTATCAGTAAGTCTAGATTAAAGATAAATACCTACAAGATCCATTAATAAAGGAAGAAAAGGAATCAGTCGTGGAGTTAGTCAAGATTAAAACAACAAGTCTACGGCAGCAATAGAAACAACAGCAAGAAGGGAAGAGGAAAGGCAATAAGGAATAAGGCTCACGATAGGGAATTGTCCAACAGGGCCATAGCCTTGATGTTTAGGGCGTTAACTTCTAAATTTTACAAATACCAAAATGGGGCTTGGCCCGAAATCTGTTAGGAACCACTCCTTTCGATTCAATGTGTTTTTTTTTTTTTTCATGTTTATGATGTCTTTTGTAAGCATTACTTTGTGGATCCATTGTATTTTACAAAACAAAACGATTGAGTGGTCGAAGGAACAGATTTGTTTTCATTAGGAAGTGACCTTACTGTTTCATATTGTTGCTGAAAAACTTGATTTGACAAAGGTGAATTGATTTTTCCCCTTCTGACTTTTTTAATTGGCAGGAGACATCAGAACTGATACTAAGTCATAATTTAATATGATTTATTTTCTTTCTTATTTTATACACCCGCTTTTTTTTTTTCTTTTAATTGGAAGGAAACATCTGAATTAAGTTAAAACTTAATATGATCTAGCTTTTCGTTAGCCATATCATAATTTGTGGAACTCTCTTCTGGCTCCATGCTTTTCAGCCAATTTTAATATTTAAAAAATTAAATGCAATGTTAATCGCTTTCTACTGTCTTCCTGATTAATAAAATGTGAAGAAAGGTTTAACCAAAACAATAAGACAACAGAATGCATGGTTGTGAGCAAACAGACCAACATGCAAGTTACAAATTGAAGAGATAAAAATGAAGCAAATACAAAAATTCAGATGTCTAGAAAATGTTTTAACAGTAGGTAGAAAATGCAACACCAAATCTGAAGACACATTGAGGTAGCGAAAGATGCCTTCGAAAAGCTAAGCATTTAAGAAACATTAAGTATTAAGAAACAGAAAATTTTCATTAGAAAAAAAAAAAAAGTAATGAACTGTTATTTACTATCAGTCCTCCTATATAGCAGTGAATTCTGGACTATCTTATCGGAGATGAAGAAAAGAATTGAGGCAACAGAAATGTGGCTCTAAAAAAGGATGCTGGGAATATAATCGAGTGAAAGTTTTAGAGAAAATAGATACAAAAAGTATACTTATGCGTAGCATCAGAAAGAGATAGTTGAAATATATTGGGATCATAATGAGGAAAGAGGGTTTGGAAAATTTAACACTCACTGAACAATATTTTCATGGTAATTATTCGGATGAATTCTTCGCTATGGTACCTAGACTTTTAGAATATAAGCAGAGTAATAGACTGGCATCGAGATCTCATCAATTTACAGTTGGCGAAATGTAATCGTATATTCTATGCAGACAGCTTCATTTTTTTGCACTTCTCGCTTGTGGAACATACTTCCGGTTCCATGTTTACCAGCCAACTTTAATCTTCAAAAATTTAAATGCAATATCAATCGATTACTCTTTATTACTCATTTTGTCCTCGCTAATTAGTAATGTTTCTGTTTCTAATTCTTCCACGCCTAATAATACTTTGTGTCTTAGTGACTTTAATCTCTTGCATTAGGAGGAAATCGATTACAAAAAAAAAAAATACAAAAACAAATCCTGTCTTTATTTTCAGAGTCATTTTGTATATATTTATTAAATTTAACACAGATTTCCTTTGTCTTAAATGATGGGAAATCCGCAACTTTCTTAATCTCTTCACAGACCAGACGAATTCCTATGAAATGTCCAGACACTTTTATGCAAGCAATAATCTTAATCTATTCTGTTAGAAATCACAAGTGTGGGCCACACTGTATTCATTGAATGTGAGACAAGCTCGTACTTGACTTAATTTACAGTTAACTGCCCCTCAAATAATATTTTCAGTTCCATTTGGGTCAGAGTAAATAATGAAACGGATTGTATTGATATGGACAAAATAACAACAGTAAGTGATGAAAAAAAAGAAAGAAATCTGAGGGAATATCAAGCTCCAAAATAAATACACCTAAAGTATATTGATAAAAAAGTTTCCAGAATTATTAGTGTTATAGTAGATTATCAGTTATAGTGAGGTGTATGGATACGGAAACAGGTTGGTTTGATTTGGCCTTGTTAGACAGACAGCCTACCATAACAAGAAAATCAAATTGTAAATTGAAACAACAAATTTATATACATATAAATCAATTAAGGTTTTTACAAATAAAATTAATGTATTTTGGTTGATACAAGGTCATCAAAATGTTCGTAGTAGTCCTTGCAAGAATGAGTTTATGTGTACGTAGGCAGGAACGCATGTGTGGATGTATGTATGTATGTATGAGCGTTATCAAAGGGTAGGAATGTCTTTGAAGTAATCGCTCAGTCTTAAAATGTTCCGTTCGTTTATCAAGTATAAAAGAGGTGAGGTAAAAAGGTAGAGATAATATTAACGATCGCTTGACGTTTGTCAAGAGACGTGTTAATACGCTCGTCTCCTTCTCTCTGGTTACAAGCGAACTTGCCCGTCTTTTATTTTGTTTGTGGGGCTTGAAAAGGTCATTTTGGAATTCACTTCGCGTCGGCTCCCGAAAAGGTCCGTAAAAGAATTTGTTTCTGAGAACTGAAGATTATTTGAATTTCGTTTTTAAATGCTTCCTAGTTTTCTATTTACCGAAAAAAAATTCGCATCAAGTTTTATTTGGGATTTGCTTTTGCGTGTGTGTTAAGCAAAGTTTGTAAATTCGAGTCTTTTTAATTTTTAATAGAATCACTGACTCAGTGCTTCGCATTTGAATTTTAAATCTAGATCTTGTTTTGTCCACTACAGTGTTTCCTTGGCATAGCAATATATGAACTTCCTCTTTGAACTTTTAGAACTATTCATACACTTGGTTGAAGTGATTCGATACAACGAATATGTATTGTGAGAAATAACAAACAATACGTGTTGTCCTTCTCGTGACCGGCATAATAAAGAAAAGCTTTCAAAAAATCTCGCCGTCTGTAATTTAAAGCCAAGAGCGGCAACTCAACAACATCTCTAAAAACACACGTGACCTAGTGGATAAAGACGTTGCTTAGATCCAGCGACTACACCCAAAGATTTGGGAGTTCAGTGCCAGGCCACAGCAGTGGTGAACAAAACCATGGAGAGTTGAATTAAATAACTGAGACATCCGGAAGAGGCATGGCACATGGAACTAGAACAATCTGCCCCGGTGGACGAAATAAAGGGTTCGGTTCGAAATTCCCATCACCTGAATAAGGCCGGAGCGTACAACGGCCGAAATGCTGTGAATATGGCAATGAAGATGGTGATAATAATCCGAATAATGTAAATAATGCAAGTAATCCTAATACCTCATCTCAGAGATATAGACAGACATGTAAAAACTATTTGTAACTCCACTGGGTTGTCGTCATTTCATCGTTTGCTTCTGTTCAATACAACTCCTGACGGGGTCATTATTCTAACCCTGGAGTAAGGCAAGATAGTAAAGGCATGTATTTTTTTTAACAAATTCTAATGTTAATTGATACTGAACAGTATTGATAATGCCCTAATCTTCTTTTCTGTCCCTTCCTTGTTCATAGCCAGTGCTTCAGTCATTATAGCAATAACAGTAATTTTCAGATGCTACATTTTTCAATTTCAAATTTTACCTAAGCGCTCTTTTTAGCTTCTTCAACTCCCAAGTGAGATCCTAGTATTTTTCAATCTGTTCAGTTTGTTTGGAGTCCATTCTTCTATCATATAGAACTGCAAACTTAATAATTTCATACTTGCTACTTTCTTTTTCTATCACTGTAAGCTCGGGGCACGGTTATGGTTCACCCATTACTATAGGAATTAATTCAACAGTTATGTTCCATACATCCTTAAACTCTTTAGCCAGATTCTGGTATTTTTTCAAACTGTTCAGTAGCTTTGGAGTCCACTCTTGTATTATATGGAGCATCAAACTTAATAATTTTACACATGATACTTTCCTTATCTATCACAATAAGGTTGGGGCTTAGCGCTTTAGTGACATGATCTGTCTGGACCGAGAAATCCCAGAATATCTTTTGTCTGTCATTTTCTACAACTGCATCTGGCTAATCTTCATACCATTTCTCTTCTACACCAAAGTTGAATTCACGGCGAACTTCCTAATGGTTTCTCCGAGCAATCCAATAATGTTGTTGCTTATACTCTTTCCATGCCAACTTGCGATATTCATCGAGTATGTGGTTAACTGTATCACAAGGTTGTCCACACATCCTGCATTTGCTTTTTTTGTATGTTTTTTTTTATCTTGTATTCGTTTTCACAGTCTGCTCTTGTGATGCAAATATATCGGACTTCTTATACTCAAAAGCCATCTCGTAGGTTCAACTGTTGATGTTGTTATTACAATTATTATTATTATTATTATTATTATTATTATTATTTTCTTTTATTTCTGTTGTATATCAGACAACACCAAAGAGTAGATAGATATGACAATGTCGGAACTCCTGATAGCCACCGCCAACAGATCATCCTCAATAAGATTGTTTGTTTCTTATGCCTTCTCTCTTTCTTTCTCTCTTTCTTTCTTTCTTTCTTTCTTTTTGATGATGATGATGGTGATTGTTGCTTTTTATCCCAACACTCTCCCTAGACACAATCTTCCTCATTATTATTATTATTTCTTTTGATGTTTGTTGTGGACACGTTTCCTTTCGAGTTCCAACCACAGACCAAAGGCCAGAAATGGCTTCATGACATATTCCACTGATCGTTTGTAAATAAAAAAAAACTAGGTCTTCGTAATGTGTGAGGTCTTCTTCTTCTTCTTATTCTTCTTATTATTATTATTATTATTATTATTATTATTCCCATACAAATATTATTAAGCCGTATTTTTCCTTCAGTTATTATAATACGAGTTTTCAGATTTTGGCAAGTAATGAAGCGTTAATTTAAAACTGGGCTTCAGAACTAATGAATCAGAATCCGAGAAGTGTCAGGAAATTAAATTATATCTGACCCTAGTGGCCCCAAAATGGTTTAAGCATTATGAAGATGGTAACTTATCCTTCGAGAAATTAGAAGACCTAGAGACATATCGCTTATAATGCTTTAAAACCCAACGTTGAATAAAATTACCCAGAATTGCTGAGAACCATCGAAAAATATGATCTGGAGAGAATTACATAAACTTAAAAAAAAAGTGAAAAATAAAAATACTCCATAATATTACAATCAAGAATCGATACTCGATTAATGATTAATGGTCTATTCCAGTGTTCGTGACATCTGATAAAATTTGTACACAATTTTGCGGTCACGTCGCGCAACTTTATACCGATTCATGTATAAATGTATAGCGTAGTTTTGCAGTTTCCTGATAAATGTTTACAAATTGCGTGTATCGTTTCCTCTTGGCGTATTTATTTTCAAATATCGGATGTCGCTGATTGCTTATCTCTGATGGAAATCAGAGAACGGGTGTATGTTTTAAAATTCTATATTATATACTTAGAATTTACAAATAAACGGAGAGGAATGGAAAACGATATATAAAAAAAAAAGAACTAACCCAGAAAACCAAAAAATGCTGACTCACCAAGCAGCTGTTTCGATGCCACGTGACCATGACTTCCGCTAACTCCCACCCCACCCGACCGTGATGAATTATTCTCATTCTACCTACCATTTTTTAAAATATCATTTTCAACGCAACTGCAGAAAAATTATTATCGACAAATTCGTGCAAGTTTCTGCAAGAAACTTACAGTTTCTTAATTTAATATTTTTTTTTACTAATTTTAATTTTTAAATATAAAAATATACTAATTTGAAACTTCTACTTTATAAATGAAGTAGTTATATACTTCCCACGTTTACCAGAGGTCATTGTTCGATCCTGATAGGAGCCAAGATTTCGAATGTGCTGTGTTAAATGAATTATCATGATTACTAGTGAGCAAAGTATATAGAATAATAGAATATTATTTATTTACAAAGCTCTGACACAAGGTCACAAATATAGAGCACCCATTGAAGTTTAAACTCCCTAATTGTCTGTATCCCATGATAAGGTGTTCAGGTAAATATATCATTTCTTTTATTTGGCAACCTTTGCTATGTGGGCGTTTCCCATATGTCATCAGTGGTGTTTCGCATTGTTAAATGTAGTATTTTTTTTCATTCTATAAAAAATACGATAAATATACATATACAAATAGTAAGAGTATGTCTATTGTATTTTTTTTTTCTTTTTTAGCTTCGGCTTCTTCAAAATTAAATTAAAACAGTTAATTTTAATTTAATCTTTAATACAAACCAGAAGAAGTAGAGAGATAAAAATGTCAGACAATAACGGCGCAACATTAAACACTGATTCTGGAAAGACATAAAATAAAATAACAAACTTTTTGCGTCTTTGATATTGTTATTACAACGTCTAGGGTGAGATGTTCTTTACCCCTGCCTATTTTGCATCGTCTCTCCTAATGTTCTGTTGCATTTGCTAGTTTATAAGTTTTATAAATCCGAGCCGCAAGCTCTCGAACCTAATGACAAATATCAACGATAAACACGAAATATTTCGACCAACAATAATACAAAAATATTCTAGTTTTTCATATTGAAAAAATGTATTCATAATTTTTCATATAACCAAATATTTTTTTTGACAACCGGTTGCCATTATGGCGTCTCTAGTGGTAGAATTCATTCACTTCATGTATTGTTCAATGTTGATTATTTTTCGTCTCATTTCAGATGCAGTGTTGCAATTAATGACAAGGATATTTCATTGATAAAATTAATGGCAAGGATATTTTATTGACAAAAATTAATGGCAAGGATATTTCATTGATAAAAATTAATGGCAAGGATATTTCATTGATAAAAATATCAACGATACTAGCCAAAAATAAAATACGAATAAATTAATTCCAAATATCAAAAATCAATTCCTGATCATTGATATTCTTTTTAATATCCTTGGCATTTTATGTCAATTTTAGAAGCTTCTTTGCGTAAATATTAACATAGAATTGAGATTTGTATTTGAAGATCAGTCAGTTATGTGCCACGCGTGCTACACGCTTCATCTTTCGATACATGACTGACGAAGCATATTTTTTCCAGCAGTAGGTTGCCATTTCTTTCTGCAGTAGACCAGTTGCCATCCAGGGCTATAGAATCCGGTCTGTCCTGTTATTTACCCATAGCTGGAGAGGGGGGGGGAGAAAAAAGGATTAATACCTCCGATTCTTCAATCCGAGCCAAATCTAATTAAGTACTATTCTTCTTTTAGAGTTTGATTCCACAGTTGGCTTCATTTTACAATTCAATTTTTTTTTTGCAGACATGTATGCCGATTGTTTCATTTTACATACTTTCTATTGTAATTCTTTATTTAAATTTGACCTCAAAAGGGATGACATTAGTCTGTTTAATTCGTAGAATAATTGGAATAGTATTATCTTGTTAAAAGGAGACGTTTTAACGAACATATTTCGTGGTAGATAATTAAAACCAATCAACTATTTTCAAAATTATCACCAGTTTTACTCCATGTTATTATATGACCAGTGCAGTTCTCTTAAGTAACCAAGTCAGGGACTTCTCTCAGACGAATCTCGGTGTTAGACAGGGATGTCTATTCTTTCCAACACTCTTCAACCTGTTTCTAGAGAGAATTATATAAGATACGCTCAGCGACCACAAAATTTCTATCTCTATCGGCGGCAAACCTGTCTGCAACCTGCGTTTCACAGACGATATTGACCTGATGGCGGGCGGTAACAATGAGATGCTAGACCTGACCAACAAACTCGTTGGAAGATCTGGCATGTATAGAATGGAACCCAACACAGAGAAATTGTGAATATCACAAGCAACACCAGTGCCAGAGTCACCATGGACGGCGAGCAACTGCAGGAAGTGTCCAGTTTCGAATACTTGAAAGCAACCCTGAACGCAAAAATCAGCACACGGAGCGCCACGACAACAGCGGCGATGGCCAGATTGGAAAAGATATGGAAGGTTTCAAACCAAATTCAAGATCTACAAATCGGGGGTCGTATTCATATTCCTCTAACGAGTGTTAGACTTGGACACACTTAGTTAAGGCAGGCAAAAGGATCCAAGAATTCGAGAAGAAATGCTTGAAAAGTCACCCCCGCATCTCCTACTAGCAGCACAAAACCTACGACTATATACGGAGCAAGTCTCTTTGCCCGCAAGAATCTCTCCTTGTCACTATCAAACGTCGGAAGATGTTATGGTTTGGCCACGTCACACGGCATCATGCAAGGTGGGCAGAAGCGGCGACGGCAATGCAAAAGTAAGTCAGGCAACATCAAAGAGTGGTTGGTCGTGGCAATGCTGGAACTCCTGAGAGCCACTGCCAATAGATTATCCTTGAGGAAGTTATCTGTTTCTTTCTTTCTTTCCGATGATAATGATGATGATAATGATTATTATTATTATTATTATTATTATTGCTTTTATCACAACACTCTTCCTCAACACAATCTTCCTCGTTATTATAATTAATTTCTTTCATTTCTTTCCGGGTCCCAACCAGAGACCTCAGCTCAGAAATGTCTCCATGACCTTTTCCACTGATCATTTTTGCACTCCCACCCACACGCACAAAAAAAACCTAATATCACACACATTTTACATAGATGAAGCCCTTCCTAATGTATAAGCTGTACTTATGAGTACAATATTTTGTATTTCTTTAAAGAATGGACTGCTAGGAATCCCTTCAATAAGTCTATCAGAACCTTTTTCCAATTAATCCGAGGGCTCCGGCTACAACTGGAATTATTGCCACTTTTTTAGATTTCAATTCCAAGATAATTGTATTTTGATAGTTTTTTAAACATCTTCAAAGATACATTACAATCTACAGGATTGCCATGTCAGTAAGAAGGCACATTCTGTTTTTGTGGTCTTTCATCATGGTGTCAGGACCATTAGAATTGATTGTTCCGTCTGTGTGTATTGTAAAGACCCATAAAATTGTCACAGGTCCTATTTTCTATAGCCGGGCCTGGGTGATATTCATACCAGTTTCATGCAATTTCCTACATATTTTTCCAGTACAGATATTGACCTACTCTGTCAGGCCGAGTTTAATATAGTACGGTGTTAATACCGTGCAACTTGATACAAGAAGGTCAATTGTTTCTGGATTTGTTTCAAAGAATCTGCATTTCGGGTGAACACATTATTATTTTTATTATTTTTTTTGAGTTTTCTTCATTTGTTCTTTGATGCAACTATTTACCAAGTCTTTCCTGAAACCAAGGAGGGTTTATAATAGATAATTTTTAAGAATTTTTAAACGTTTCTCATGAGAACTACTTTTTTTATTTCAAATAGTAAAAATGTTCTTCAAATTGAATTTCTTAATGTAGGCAAAATTATTCTTGTTAAATATTCCTAGAGTTCTGTTTATTGTTGGACAAATACTTGTGGCAGATTCTACTTCTTTTCTTTTTCTATTCTTATTTTTTTCTTTTTCTTCTTTTTCTTCTTCTTCTTCTTCTTTTTCTTCTTCTTTTTCTTCGTTTCTTCTTCTATTTGTTCTTCATCTTCTTATTTTTTCTTATTTTTTTCTTCTTTTTCTTCTTCTTCTTCCATTTTTCTTCTTCTTCTTCTTCGATTCTTCTTCTATTTGTTCTTCATCATCTTTTTTCTTTTTCTTCTTCTTCTTCCTTTTTTCTTCTTCTTTTTCTTCGTTTCTACTTCTATTTGTTCTTCATCTTATATTCTTCTTCTTTTTTCTTCTTCTTCTTTTTCTTCTTCTTCCTTTTTTCTTCTTCTTTCTTTTTCTTCTTCTTCTTTTTCTTCTTCTTCCTTTTTTCTTCTTCTTTCTTTTTCTTCTTCTTCTTCTTTTTCTTTTTTCTTCTTTTTTTGTTCTTCTTGTTGTTTTTGTTCTTTTTTCCTTTTCTTCTTTTTGTTGTTGTTCCTCTTCCTTTTCTTCTTTTTGTTGTTGTTCTTCTTATTTTCTTGTTTCTTCTTTTTCTTCTCTACTTTTTCATCATCTCCTTCATCTTTTTTCTTCTTTTTTCTTTTTCTTCTTCTTCTGATTCTTTTTCTCCTTATGCTTCTTCTTTTACTTCTTATTCTTTATCATCTTTTTTTCTTTCTTTTTTTTTTCTTCTTCTTCTTCTTCTGTTTCTTTTTCAACCATTGGGGTGAGGGCAGGGGGTCATTCGCTGTTTTCCTCTGTCACTCTTGACTTCAATATGTCATGTGAGTCTCAAATTTTCTAAACCGCCTTTTTATTTCTATTTTCTCTAAAACCCCGTCATTGCTCACGTGTTCAATCAATTTCCCAGCATCCTTTTGTAAAACCAAGTCTCTTATTTATTTGTCACCTTGCAGCTTTCCAGATCCTTATATTTTCAAAGTTCATCAATTTAGTTTGCTTAGATGTTGTTGTTTTTTTTTTTGTATCGGACAGTATGTCTATGTCTATGAGATTACACTTATTTTAAGAAGATATTTTATTATCTGGTATCTCAGTCTGTTTATATCCATCTGTCTGTCTGTCTATTTCTCTATCTATCCATCTATCCCAGTCTGTCCATATCTATCTATCTATCTATCTATCTATCTATCTATCTATCTATCTATCTCAGTCTGTTCATATCTATCTATCTATCTATCTATCTATCTATCTATCTATCTATCTATTTATCTCAGTCTGTTCATATCTATCTATCTATCTATCTATCTTAGTCTGTCCATATCTACCTATCTATCTCAGTTTGTTCATATCTATCTATCTATATATCTATCTATCTCACTCTGTCCATATCTCAGTTTATTCATATCTATCTATCTATCTATTATCTATCTATCTCAGTCTGTTCATATCCATCTATCTATCTGTCTATCTATATATATATATATATATATATATATATATATATATATATCAGTCTGTCCATATCTATCTATCTCTGTTAATATCTATCTATCTATCTATCTATCTATCTCAGTCTGTTCATCAGCCGTTTATCTATGTATCTCTCTCTCTCTCTCAGTCTTTTCATATCTATCTTAGTTCATATCTATCTATCTATTATCTATCTTTCGCAGTCTGTTCATCAGCCGTTTATCTATGTATGTATGTATCTATCTATCTATCTATCTATCTATCTATCTATCTATCTATCTCAGTCTTTTCATATCTATCTATCTCAGTTCATATCTATCTATCTATCTATATATATATATATATATATATATATATATATATATATATTTTTTCCCATAAGTTTTCCCCTGCAACTATCGACCAGACGCTCCCTATTTACCTCCCACACATTTCTTTTCTATTGTCTTCATTTTTAATTTTTCCCTCTAATTTCATTCATTTCTTTCTATTTTTCTTTCTTTCTTTCTTTGCTTTTTTTTTTTTAATCTGCTTAAAATCAACCCTAAAAAAGATTTTTAAAGACGGTGGAAGCGAAATTACCGTAATTCCCTGTGCATCTATGTTAAGGTAAATTCAGAAGAAAGTAATTTTAAAGGCAATTAAATCACCAATTGTCATTATGGCGTTAATTACAGAAGTAATTACAGGTATGACTTCACGGCGAACAATCACCGATCACAATACACTTGAAAGTCGAATTGGGAATCGAGCGAGAAAGAAAACGCTGACATTGTAACAAAATTGAAAATGGTATGAAACATTTCTTTTCTTTCGCAAAAATAGGAATTCATAAAAAGAAACGAGAGAATTTGATCAACACAAACTCAAAGTAAATGTTTAAAATCGGGAAACAACAAATGATTAGATTAAAGCCTGGATTGGAGATTGAGAGATTTTTGATAAAATACAAAGAAGAATCTATCTATCTATCTATCTATCTCAATCTGTTCATATATATCAATCTATGTCGGTAGGTTCATAGTAATATATCTCAGTAGGTTCATATCTATCTATCTATCTATCTATCTATCTATCTATCTATCTATCTGTCTCTTAGATTCATATCTATCTATCTCAGTAGGTTCATATCTATCTATCTATCAATCAATCTATCTTACTAGGTTCATATCTATCTATCTATCTATCTATCTATCTATCTATCTATCTATCTATCTCAGTAGGTTCATATCTGTCTATCTCAGTAGGTCCGTATCTATTTATCTCTCTATCTATCTATCTATCTATCAATCAATCTATCTCAATAGGTTCATATCTATCTATCTATCTCTCTATCTCAATAGGTTCATATCTATCTACCTACCTATCTTTCTGTCTCAGTAGATTCATATCTATCTCTCAATTTATTTATCTATCTATCTCTGTCTCTTCATATCTATCTATCTAGCTAGATAGATAGATAGATATATAGCTATAATGCAATGTTATTTGTCTTAACCTGGTATCTTGGCTTAAATCACTTTCCCACTACCATAACTTACCTCTCCTCTACCTTTTCCATACATATATTCATGGTAATTATTCTGATGAGCTTTCCTCTTTGGTACTTCGACTTCACGAATTTAAGCCCAGTACTAGATTCGCGGGAAGGACTTATTTTATAGTTTAAATGGCTAAATTTAAGCGTAAGTTCGCAGACAACAAAAACAGACTATCATTATTGTTTCGTCCGTGTATTGTTTGATATATTGAAATGTAATTGTCCTTTCTTGTTAATGGCTTATGTAAGCCGAAAGCTTAGATAGTATAAAAACATATATCAATATGGTGATTTTCTTTCATCTTTCAATGGTAATGTTATTAAGCTTATCAGACGATATGAAAGGAACTTACTTAAAATAAATAGACAAAACTTGTCTATATTATTTAATGAAACATGCATCAATGAAAAATTGTTGCCTAAATACACACACAATATATATCTACATATATATATATATATATATATATATATATATATATATATATATATATAATAAGGCTCACATATATATATATATATATAAAAAAAAGTATATATATATATATATATATATATATATATATATTACAATTATTTACTATTTTAATAATATAGTCCTATCGCTATTATTTTTAAAATAGTAAATACTAATGCTCTACTGTTTTGTATCGTCAATTTTTTTTTTAAATAAAAATAATTATTAAGAACACCGGATTGTGAATCTTACTGTTCTTTCTTATTATTTTATATATATATATATATATATATATATATATATATATATATATATATATATATATACCAAAAGGTAAAATATCGGGAAAAGAATTTGAAAATCCAAATGGAGTCTTTAAAAATATTTACCGATTTCACAGTTCTCTGATTTTCAAAAATTACACCGAGATTAAGAGACGTTTTGCTATTCCATGACCCGCATCTAACTGGATTTGGAGAATCATTTCTGTTTTATTAAAAAAAATTGTTGAGGTGCTGTCTTAAATTGCAATTTGTTTAAAATGCAGCCTGATTGGTTGACTATGATCACGTGATCAAGCATAGTAATTATATGCCAAAATTGATACTCATAAAATTGGGAGTGCCATAGTTCATTGAACGTGGCTAATGATAAGAAAGTTTTAAATCGTCCATAACAACAAAGTGTTAAGTAGTTCAAGTGTCATGTATTCTATTTTATTGGTCCTTAGTGGCAATCCTAAAAAGTGACACCAGTGTATAATCTGACAGACTCGATCCAACACTATAAACGAATCTCCTAGTTTCAGCATCCTGCAAAATGTTGAACTATTAACCATTGCTTTTATGATTGGACAACGTTGACAAACGTGGCCAGTGGGGTTGCTGCACATGCATTTTTCAATTTCTTGTCTAAGGGCCGCCAATATAATGCCATCTGTCGAAAAAATATCATACTACAGTAAACAGAGTTATCACAAGTTTTTCCTTTCCTGAAGTGTGTAGACATCTTTGGATGGACTCAAGTTAGGCTATGTTCAATCTTCATAGCGTGTGTCGCTCGTGTCTTAATAACAACAAGATAATTGGATGCAAATTAATTTTTAATAGCTAATATGGAACCCGGATGGTACTCCCCCCGTCCCAAATCTTTATTTATAAATGTCTTATTTATGCCGTCGGTGATGTCTGTCTCTAATATACTCTTAGCAGACAGATCAACCCCTCTCTTCTCAAAGGCGAAACGTTGTTAGCCCCCCTCCTACTGATGTTTCGTTATTACGATGGCTAATGTGTTAGATTCCTTAGCTCCACAAGTTCAGACCTTCACGGCTAGAATCCTCCACCATGCCGTGTACACGGCGTTATATCATCCTAATTCCCCCTTATGTTCCTTTGATGAGAAGGAATTTCCATTCGGACAGTTTCTTGCCCAGAGCTATTGCTCTATGGGAGTCTTACCTAGAGGATTCTTCCCGACCATTACAATCTTAACGTCTTCAAGTCATGTGCCAACCATTATCCTATATATAATACGCTCTTCTTCTTCATTCATTCTCCCTTACACCCGTAAAACAATCCCATCAAATGACCCTTTGCCTTGAGTGGATTTTGTGTCTCGTATTGGGTGAACAATAATATAAAAATGTTGTGAAAGGCAGGGTCTCAAGAACGAGTTTTGGCAGTTATAACTGATAATGTCGGGCTACACGTTTTGCGAGTACACCTGTCTTCTAGGGCGAATAGATAATCCCTGTTGCAGACATCTGCTCAGGCACATTTCTGATTGCTCAAAACATATAAAGATCACTCGTGATTTATACTGCAACTATGCGGAGGCGAGCGTATTTATAGTTTCTTGGAGAGAGCACATAATCTGGCGTGATCAGCAATTTGAACAACATCAGTTCACTAAAACCCTCGGTTACGATGACTTGTGACTTCGTGCTCAACGGCGTCTTCAAAACAGATCCATTGACCCAATTCCTCTCACAAGGCTTAGGACAATCCGTGATTTGGTTTTCTACCACACGTTCCCACGATACTACGTTCCAAAAGCTACCAGTGGATGGGTCATCTCCCCAGGCTGATAACATGAAGAAGGTCCGTTGCTAACAAATCGACCATGATAAGCTACAAACCCAATTCTCATGATCGGAAAGCGAACGTTCTGACTTATAGATATGTAAGTAAATACTGGCTGTTCTTTTAATCAATTTACTCCGAGGAAGGCGATAATGTTACTAAGACGCAAGGGGGTGTAGGGGCGGGGGGTAAAGGAAGTAAAACAGAATTGAAAGAGTCCAGAAGGAACCAGAAACCTAATCCTAAACAGAAAACAAGGAATAAATCTCTATTCAGTATCTGTCTATATATCTGAGATGTGGTATTATGTACACTATTTACATTATTCGGACTATTGTCCTCATCATTGTAGTCATATTTATTACAACGTTTCGGCCCTTCAGTATCTGTCTATATTTCTGTGATGAGGTATTATGATCACTATTTACATTATTCGGACTATTGTCCTTATCTTTGCCGCCATATTTATTACAACGTTTCGGCCATTGTACGCTATGACCACATGGCACAGTGGATAAAGGTGTTGGTTAGATCCAGTAACAGAACCCAAAGAGTGTGAGTTCAATACCCGCTTAAGGCAGTAGATAACTTGGAGAGGGGAATTAACAGGAGATAACTGATAACTGACATCTATTAAACATGGTACGAGGAAATAGAACAGTCTACCCCAGGGAGCGAAATAAAGGGTTCATTTCGACATGCCAACCACCTGAAGAAGGCCAGAGTGTTGTAATAAATATGGCGACAAAGATGAGGACAATAGTCCGAATAATGTACATAGTGAAAACTCTATTCCTATTCAGACCGTTGAGTTTAGGTTCAGGTGATGGACTATAAAAAATCAAAGCAATAAAATGTTTAATTTCTTCAGGACATCGCTGACCATGGCCCTCTACAACTTCCTGGTTTTTGTAGCTCCTAATAAACTTTGGCTTTCTGTTATTTCTTCTAAACCCCGTTCCACCGTCCATTTATTCAAACTCAGTATTTATGCATTGTTTTCCTCTATTCCTCTTCCCTACAGTCTGTCCTGTAGGTATCAAATTTTCCGAACCCTCTTTCTTCATTATGTGTCCTAATAAATTCAACTGTTTCTTCCTGGTGTTAAGCATACGTTTTGTTTCCATTGTCTCTAAAACTTCGCCATTGCTCACATGTTTGATCCCAGGTATCCTTAGCATCCTTCTGTAGAACCACATTTCTCTTGCTTCAAGTCTCTTTTTCATCTTTGAGAAGAGCGTCCAGCACTCACTGCCATAGAGGAGGACAAATATAACGTAACAGTTTAGTCCTCTCTTGTTTCTAACGAAGTTTTTTCTATTTCTTAATACTCTGCTTAGCTTTTAGAATACTTTCTTGGCTATCCCAATACACATTCGGGTTTCAGTGTCGCACTTTCCGTCCGCTGTTAAAATCCTTCCTAGAAATGCTAAACTCAAATACAAACAAGTATTGCTTGAAGTATATGTGCTTTTTTATATACAAAAAAAAACTTAATGAGTTACAAGACACGTACAACCCAATTTTTAAGGAGTTTTTACCATGAATTTGTTTGTTTCGAAATTGATTTTATTTCCAATCCCTGCCATCGTTTTAGCGAAACCAATCCCATTAGCCACGTTTTGCTGCTGTCTCGTTTGTCTACCACCGGTAGAAGCTGATACACATGACCTTCTTGACATTTGGTGATAGCTTCTGTTACTAGGGGGCGAATAACTGACATATCTCTCTCAAAAGACTTTTTCTCCATACCTTCGAGGTCAACTTCGAAAACAACATTCCAGGAATCAATTGTGCCCCGTTCACCTCATCAGGAGAGGATGTCGAGAGATATGTTAGACTTCGGAGGAATAAGTGTAATATTTATAAATTATTTTATTCAGACATTTCTTCTTTTTGTGCTGGTCGCCATTTTCAAAGTGAATAAGAAAAGTATGAGCGAAGAAGAGAATGGAAGAAAAGAAGGAAATATGAGTAGAAGAAAAAGGCGGGAAAGTGAAGATAAAAAAAGAAACGAGGGAGAAGAGGATAAATAAGAGAAAAGGGAAAAGGAAAATAAGTGTAAAGTCGTAAATGGGAAAGGGAATAAAAAGACAAACAGGAAAGAAATAGAAAAACTAATTTAGAAGGGAGTAAGGAAAGGAAAAGGAAGTAGAAAAAAAGAAAAATAATGGAGAAAAAGGGGAGAAAGAAAACTGTAAAGGAAGAAGAGGGAAAAGAAACCTACACGAGAAGAAAGACGAAGATAAAGCAGGGAAAATAAAAACGAAGAGAGAGAAATAGAAGTGGGGAAAAGAGTAGAAGTGGATAAGTGGCTTGACAAGAACACAAAGGAAAAGGGGAGAAAATAGAAAAGAATAAAAAAGGGAATCTAGTGATAAAAAAAAGTATAAGTGAGAAAGAAGACAAAAGAAAAAGAGATAGAACAATAAGAAAAGATGAGGACAAAATGAATATTTTTTTAAATTCTCCAAAATAATATTAAAAAACAAACATGGCGTACTTAATAGATTTTGTTTCTCTCAAATTAGTTGTAATGAGATTGATCTGCGTTATCAGACTGAAGTTATTTTATTTACCTGCTTATATAGTGAATCTTGCTTTAACCACAAAAAAGAAAGAACAGGCCTGACTGAGATATTAAAGAATTATGGGTAGGAAACAGCATCACAGGAAAATGATGAATTCGCCATATTTAAATCATAAAAAATTCTGCTGTCAAGTTAACAAAACCAAAACCAAAAAGCAATGATTTCTTTTTTTCCTGTTTCTGTCAACGGCTTTTTTCTATACGATCGTCATCATCATAATCATCATCATTATCACCAACAGTGAAACTGCTTCAATCAGGGTAGAAGTAACAGACAACCTCCTCCTGGATGATCTGTTGACGGTGGCTCTCAGGAGTTCTGGCAATGTCATGACCGCCCACACTTTGAAGTTGTCTGGCCACCTTTTGCGTTGACGTCCCAAGCTTCCGTCCACCATCAACACTCCCTTGCA
Organism: Acanthosepion pharaonis; assembly: GCA_903632075.3. Lineage (NCBI taxonomy): Eukaryota > Metazoa > Mollusca > Cephalopoda > Sepiida > Sepiidae > Acanthosepion > Acanthosepion pharaonis. Next base: position 272,417 of record CAHIKZ030001888.1, read on the forward strand.
TGATGGTATTTGCAGAGGCTGTTATGCCGTGTGACGTGACCAAACCATGACATCTTCCGACTCTTAATCGTGACGAGAAGAGATTCCTGTCGGCCCACAAGACATTTGACATTTCTCCATACATAGTCATTGGATTTGTGCTGCCAGTAGGAAACGAGGAGGAACTTTCTCAAGCATTTGTTCTCGAACGCCTGGATCCTTTCCCTTGCCTCAGCCAGGAGCGCCCAAGGTCATTTTTTTTTTTTTTTTTTTTTTTTTTTGTATAGCTGGTTTGCTACATTCACTTACGCACAAATACCCTTGGAAAAGATATGAATTCATCTTTTCTCCCCGCAGCTATGGGTTGAATAGCCGGATACATCGGGTCCTTGGCTGGCAACTAGTCTACAACAGAAAGAAACGGCCACCTACAGCGGGAATATTTCCTGCGTCATCATTCATGAATCGAAACCGACATGATCGCCCAAGTGTAATATCACGTATGGCTCTTAAATGACTCAGGGATCGACGTTAGTTGTTTCTTCTTGAAAAAAAAAAAGAGTTGTAATTTGTTTTATATAGGTACTTACTAGTATACTAACTGTCAGAAATGATCGGATCTTTTACGAATGGATTGTCACTTTTGTCTCGATTCCAAGTGTAGTATCCCAGGTTAAACCCTCCTAGAATATATCCGGATAAAGTTTAACCTAATCCAGGATAACACTTGAGATATGATTATGCCTAACCTACTTTATAGTCTAAAGCAATGTTTCTCAACCTTATTCATGCCGTGGCCCCTTCAGTCCAATGCAAGTTTTTTTTTTTTTATATGGCCCCTCAAGCCAACTTGAGTTTTTATGTCACCTCCTCCCTCTCGTCCCGTCCCTCAACTTAATATATCTAGGGAGAAGGAATATTAAAAGTTGTAGTTTTGATAGTACGATGGCATCAAAACACTGACTCCAGTTGTAAATCAAAGAATAATATTATTTGGATAAATATTATATTTGAATGTACACATTTATTTAGAAAACAAAAAATACATGTACCATCAGCTCTATCGTCTATGATTTCAATGGGATCCTTGTGACTGGTGCAGGGCTGCCAAATTGTCAATGTTTGCCTTGAAAGACGTTATAGAGAGACGTAAATCACCTCTTTTTTTTCTACGTCTAAGCGATTTTGAGTCTTTGACAGCAGATGCATCACCCGACTGAAACCAGACTCAACCAAGTAAGACGAGGGACAAGCGAGTAAGAGCAACTTCATATCTTTCCAGATTTGTTGGTAAATCTTATAATTGTCTTTATTCGTCCACAGTTTCGGGTATTCTCCACGCTTGAACCTCGCTTCAGCTGCTATGTTATTTTAAAGTTCAATGAAACTTTCTTGTGTGGTGATATCAACTTTAGATAGGTCAACAACGAAGGGATCCACAAACCAGTGTAGCACTGTCATTTGCAGTCAATCAAAGAATCGAGTTTTCATATCATTATGCAACTGTTTCAAATGATTAACATACACAGTTAGGTGATCATCAAACAGCTTTGGGTGGATATATTTGCTAAGGAAGAAAACCCTCGTCTACCAAGGTTCAACCAGAACAACTTTAGTTTCCCATTAAATGCGTTAATTGCCTCCTTGCAGGAAAACAAGATGAAGTCATTTCATTGGAGATTTTATTCAAGACATTTAGTTTTTCAAAATTAAAAGACAATTTAGTGAAAACATAATTTAAACTTTAAATTATAAAATTTAAATTTTAAGAAGTTGAAGAATAAAAACGGCCATTTTTCATGGATCAAATGAAAAAATTACAATAAATAATTATTTATGCTAACAAAATGGCTTAGATTAATTTAATATTTAACTTAATAATAAATTTAATATTTCATATTAAATAATAATTATTAATTACAAAATGCTCCATATATATGTTTTGTGGTTCCTAAATTTTCTGTGCCGCCTCCCCATTTATCAAAGTTGGTCTTTTGGCCCCTGAAAATATCTCATGGTCCCTAAGGGGGCGATATGGCACACGTTGAGAAATCTTGGTCTAAACTCTACCCTCCTTAATCCAGCTTTTAACCCCACTATTTATATCAAGAACTTTTTCTAAACTAAAATATTATATGTTGTCTCCAATCGGCAAACTGATAAGAATGGCTGATATGAACTCATCCAATGGTAAGCAGGTATTGGCTGACCAAAATCAATAGACATCCAGAAATTAGGTCTCTTAGTGGGGAAACCTAAGAATCGGAATAAAATTGAGGACTGTACAATTCACACAAGGTATCTCTGCAGACGTGTGATACTCTATGACACATACGGTCCTCGACTGTATCTATGGATAAATCTGACATGGAAAAGAAACAGAAAAACAAGATTGGCTCATTGCATATGAAGTAGAGGGTTACGACTGTGTAATTTTTTTTGTTTTTTTGTTGCTAACTTTGACTTCAGGGGGTATCCCTCGTCCAGATGAGCTGCAAACTAAGGTTCGCAAGCCCAATATGCCTTGCTATTTAACCCGTACCTGTGAGTAGGTGGATGCAAGAGGGAACGTAACGTGGATTTGAACTCAGCATGTGGATTCTGCTTTCCATACCGTCAACCACGACGATCACATTCCATTACGCGAGAAAAAAAGAGGAAGAGTCTATTCTATCTTAACCAGGGGTATAAACTGACCTATGGGGATACTCTGACCTGGAGTTCATATTCTGGGCTGTTACACCGGAATCAGTTTAGTATAGTAACGGTCTGGGAAAATTGCCACACACACACACACACAACACCACACACACACATACACATACACACACAGATGTTTTTTTTCTCTTCGCCACTTCTTCTACTCTTTCTTCATCACATCCCCCTCCTCCCTTTTTATCACACCCAACGCCATGCGTTTGTTTACTTTTTTAAAATAATATAGCCTACTTCAGGGATTTTTTTAAAGCTTTGGATGGTCAATTGATAAAAATCGTCTAAGGGTACCATAAGGTTGAAACCAAGATAGTGGATTCAACTTATCTTTATTTTTTTATATATATATATATATATATATATATATATATATATATATATATATATATATATATAATTATTATTTATAAAAAAATTATAACATAAATATGTTATAAAATCACTACAAAAATAGCCATTTTGTTTCAACACCCTCGGTGTCTTATCAAGTGATGATGTTGAAGATAAAATAAATGGTTTTAAAAGTTTCAGATTAATTAACGATCCTACACTAGGGGGAAACATTGTTACAAAAGCTAGAATAACCAATCAAAAACGAAGTATAGAAAGATTCAAAAGCTTGACAACGAAATCATGTTATAATAGCTATTCAGATTTTTAAAATATGGGTAATATAAAAATAATTTATACTAACCAATAATTATAAAATTATATGATAAAATTTAATATTAAAATTAAAAAAACTGGCAATTTTAAAACCAAATTTAATCACTATTAAGTTTTAAAAACTAAAATTATTGAGAAAGGAAAAAAATACATATGTTATTCAATTTATTTCTTCGTTGAAATTACGTTCGACAAGACGTTACAATATATCCGGTCATTTGACAATACATATATATATATATATATATATATATATATATATATATATATATATATATATATATTTCTAACGAATTAACGGATTCAGGAGTATAAAAAATTTTTTCAATTTTTTTCTGTTAACTGTTGTCTGATTAAATTACCCCTCCCTTCAATGTCATATTTGTCTACAACCACGATACATTTGTCGCTGACATACTTTCCCCAATCGTCAATGATGGCCTGTCTATGTTCCGGTTTATCATGGCATGAAATAATAACTCACCCACCTCCACCCTCTGAGCTTATTTTTCAATTTTGCGTAGATTTGACATTTAATTGGTTAATCAATACATACCCACAAGTCTTTAATTCTGACCTTATGTCCCACGCTTTAACACTTTCTTTTTAAATTTCCTTAAAAATCATTTAATAACCAATTGCTTACCATTGGCTGAAGAAGTACAATCAAAGTATTGAAACATGGAGAACTTACTTGAAATAAATAGACAAGTTTTGTCTACAATTTTTAAGTAAGTTCCTTTCATATTGTCTGATAAACTTAATCACATTAATTAAACGAGAAGTATTAAGTATGGGAAGCTGTTGGTATAAACTAATAGCTTCTGTTATAAATTATAGGCATTTAAGAATATTGGTGGAGATTTCATAGTTTATTTTGTTCAGCTTAGGTTTCAACTGTTGTATGTATATACCTTCAAGAATTTTTAATTTTTGATTTTTGTTTATAACAGAAGCCATTGATTTATACCAACGGCTTTCCCATACTTAATACTTCTCGTGACGTCACGAGATGTGACACGATTTTCGCTTCCGCGTCTCGTATACACGAGTTTGTCGTTGCTTTGAAATTTTTCATGCAGCAAGGGTAGACTATCATTGTTGTTTCGTCCGTGTGTTGTTTGATATATTGAAATTGGCTTATGTAAGCCGAAAGCTTTGATTGTATTTAAACATGTATCAATATGGTGATTTCCTTTATTCTTTCAATGATAATGTGATTAAGCTTATCAGACAATATGAAAGGAACTTACTTAAAATAAATAGACAAAACTTATATATATATATATAATTATGACATCAAGAAAAATAGAGTTGAAACGATCCAGGTTTTCCTAATTAATGTCTTTTATTTAAAGATGAAGCTATAGTAATGAGACTCGATAAGAAGCGTACGATAAAATGGTGTAAAGTTTGGCAATTTCGATACAGAATTCGTTATAAGCGCTTAAAATATATTGGCTTCAAGACTTCATATCTCTATAATATCACAAGAACTATTAAGAAAGGCTGAATGTAGTTACTGTATATATTTCTTTATAATAATATAATACATAGTATATATGTATGAAGAACGAATGTATACACATATACTGGCAAAAACAAACACACTAGACGGACTACACGCACACATACACACACACACACGAACCCTACACACCATACAAAGCAAAAAACACACACACAATACACAAAAATGGGAAAAGTTTTAAAAAGATACAGGCGACATAAAAAGGTAAGAATTAAGACCTCCTTCCTTCCCCCTTTCTCTGACCAATCCTAATCGTTTTATTACTCCTTATGCAAAAGAATATTTTTCCGCCAATCCAAGAAGAATTTGGATTACTACCACACACAAAAGACAATAGTTAAATATAAAAAAAAAATTAATTCCTTTAAACAATATGAAATAACCATTCTTCGCCTGATGAAGGTCACAAGACCCGAAACGCGTGTAACAAAAAGTATGGAAAATAAACTATAATATATTTAAAAAATTCACATTAAAGACCAAAACGTTTGCGCCTTCTCTTTTATCTTTAAAATATACACTTTTCTCTCTTTGGAACAACTAAAATCTCTCCCTCATATATATATATATATATATATATATATATATTAAATAAATAATTATATTTATGCTCTACATTTGTATCGAGCACTATTTTTTTTAAATAATAACTAAAATACTAAGGAACTTTGGATCTACCGAATCAGTTCTTTCCTATTTTCTATATATTTTCACAAATATATATATATATATATATATATATATATATATATATATATATTATAATTATAGATATGTCCCAGAAAGGGATATATTTGTTCGAAGTAGCAAAGTGGTTGTTGACACTGTAACCGAGTAGGACAATCTAGCAGGTAACCGTAATGGACTGGTCTTCGTTGTAGTGGTAGGGAATAGGCGTAGGGAATAGGCGTTGTCTTTAGGCGTCTTATATGTACCTCCACATCAGTCTGTATTTATGGCTGACACCAGTCAATCATATTACTGTGAAGGGGGACCCAGGTGTATGCATATTCATTACATCAATTTTTTTTTTTTTTTAAATACGATTCCTTCGCTACATAAGAGTTATCATGTTTTAAAAATGAGAGCCGAAAACCTCAATATAATTATTAAAATTACATTGAATTAAAGTATCAAGCCCTGTTTCATCCTCAAGCGAAAATTTAGGAATAACCAATCTTGAAATTTACGCATCTTTATAAGCATGTTCATTCGCAAAATTAATTACTATGGAAGCGGCTGGGGCGACCATTTTAATAAGGGTAAGAGTTAATTTTTTTTATCCACATATCAGTCATTTAAGCTCTACTTCTGTATGGAGCTCTGTTTTTTGTTGTTTGTTTTTTTAAATAAAAACAAAAATACTAGAGAACTCCGGGTTATTTACCTAACGTGTTCTTTCCTATTTTTCTACATATCTACACACACACACACACACATATATATATATATATATATATAACATCCATCACCCCACCTACCGACTATATTTTTATGTTCTACCACCTATGATTTCCCTCATGGCGTACTATTCATTAAGTATTGCCGTGTACAGTTAGGGCTACTTATTAGCCAGCCATTTTTATACCATCATTAACTGTATTATTATGACTCCAATACATATAAGTTTATGTAAGGAGTGGGGAAGGTTTGTGGAGATACATATTAATCTCGTATATGTATTTATTATTATATTTACGTGTATTGAGATTCATATATTTGTGTGGTGGCTTGTGTATATTTACACACAGTTATGTGTACTTCTGTACACATGTGTATTTATATATGTATACGCTTTTCCTCTCAGTTTTTCTTTTTTTTTCTCTATCACCTTTTTTGTTAACAATAGATTTCAAAAATTTTTATCTGAATTTTTATCCATTTTTTTTGTTCCTTCAGTTTTTTCTTTTCGTTTTGTTTCATAATATTTTATCATTATATATTCCATTTTTCCTCCTTATTTTTTTCAGCACATCTTTAACCACAGCCCATCTTTCTATACTTGACAACTTCTCCGACAATTTTGGCTACAACTTGCGACACGCGAGACGTCTTTCTCCCTGTCCAACCCACACCTCTCTTCATCTATGCTTACAATCTCACTCCCACACTAGACCTGCATAACGCTTTTACACCAATCAAAATTTTAAATTTAAGTTTATTTTCATAAAACGTTTCGCACATCGGGGAATAAGACAGAGAACGGGATGTTGCTAACAATACGATTTCCACTGGAAAATACCCCAACTGCAAAAACATCTGTCGGTGAGTAATTCCCATTTATCTGTTTATTCCTCGGTCCGTTGATGAAGGACACAGGCGTGTCCGAAAATTCCGACCTTAAAACCTTTCTTTCCGTGCTTCATTTCTGTCATTTCTGTCATATGGTTAATAATTAATATTTCATAAAAGTTTATTTGTCATTGTTTTACTAACTGACATATCTATTTTACACACGCACACACACACACACACACACACACACACACACACACACACACACACACACACACACACACACACATATATATATATATATATATATATATATAGTTGGATTAAATAATTTATTTCGATCACTGGGGTAGACTGTTCTAGTTCCACGTGCCATGTCTAATGGAACTCAGTTATTAGTTATCTCCTGTTAATTCCCCCTCTACAAGTTCTCCAACGGCTTAACCAGGTATTGAACTCACGCTCTTTGGGTCCTGTCACTGGATCTAACCGACGCCTTTATCCACTGTGTATCCTTGAGGAAATAAAGGGTTCAGTTCGACATTCCAACCACCTGAAGAAGGCCAGAGCGTACAACGGCCTAAACATTGTGAGAAATATGGCGACAAAGATGAGAACAATAGTCCGAATAATGTACATAGTGTACATAATACCTCATCTCAGAAATATAGACAGATACTGAAAGGCCGAAACTTTGTAATAAATATGGCGACAAAGATGAGGATAATAGTCCGAATAATGTAAATAGTGTACATAATACCTCATCTCAGAAATATAGACAGATACTGAAAGGCCGAAACTTTGTAATAAATATGGAGTCAAAGATGAGGATAATAGTCCGAATAATGTAAATAGTGTGTCTCATCGAAGAAATATAGACAGATTGAACGGACGAAACTAAAACTAATAAGTCCAAAGGATCAACAGTTGCAGAAGATGATTTTCATCACTCAGGAAAACAAGACGCAACAAAGCAATTATAGCTTGCAGAGAAACGGGGCCAATTGAGATGCACATTACTTAAGGAAAATTACAGAGATATCATCGAGGCGACCGACGTATTTTATGGAGATCAAGTTTGGAGATGGTAGATGAAACTATAGAAGAAGGTATATGCACATCACAGAGCAGAAACTGAGTTGTAAGTGAATAGTCTGGCAAATGAAATCCTAATGAGAATAGAATTGGAAAAGAATTTACAAGCAAAACATTCTGCTTATTGGCGGAAGATGATAACATTTCAAATTGATTGCAAAGAGGCGGTACGGATGGGATTACTTTTATTTAATACACTCTTAAAGAGGCACCATTAGCCACGAAAACCAAACTTGTGAGAAGCTATACGCTGCCACAACAATTTTGCTACTTTGACGATACGTTTGCACTTATTACCAGTAAACACAAACAGGCGTCTGTTGTTTTCAGACCTATTGTTGGTATAGCAAAATGAAAATTAACCCTGTGGGCTGTAGTGGCTAGATGTGTATGTGTGAAGATTGTAGTCTTATTTGGTATTTACGAGATGGCACAAAAGAGACACATTTTTGCCAGTAGGAAGCCTAATGATTTCACTCAAAGGGAAATGGCGGAGAAAATCGCGAAATGGATCCCAATCAGTAAGTTGGTAGCAGCAATATGTTTTGTGAATAAGGGGTTCGTGCCTAATAAACAAGTCAAAGGAAATATCGACAGACACTACAGTGTGATCTGTATTGCCAAGAGGAACGAGTTGCAAAGCATAAAAACAGTCAAGACAGGAGGCAAGAAACAAATCAAGTAATGAGTCACGTTGACTAGAATTATTAGGGAAACGTCGGGAAGTCTACTGTCTGAGAGAGAGTGAGTAATAGAAAAACTAGCGACAATATCAATTGTATTAAAAAGATAACGTCATTCGACATAATAAGCCTTAAAATCGCCAAACGCAAAAGACTTTCTCAGCTGAAACTTTTCTATCTCAAATATTTTGTCTAACACGCTAAGAAGTGGAGCGATAAAGGAAAAAAAGAGACATCTAGAAGAGTGTAATAATGAGAGTCGAAAGCGCATGAAAGAATCATCCGAAGACTCAAGTCACCAGTAGAAGATTTTCCCGAATATAACCTCCAAGGCTATGTATATATACCTTAGAATCATTTCGACAAAGAGGAGGGTATCCGGGAACAGAGAATTCAGCGGATAGAAATAGAAGTGTTTATATTAGTTTCGCAGAGCGCTAAGATAATTGAAGTATTTCTCGAAAAGATTCGACACTTTAGAACTTTCAGGATGCAAAAGATCAAAATAATTGTTACTGACCATCACCTTAGGCAACACAAACTGATCGGACTGTAGCTAAGGCTACAGCATAATGTGGACTCAGGGTTTCTCACGGTAAGTGCTTGCAGGACAGCTTTCCATGCACTCCATTGAACTGCAAACCCGATATTATACGACTATTCACCAAAGCAGTTTCTCTAAACTCTACCAAAGATTCCAGGCCCCTTGCTACCAGTCGGAATGCAACAACCAGAAAATGGTCAACACGCTAGCTTCAATATAAAGAACCACAGTCAGCGATCAGTCATATCACCAAAAAGCTAAAACAGTTACTATTTTTTAGGCCTCGGAAGATGGAACGGGAAGCCACATCTTAAATATGAAACAAAGGCTGAACCTCTACCGTTGTTCAGTGAGAGAAGACTCCTGTTCAGTAGACGTGTGTGAATCTGCCTCGAAGTAGTCGTATAAGAACGAATTATAATAATAAGTTGTCTGAGATTCCAAATCTTTTCAAGATTATACATTTTTTTAAAACTAGCCTACTTTATTTTTTGCTTCTTTTACCAAGACGATTTTTTTTTTTGATAATATATTTCTTCGACTTTTAAATTAAAAGCGGGAAACTGAATAAAGACTGAAGCTTCTCGCTCGTGTGGAATAGCGAAAATCTCAGAGGCACCGATATTTTATTTTATACATATATATATATATATACATATATATATATATATATATATATATATATATATATATATATATATATATATATATATAGGTGTGCGTTATTGTGAACGTATACATCTATCAGCTCTGACTGTGTTATGAGACGAACAGAATGCATAGTTTTGTGCGTCTGTCTGTATGTGTGCGCACACGTCTAGCTTGGTGAACATAACGGAATTAATTGTTTTTTATTCTTTCACCTTTTTTTTTAATTCCCTTCTCCGCCGCCGTTCACTTGCAGCTTGTACGTGTTCTCACCATTGTCGTTTCTTGTCACGTCAATTGACGTCAAAGTCTCGTTATATCTCGAGCTCAAGAGAGAGAAGAGAGAAATAAAAAGTGTGCTCTAAGTTGGAGAGAAGGTTGTAGTAGCAGTTGGGAGAGTGTGGTTGATGGCGGTGGTGGTGGTCGAGAGACGTGACGGCGAGGGACTGGGTATATAACGGTGGAACTCGGTGGCGATGGATTTACAATGAACGCTCAATGCTTAAAAGGCAATAACAAAAATATCCAAACGAATAATCATTTTCGAGCAAGCGATGTGAACAAAATATAGTGAAAAAATGCCATATGTATCTCTCTCTATATATATATGTGTGTGTGTGTGTGTGTGTGTGTGTGTGTGTGTGTGTGTGTGTGTGCGTGTGTGTACGAGTCATGCTGAAAACTTCTCAGCTTGATTCACGTTATCATAATATATATATATATATATATATATATATTTATTTAGAGTAGAGAGAGAGAGAGAGAGAGAGAGAAATGAGTGGTAAACGACAGTTCCCTGACTTAAAGTCCACATTCTTTCTTAGTACATCCACCCTATCACCATTATTGAACACCCTTCTCCCACAAATATAACAAATTATACGGATATATATATATATATATGTGTGTGTGTGTGTGTATGTGTGTGTGTGCGTGTGTGTATGTGCCTGTGTGTGTACGAGTCATACTGAAAACTTCTCAGCTTGATTCACTTTGGTCATTAACATATATATATATATTTATTTATTAAAGACATTTTTATGTTTAACGTTCTTTTTTTTTTTTTTTTTTTTTTTTTTTTTTTATAGATACAAGTAAATGCTCTGTTTATAATAAACAGTATTAAATAACATTTACCGGCCTGAATGTCCGAGAAATTTTCATAGAAAATATTCGTCCTTTGTATGTCTTTAATAAATAAATTGTCGGACTTTGTCCATTTCTTTATATATATATATATATATATATATATGCAAATATATTTATATAATAGAAAAGAACTGTTAGATTGATGATCCGAAGTTCTTTAGTGTTTTTGTTTTTGTTTTTTAAATCAGTACTCGATACACAAGTAGAGCCTAGATTAGAATTTTTTTTTTAAAGTATGATTCCATCGCGACACAGAAATTACTGTTACGAAACTTGTCAGCAGTATTTATGTTTAATTCCAATATTAAACATTAAAAGCAGTGACCCCTTGATAAAGAAAAAACAAACCCCAGACGACACATCCATTCAAAACTATGAGTATAAAACATCCCAAAACAAACACTTGAGGATGAGTGTCTGCCACCCAGTGGTTAAGGTTTAATAGCGGAAGTAAACTTAAATACTGCGGACCAGTTTCGAGACATAGTAATTTCTGTGTCGCGATGGAATAATATTTTTTTTTAATAATTATATATATATATATATATATATATATATATATATATATATATATATATATGAATATAATATATACTCTTAACGTGAGCTATATTTATGGGATAAAGTGCTCAATATCAGAGATAGAGTGTGTAAATATAAGTGAACATTGAAGTCAACATTTAGAGGCGACAGGCTGTTTCACGCTAGACGCAATCATCAGGCCACGCAATCGATTGCATCTGGCATGAAACAGCCTGTCGCCCTAAGTGTTGACTTCAATGTTCACTTTTATATATATATATAAAAAAAAAAAAACTGCTGATGGAACCAACGAGAAACTTGCCAAAACCTAAAAGTCTTATCCAGATCGAGCCTCGAATAAATTAGAAAATACTAAAAAAAAAGAAAATGAAAAAACATCTAAGGCAAAACTTAACGACTAAGTAAAGTGAAGTGCTCGAAACCTAGATTGCCTAGACCAATCAAATAACGCTTAACGTTAAATCCTATGAAAGGGTGACTCTAGTAGTAAATCGAATCTTTACGATACGAGATCTTCTGACAACTCTCTCTCTCTCTCTCTCTCTCTCTCTCTCTCTCTCTCTGTTACAATATAAAATCTACCAAGAATGGTAATATATAGTCAGGGACAAAGGTGATGGACAGAAAAAGAATACAGAATGTTTTTGGTTAGATTGAGGGGAAAATATTCTTTCAAAAATTTTGAAACTACGTGCAATTCTCGTTTCGTGCGCATGTGCAGACGTGACAACGTCAACAAAGTCCATTTTGATGAAATCCTAACGGATAAAACGTGTCACAAACAAGACCTTTCTCGTTTGTCATATTTTTCTAAATTATAATGTATATCTAATGTACATATATATTTTATTTTATAATTTATGTCTATTAGAATAATAATAAAATTCTAATAAATAAAAATTATTAAATAAATAATTATAAAGATTATTGAGTCCATTTTCCTGCTGGTGTGGGCGCATGCGTGGACACAAATACGTTTGCTGTGTCGGCGTCTCTTCCCCTCTGTGGTTCATATATTTGATAGTCTACCCATAAATATGCAGCGCATTTTAAATGTCAGATATCATAACATCAGATGGTAAATGTTTTTGTTTCGTTATCTAGCCGAAGCGGGTGGTAATAATCGATCATGTTTCTTCTCCAAGGATCCATTCAATTCTAATGGACACACGATTACTCCTCACCTTGTTCAACATAATATCCGGCAAAAGAAACACACCTCGCAATTCGACCAATTATTACATGTCTTTTCTGCAATTGTCCAGTAATAATTAATCAAGGTCAATTAATGCGTGCAAGTCAATGATACACCCACAGCTGATTATCCTTAAAACTTGTTCGAAATGACATTGGATTAACAGCCTATATGTGTCTGCCTTAAACATTAAATGATAAAGTATAATCTCACTGATAGATTATCGTAATCGAAAATTAAAGGAATTAATTTTCAGCCCCGTAGTGTAAAGTTTAAAGAAGAATGGAAATAAAAAGGTCGATTATATTTAAAATCACAGTTGACATTTCGATGAGGAAAGGAGGCTTGGAGAATTTAAGAATCACAGGACATATTTAAGGCAAAAGGGACAGAGAAAACTCGAGAGAGTTGTAGGGATAGTGAAAAGACACCTTACTAAGAGCTACAAAGGATAGGAAGTTGTGGAGAACCACAACTGCCCATGTCATAGAGGGACACGGAATAAAGAAGAAGAAGAAGAAGAAGAAGAAGAAGAAGAAAGGTATTTTCTAATAAAGGAATAATAATTTTTATTTGATGAATTCATGAAGAAATTTTTCGATCTTTGCGGAAGACAAAGAATGAATCTGGTGATATTTGAAAGATGACAGATGTGGAAAGCAGAATATCTGTTGAAGAAGTTCCCATTCCAACGCCATGTTTGTTATGTCGCATTTGTAATATAAGAGAAGAGTCGCTGTGAACTCCACCCAAATCACTGTTCCCATTCCGTGTCCATGAAGACTTTTTACTTTTCAATCCAATATTCAAATTAGTTGCCAGATTCGCTCGCCACTAATTTTCGCTCCAAGTTCATGCCTTGCTTCTGCATCATCTCCCTTCCATAGTCGCACCAATTAATCAATCTACAAGTTCTGACTTCTTCCAGAACGTTCTTTTTTCTGGGTTTAATATAATTCTTTAAAAACTACATACACCATTTCCTAGAAGTGCTTACGCCTATGATCTCCAATATATATCGTTTGTGCATAAATATATATATATATATATATATATATATATATATATATATAGCAGGTGTAACAGAAAAATTGTCCAAATCGTGTAACGGTAAAATTGTTCAAATATGAGATTAAGCGTTGTATCTTAGAAATGATTAAAGATATCTTACTGGAATTCTGCAATGTTTTTATAACACTATTGCACTCTAGATTAACATTACGAATATATTTAGCTCTAAGTTGAAATGATGATCCCGCTTGCTATTGTGACCTCCTGATCCAGTTTTCCTCTCTACTGATCCCTCTTTTTCAAACATATTCAACGTTCTCTTGATGGTTCTTGAATGAACTTTGAAGATGGAAGCCAGATTATGAATGTTGGTACTATTACTGAAGGCCTGGATGATGTTTTTTTCTTCTCACCATTGCTCAGTTGGGACGATACAGTGGGACTGACACAAAACGATTTTAACCTGTTCTATTTCGAGCTGAATAACTTAAAGCATTTTCCAAAGTTACCCCAAAATTGAGCAATTCCAGTAGACTTTAGAAAGGGCGCAATAACTTTGGGCCATAGAGCTAGATTCGTAAATTTAAAAAAATTTATTAAAAAAGACAAAAAAAACGTACCAACCTATCGGTTTCACACCTCGGATTTTAAATTTAAAATGTAAAATTTTAGACATACCGTATGCCGTCAGGCATATAGGACGCACAGGTGTATAAGACGCACCCCAATTTCATCAGGGCAAATCAAGAAAAAATTAGTAATTATTAAAATTAGTAAACCTATATATGGCATATAAGACGCTGGGGAATTTTTAAAGATATTCTTAGGAAAAAAAAGTGCGCCTTATATGCCGTTAAATACAATGTCTAAAAATATATCTGCCAAAGGACAATATGAATAAAGATAAAAAGAAAAATTATCGTTTCGTCTTTTGATGGACTTTATCAAGAGAAATGTCGCATTTTGTTTTGAAACAAGTATTTATCCTTCATAACTGACGTTGACTTTTCAGTTAACCTGATGGATATTTATGAGGTTCCGAAATTTAAAAATTCTGAAAAGTTAATAATATTTTTACTTTTGTTTCTAAATGCTACATGGAAAAAAATCCTACTTTTGCCTTAATTAAGTTTATCAGAGGACGAAACGCGTTGTCTAAGATAAATTTTCCTTTTGTCTTTAAAAGGAAATATATTGAGTGTGCGCTAATCTCACAGTTTTTCCTGCTCTCACCTTTCTCAACAGTGTTACGTTAGCCCAATAATTGTACCCCCACCTCGGATTTTATAAGTATATTTTTAGTACATTGTGTATTTGAGACAAGACATAAGAATATTAACAACTTTTTTTTTTTTCTTTGTATCCGGTTGAATTAGGGCCAGTTCTTGGGAGAGAACCTTCCCTTCCCCACCTCTCCATTTCCTGTCTGATCTCTGATCGCAGGCCAGACGAACGCTGTTTGTGTAATAAGTGCAGATGACCGTAGCTGTGTTCCGCGGATAACGCCTACCCACTTTCGTGGGCCAACACGTGACTTAAGCCCTAAGCCTTTCCCTTTCGCGCGTTTTGGGGCAAATTTCTTTTCACATAGTTTTTTAGGCCGTCGGAAGAAATGGACGTCACCAGAATTAGTCTTAGCTGTTTGCGGTTGGAAAAATTGGTGTTTAAAACCAGATTCTGCTATTTGTTGCCAGAGGATTCAGACGCCATCAAAGACCGAATAAACGACGAGAGAATCTTGAACAGTATCCTCAACTCAAGTCGGCTATATTCCTGTGATTTATCTGCATGTACTTCTCGCCTTCAAAAAAGGATTGACAGCGTCAATCAAAACTTATATTAGGACATTGGCAATTTCCACCTTTACTTTCAGAGAAGTGTATGAACCTCTTTTCTATCGAACTGTACCCCTGATAATAACCGATCGACATCGATCCCGATCTTGTGTAAGTTTTTTGTATGTATAATCTGCTGTCTCTATTTTCGTATATATTTCGTCGCATTGATATATGTTTCACTGATAAATTATCTCCCCATCCCTTGTATTATTTAGTTTTCTTTTTCCTTAAAAAATGTACTCTTGTATATTTCATAAATAAAATATTTGTATGGTATATTTTCGTGTCGTCTTCTATTGTCCTGTGTTTGCATATTGTTCGTTTTCTCACTGCGTTCACCGACGTTCGGAATTGGAGAATTCCCCTTCCCATCGTTCTTTTCTTTAATTTTACATTGAACCCTGGGAGACTCTGTTTATTTTTTTTTTATTTTCTCGTTGCGTCCTGGCTATCGTAGTCCCAACGAAACCCCGGGCATAACAACAGTAAATCTAAGATACATTGATTTACTGTTGAGAAAGGTGAGATCAGGAAAAACAGCGCATCCCACAAACTAAAAAAGATGGCTCTAATATATATATATATATTATATGTGTGTGTGCACAGGTATATATGAGGGGTACATATACATGTATATGTGTGTACAGTTATATACAGGGTGTTCCAAAAGTCTTGGGCACATTTTGACATTGAATATCTCAAACTATTAAGGATATAAAAACGCGACTGATACATTCTAAAAGAATTTAATCTCAAGTTTTCCATGGAATATTCAAAGATGTTCAATGTGAGCACCGTTGGTTACACGTCACACATCAATTCCTTCATCTTCCAACTTCTCTTGCATTGCAATGCAAAAGTCACGACGAGCTGGTTTATCAGTGTCCTGAAACTGTTGGGTTAACTGTAGCTTGTAAAGTGTCATGTGCAGTTGTCTTTTTAAGACATTCCAAACAGTTGTTGTAGGAAGCTAAAGTTCCTTACTGGATCTTCTGATCGATTTACGGGGGCTCTACTCGAAGGTAGTTCGAACTCGCTCAGCTGTATCATTTGAAGTAGAGGGGCATCCCATTCTCTAAGCTGGGCACAAACACCCATCCTTCATGAATTTACAATGCCATCTCAATATGGATTTCCTTTCTGGTGCCTCTTTTCGGAATTTTGGGCGTAATGCACGAAATTGCACAAGTGTCCATGATTCAGTTTTTGCAAATTCAAGGACGCAAAACGCCTTTTCTTCTTGAGTGAACGCCATTACTGGATATGAAAAAATCATTAGCATTACAAAAAACGAATTTACCTTTAAAATTAGTTTCATCTTACTACCACTCATGTTCCCAAGACTTCTGGAACACCTTGTATATAAGAAATAGTTTTATGTGTCAAACATATATATATATATATATATATGTGTGTTGTTGTGTGTTGTGTGTGTGTGTGTGTGTGTGTGTGTGTGACGTCGTCCCCCGGTCGCAGCGTCGACTGTGTCATTCGATCCCGGTCGCGGCGCCAATTGTGACGTCACGTGCTCCCCAGGCTCTGATATCCTGGTCACGGACAGCACCAACTGTGACGTCTTTGCCGCGGCGTCAGCTGTTCGCTCCTCGCTGCTCCAAACGTGACGTTCTAACCCTTTGGTTAGATTGATACCAGCCTCGTCGTTCCCAACCTGCTTCCAACTCCTGGTTACCAGGGTAACTGCACTGATCTCCAGTCTGCCTACCCACGTTGTGAATTGATCTTAGACAGACGAGATCAAAAAGGGGTTGGGGCCGTAATGCAAGTTGAGTCTAACGGGGTGATACACACAATTATGTATAAAAGAAAATAAAATAAAACTCACAAGGTCCAACGTATCAAGAAAAAAGGTAACAAACTTTTTTATATCTAATTGCTCGGTACATAGGACTATGTCTACTTCCCGACCCGTTCTGTGGATTGTGGCACGACGCTTTTACTAGGCAATTTTAAGGCTTCCAGTTGTCTGCTCTCTAAGAAATTTGTGTTTCGGTGTGTCTTTGGACGAAAGTCGAAAAAAAACTTATTTCTGTGGTCTGATTCTAAGTCGCTCTTCAAACTACTTGTTCTTGGTTGAAGAAGAGTCCAAAAGTGTGCGTGAATCTTGGTCAGCTATCTTGACGCGGTTTCAACACTGGGCGCTCATCTCTGCTTGTCGTCCACGGCTGAACTCTTTCGCCGTCCGCGGCTCAACTCAAACTCTTCTTCAGAGTCTGAATTACTGGTCACTCATCTCCGCCGTCGGTGCGCGAATTAACTTCTTCTCTTCGGCTTCTGAATTACTGGTCACTCATCTCCGCCGTCGGTGCGCGAATTAACTTCTTCTCTTCGGCTTGGGTCGGACGAACTTCTTCACTATAGGCCAAACGAACTGGCCTCTCTTGCCCGCTTCTGGGCGAACTCCTGGCCCGCCGTCCGCGGCTCAAACTGATTTCTGTCTGGTTGGGTTTCGTTTTTCCTGCCGTCAAAACTGGGGTGGGTCTGTCGGCACCAGGGTTTCTTCGATAATTCTAAATACGTATCCACCCTTCTTATTTCTGGTTAGGGATTTTTCATTTTTTTCCATTTTCGGTAACTCACTTCACTCCCCTCCTTACTGTGCCTCTGGGGCGTATGCCTGCTTCCCCGCTTCTTCGTATCGGCTTCTCACACTTACACTTCTGACAGGGCGTCGACCGATTCTCCTCGTGCGTCACGTGACCGCTCTCGGCCAATGAGGTCCTGGTCGGGTATCTTTCCTCCTCCTTCGTGTGTCATGTGATCTTATTTAGCCAATGACGTCTTTAGTCGGGCGTGGACAATCCGTGGCTTTGTTTTGGGAAAGAAACACCTTGCTTAAAAAAAAAAAAATATTAATTTAAATCGCCCTTATCATGAGCGACTGCGATGACACCTTCGGCTTTTAACACGTGGTATTTGTCAAGCAGTTTATCGCTAATTGGATATGATCTAAGAAAGGGATTTCTCAGACCTGTTGGCGTTTTTTTGAACGAAATAAAAATATTTCATTTTCCTCCGCCCGAAGGTCCGATAACAAAAAATCTTTATTATCAAAAAAAAAAATTTTCAGCGACATCATCTTGTGTGGCTTTTTTTCCAATTCTGAGACTGTCTGGGTTTTCGTATTAATGGTTTGCCTTCATATCCTTAGATACACTTCCCCACCCACTTAGACCTTTACTATCATTCCAATGACACACTTTCCACTTGTTACTTATCAATATTTTCATTGTCCCTAAACTTCGTTTCTTCTTTTCTCTTGGTGACAAACCAATTGATAACAACTTCCATTTTTCGTGGATTCCGTGAAAATCGGTCAGATGCTTGACCCGGATATTTTTCGACACCTGTTATCTGTCAGCCGTTCGTGTGTGTGATCGCCTATGACCTGTTTTCGTATTATTTTTTCTTTCTTTCTTCGTTTTCTCTTTCCTTCTTCCAGATCGCTTGAATGTAAAGAAAGAATTATTCTTAAAACCCAAAATATTTTTCGGCCCTAAATAATTATTAAATGGTTGATAAACCGTAAAAAACAAATCATATATCTATGAATATTTCTTTTCAGCTCGTCAGGTATGCATGGTGCCACCTGTGTGTGTGTACAAGTATACATAAAAAATAATATATATATGGGTGTGTGTGTGTATATGCGTACACTGGGCGGTCCGAAAGTAACGCCTTCTTTTATATTGCTAAAACAGATATGAGGAGCATCATTGCACCGTCAGATAGAGCAAGTTTTCAGCTACAATAATATTTTCAGATGATCACCATCATTAACTTTTGAACGTTTCTCGGTTGACAGCTTTGCAGGACCGCGCAGAATATAGCTTGACCCCGACATCGCTATGATCACAGCTGAAATGTTATTACTGAAGCGTTGATAAATGCCAATGGATACAATTATTTTCCGTATGGAAACCGTTTTTTAATAAAACATAATAAAATGTTTCATTTCTTTGGAGCGCTCCATATGCCTATTAGTTTAAGTAGTTACCAAATAATACTAAAAAGATAAGTACTTGGAGAAATCAGTTCGGAAATATTATTACGACTTAAGAATTTGGCATAATAAAGACTTGGCAAGCGTCGACCTATAACAACATCATCCAACATTATTCATCATGACCATCCAACATTTACAAGTTATTCTCAAAGATGAACAAATTCCCGAGTTGAAATACCAACCACAAGATTAGGCAAGATGTAGAAGCGGCTAATAAACAAGAGACTCAAGAAAATATCAACTAATTAAAAACAACAACAAAGTATAAAAACATTTAATTTATCTTTGGTTGATGGTGAAAAGGCATTTGACTCAGCAGAACACACGGCAGTCTTGAAAGCATAGTGGAAGCAGAGTATTAACGAAAATTATCTAAAAGTTATTGAAAATGTATACGGCAAGAGAAACTCAATAATTCGACTACACAAAAGCAAATATAAAATACAGACTGGATAAGGAATAAGGCGAGAGGGAAGCATTTCATCTAAACTATGTAAAACAGTTTTTGAAAGTATATTCCGACAAATGAACTGGTAATTGATTTGAGTGGGCATATAAAGAGAATATTTTAATCTTCTACGACTTGCTAATGGCATATTGCTAAGATGAAAATCATTAGAATAAAATCATAAATGACATCGTCACAGATGATAAATATTTTCACTTGTAATTTGAATCACATCAAACAGCCTCAAAAAATGTAGTTGCTTATTTGGAATATGTTTAGTACTCCGTAATTGTGCATTCTATGTCTCCAAAATGTTTGACTTATAGGCCACAAAAATGCGACTTATAAGCTTTCAAAAACATGCCATCTATTTTATCATGGTATATAAGACCTATTTTGTATGCCATCACAACAGTGCGCCTTCTGTATCATAAAAATAGAGCGTTTTATATGAAATCAAAAAATATGTCTTATAAAAACCGTCCTGTTAAGATGATAAACTACATCCGCGTCCTGGGTAAGACGATAAACTACATCCGCGTCCTGGGCAAGACGATAAACTACATCCGCGTCCTGGGCAAGACGATAAACTACATCCGCGTCCTGGGTAAGACGATAAACTACATCAAACAGCAAGGCCTCTGATGAGGAGGTTTTTGAGGAGCGTGGAACCACCTCTTAATTACTGGTGTTCCTACAACCAGCTTGATCCGGGTTGGTAGCACCTGTTAGGATCACAGCTATGAGTAAATAGTTAACTCCCAAACGAGGGTGAAAACGCAATGAAAGTATAAAAATAGGTTTTAATACCAGCAATACTTTTTTTTTTTTTTTTTTTTTTTTTTTTTTTTTGTAAAAATTATTACCAGCAATGATTTTTTGACAACAGAATATTAACAGTAATATATTTTTGAAAAAAAATACTACCAGTAATAAAAATTTTGTCGACATTAAATAACCAATTCAGATAACTTCTGTTGAAATGATTAATAAATGTAGTTTTGCCTAACAGAGTGTCATCCAGTGATATTCGAACCCACTTCCAAAGTTTTAGGACAGAAGCTCTTTATAGACGCCGACTAAATTTAACTTTGTCATACACAACTAGTAGGGCACCCGGTAGGAGTCATATTCAGTGCGTCTTCTGTATTATAAAAATAGAGCGTCTTGTATGAAATCAAAAAATATGTCTTATAAACAATTAAAAACATATATCGACATATGCCATTGAAAGAGTGCGTTTTATAAGCAATTGAAATCTGCGTCTATATGCCATAAAAAAGGTGCATCTTGTATGTTACTAAACAGTTTGTAATTAAGGAGATTTTTTTGTGGCGGGGTAAGGTATGTTTTCTGTTAATTCTTTGCTAGTGCCAATTTAAAAATGATCTTATTCTAAAATGAATGAAAACTACAGAAAATATGTTTGGTCTTTTAGAGAGAACCATAGATTCAAGGAATGTTTGCGATCCAACGAAATTAAATGAGACAAAAAAAAAATAAAACGACCTTGGATTAATACATAAATACAGAAATAGCAATGAAGTCCAAAGCCGCTATCCTTTGTTCAATTATATTGACATTTTGAAAAACATTGATACAAAAAAATGACATCATCCTGTCTATGGTTAAATATTTTCTTTTAACGTAGAATTATGAATAGACCCTTGGATAGTAAGATAAGTTGTAGGTATTTTTTAAAGATAAAGGTATGTATAATATAGTGAAAACTGTCGATAAGTATACAACAACTGTACGGAAAATATTTAATATTATCGAAAAAATTCACCTACCTAGGGAAATTATGTATTCGTCCCTTTGAAATATTCTACTCAGAATCTCACCTTCTCACCTCAGAGTCCCTTCCATCTTTTTAAACAGTCTACAATCTTCATTTGAGATCGAACAGTTGCTTCATCGCTTTTTGCTTAATCTCGTCTTTCTGTTTAATCCAGAATTTTCCAAGGGATCGGAACAAAAAAAAACTGTGCACAAAATATGAATAATCTACTCGCTCGGTCAGCGTGAAAACGTCAATAACACAGTAGACATAGGTCATACCGAATGAGTAACCCTAGGAGAGAGCGTCTGTCTACGCATGCGTATTAATATACCCATCCGCCTAGTAACTTCAACATTATGCTACCAGTTCTCAGGATGACGTTATAAGCATGTGATTTATTTAAAGATCTTTTTTATTATTATTTTTTGTTTAACAATGTATATATTTCAGAATATATGAATCATTAATGGATCTGAGGTGGTTATTTCCGCATCTGCCGTCTCGGATATCGTAGATACATAAGCACAAACAAGTGAAAATAATAAGTCAGCGAGTTCGTACATATAAGTGTACATGTGCTAATAATCATTTACAGACTTGTATAGATTTGTGTATGCAACCCACTGCATGTGTGTTCGCGTGTACGTACGTGCAGTTTTGCACTCCTAAAGGCGACACAGTCGAGCAGGAACGGTGTGCGAAGTTTGCCAAGGTCGACCTTACGTAACAGCAAGTACATAGCAGCATGCAAAACCCCACTAATTTGTGCTTCACTGCCCTTGGGCAAAAGAGTGCGCTTCATTAGTTCGTATACGAAAGCACGCCGTCGTCATCTCCCCCCACCACCGCAGCCGCAAATGCCCGATTCTCTTCGACTCCACCTTCTTCGTGTTGCCTCGTTTTCAACTCTACGACTTCGATCCCATCCCTGCAATAACGATGAACGACAAACCTTGAGAGATAACTTTAGCACGTTGATTGGTCAAGAAACAGATCACGTGGTTGGCGAACGAAAGAGTAATGAACCAATCGGTGGGCTGCCTCGTTTGATTCGTCTCCGCAAACAAAATATACGCCGTTTGCTCGTGACGCAAATAAAATGATTAGAAGTTGCGCGATTTGCTTCCGCTTGTATTTAAACCAATTATGGCGTTTATCTCTTCCGCGTTTTTTTTTCTCTCAGCAAAAAGTCGACAGAAATAATACTTGCAGAAAAGCAAAAGCTTACTGCATGTTTAGATTTTTTTATTGGCTCTTCCGTTTCTTGTTTATTTTGGCGGCATACGAGATTTTAAAGAAAAAAACTCACCCATGTTTAGTAACAGACACATTGGGGACAGTACTTTTAGCGATTATATACACATGCATACATACATGATAGCTACGATTTGATTCTGACTAATACCGTCACTTGATCTATCCTCACGTATAGACAACGAGTGTGTAGCGTTTTAGTCCTGCTAGGGTCATGCATTCTTTGGTACAAATGTGGCAATGTTGGGTATCTTTTGTGCTAGTTGTAACATTAATATATTGGTGAACATTTGTATGAATTTTAGTCCAACAGAGAAACATTCTTTTCTACACTCTCTTCAAGTACAAATGCCGCATAACTTATAAGGACTTATCTCCGTGTGTGGCCTATTTGATGATTTTTTAGGATTCTTCTACTTAGACACAACTACATTCATTACACGTTAGATCAAATCCTATGCCAACATTCTCTGAAACATGAACATCAGGACTCTTAGGAACATCTCTCTTAGGTTTATTCATGCTCAATATCATTCAGTTCAAAGTTTGTATGACCTCTGTGCACTGCCCCCACCCCAGATGAACAATCTAAAGCGAGCTTTTCCACGTTATATTGTATGATGTGTAGTGAATTCAGTCTTTATCTTTAAATTTCGGCTTGTGCTTTGATCTTTTACTTTGGGCCAACTCAGCATACAGAAACTGATTAGTGATCTTATCGTCCTTCACAGAAACACACACACACACGCACGCACACACACACACACACACACACACACACACACACACACACACACATATATATATATATATATATAAGTTCTAATTAAAAATATTTGGAAATCAATTTGCACTATTACTTTGGCGTCTTGGGTTTATTTTCAGTATTAAAAACGCTGGCCTCTATAGGGACGTCAGGTTTATATTTCTACGCAAAATCAAGCGCACAAAAACTGACCGTCAAAGAAATAACGTAATCAAGTTCTTCAAAGACCACCACTACCAATGCTAAAATAATCAATTTCCTGAATGTAACATTTGACCTATCTAATGGGCTTCACAAACCATATACTAAGGATTTATACAACCATAGATATATCAGCAAACAATCCAACCACCATCCTAGAATGTTAACTAATTTACATAAGTCGGTCCAATTTAGAGCGCCCACCAACTCTAGCAATATAGACATTTTTGACAAACATAAAGGGAAATATATAGAAGCACTAGAACATATTAACCATCTTCAGCAAAAACGTCAAAACTAATATCGGAAAATTTTTAAAGAATTTAATCTATAAACACTTCAGTCATTCCCCTACGATAAATAAGATCTTCAACAAAAACAATATCAAAGTTAGCTACAGTTGTGCTAAAAACATCAACCAGTATATAACACACCACAACTGTTCCATTCTAAACAGACACTTCAACAACCTGCAAAGCAACAACATCTCCGCAACTAATAATTGCAACTGTAGAAAAAAAAACCTGCCCATTAAATGGCAAATATATGTTTAAATGGTTAGTTTATAAAGCTGAAATCAGATATGATGATGAGGTCAAATTTTATGTGGGCTCTACGAAAATAATTGGAAATCGGCTTCTAACACTACCAAATGACATTAGGCAATATCAAATATAATAACAGCACTGTCCTCTCTAAATTTGATTGGAAATTGAATATCAAGAATAAAAATCCCGTTATTACCTGGGAATCTGTAAAGAAATCTAAATCCTTCAACGGGAAAAGCAACAGATGTAACCTGTGTTTCTGAGAAATTAATAATCCTGAAAAATATAAACAATCCTAATCTCTTAAACAACAGAAGTGACTTAATGAGCTCCTGCCTACATAGATCCAAATTTCTACACATTGACCCGGATCAGTATAGTCTAGCCGGACCCGGGAACCACATAAACTAGTATTGATATTATTTATTTTTTATTAATATTTTTACTTTTTTCTACCTTTACTATACAAATATTTTTAATATTAGACTATAAATCATTTAAATCTTTTGCTAATCTATTATTATCATTTTTATCTATAACCATTATCATTGTTTTGTCTTTTTGTCGTATGCTTTAGTTTTACTATTAGTAACGTGTTTATTTATTTACTTATATATATTTTTGTTTGTATTTAATATTTTTATTTATTTATTTATTTTCTCTATTTATTTACATATTTATATGTTCCTATTTATATGACTTATTTTGACTTATCTTATTTTATATTATATTTTATTTTCATTGATATGCATTGTTTTTATTTTTATTAGTACTTTAGATTTATTTTATCATGACATACTTTATTATTATTGATATCATTATTTTTATTTAGTTTATTAATACTAATACTAATATTAATTACTTTACTGATTTTCAAGGAAAAATAGAGTTGTCTCCCTTGATTTCCAACATTTTTTTTTCTTAATCGGTCCTTTTGATAACAGCGTCTCTTCAAATTAGAATTTATAATTCTTATTTCTAACCTTACTTTTAATCTTAAATGTTAATCTAGGTCTAAATTCAAATCGAAAATTAAACTACAATCCATTTAAATATTTTAACAACAATAATAACTCACCCCAAGAATAAAATATTTCGCGGTAATATCAAAAAAATGATGTTTACCCAAAAAATTACAACTGACAAATGCAGAATGTATGAAACCCCAAAGTTGTTTAATCAATATAAGGTATTATGTATATTTCTTAATATATTAAATTGCTCTGCTTACATGATTTACATTATTCGGACTGTTATCCTTAGCTTATTCACAACGTTTCGGCCGTTGTACGCTCCGGCCTTCGTCAGGTGATTGCAATTTCGAACCGCACCCTTTCTTTTGTCCACTGGAGTAGATTGTTCTAGTTTCACGTGACATGCCTCTTCCGGATGTCTCAGTTATTTCCAATCACCTGGAGAAGGCTGGAGCTTACAACGACCAAGATATTGTGAATATAGCAATGAAAATGAGGATAACAGTTTGAAATAATGTAAGCAGAGATATCGATAGATAAATAGCACTTTTATTTAACACTGAGCACGGTTTTTTACACTATATATATATATATATATATATATATATATATATATATATATATATATATATATTAGGATTTTACACGAAAAACATATCAAAATCGCTACAAAATTGCAGTCGTGTTTCGATGCGTATTAATACAACTCATGATTCGATTGTTTTGTTTTGAGCCATCTTTTAAATTAAATATTACGTCTAATACTCAACCTCCGGCGTCTTACTCTTGAGGTGTCTACTCGGTCCTAATCGAACTTAAGGGAGTGGCCGTAGGTCCCCTGAGCATCCGTAGATTATTCGACCGTTCTGCTGGTTTAATCCTGCTTCCTGCTCACGTTGTGATTTGTTTGATCCAGAAAGCAGAAGTGATATCCGTCCATTCACGATCCACTGAAGATGTAGACACGGCTGGGGAGTCTGCGCTAAGAAATTTAGAATGCAAAAAAAAAAAAAAAATAATAATAATATCTGCAGAAAGCCGGACAAACATCGATTCAATGGTTAAATGTCTTTTATATAGCAGAAAAGAATAGTAGAGAAGAGAAACGGATTACAGAAAGGAAAAGTAAAAAAAAACAACTTATACACTGGATTCTAGACAGAGAGAGAGTGTATGTGATTATCTTGTTGTTAAATCGTCTCAGAATGATATATGACTCTTGCGATGGAGGGAGAAAGATTTCTGTGCGGGGCTTAAAGTTATAGTGGCGTTCCTCCTCCCAACGCTCGCCCGGGCCAATTCTCTCTTCTCTCTTCAAGAATTTCCCCCCGTCTGTCTTTTTCAGCATAACTACGCGTTTATATAGATAAACCCAGCTAATTATAACGGGCCCACGGCCTTACTACTTCGCACGCGATTATCACGGGGTTCTGGCTGCTTCAACCAAAATCATGTGAATTCCAAAGTTCCTTCTAGCTTACTCAGCTCTATTTTAAATTTTAATCGATAAAAATTATTTCGACCATTTCCATTGTCTACTGATGACGCAGATTCAATGAGTACAACTTCTTCCCTAGATCTGATTTCCCTATCAGTAAACAAAATGCTCTGATTTAATTTTGCTATTCAAATCTACTCCAGTTACACTAAAAAAAAATATACGTGTATGTGTGTGTGCGTGTGTGTGTTTTCAAAACTCTCTCTCTATCTCTCTCTCTCTCTCTCTCTCTCTCTCTCTCTCTGTGTAACATACGAACGTTGGAATTGTGCTCTATTCGTTCTCATCTTACCTATATATATATATATATATATATATATATAGATAGATAGATAGATAGATAGATAGATAGATATAACTTCAGCCCATATATATATATATATATATATATATATATATATATGAAAACACCAGAAATGCTTCTTTTCAGAATTTTTTGCTCTTTCCTGATGTTTCAAGATTATGAATATATTTTCCGATGTGACATAATAGTAAGAATATAATAACATAGCGGTAAAACTGTCAAAATAAGACAGTGGGGAAAAGACCCCCGCACCACCACCACCACCACTAACACAAGCACCACTACCACCTCCCGATTGAAAGAATGCCTAATCCTTCAATGTTGCTAAGATGACTGAAAGTAATTGGCGATATAATCTCGAGAAATCCATCGTTAATCTTGATCCGTCAGTAAAACCACTTTTGAAAGACAACGTGAAAGATTAAATAAAACAAAACCAAAATTTGTCAAAAAATATTTCCGTGATTTTCAATCACCTATGCAAAAAAGAGAATTCTCTACCCAAACACCTTATGCACCTTTAAAATGCACATAGGGTGCATCAGGTATTTGAGGATATACGATTAAACGCCAACAGTTACGTGATTGTTCATGTGCCTTTATCTTTTCAGAGGGTCGATGGCGAATTATTAGCTCACACATGAGATGTAATTGTTGGGATACAGGAGTAAATAGTTTTGACTGTCTTTCCGTTCACCCCCCCCCCACATACACACACAGAGTCCCTGGTCATTTGAACAGGATTAGATTTTTATTCCTTGTTTCCTGTTTAGGATTAGGTTTCCAGATCCTTCTAAAGTCTACTTCAACTCTATACGTTTAATGTCTCCGCCTGAACTCTGAAATTTTACTTATTTATTTTACCTCAATAGGAGCAGCTAGTTTATCCTATCGTCTGGTTCACTCCAATCTCCGGTCTTTTGAACAGGAGTAGAGGGTTTTTTTCCCATGTTTCCTGTTTAGGATTCCGGTTCTTCAATTAAAGTCCTTTCCCTTCTCTTTCACTTCCAGTAGCCCCTTGCATCTTAGTGGCATTATCGACTTGCTTGGAAGGTATTGATTAAAAACAAAGATATACGTAAAGTACAGCGATGTTGAGATGCTTTTGCACGTCTTTTTGGGAGTTGCAAAGTTTGTGCACAAAGTGTAGCGAAGTACAAATAGCAATCTCAGCGACGGGTTAGCATCAGAAGACCACAGTCCGTACAGCGGGTGCTGAACACTATCGATACGAATCCCAGAATATTCATGCCATACGTGATGTGGAAAGAACAATTCATGTTGGTGCACACACAAATTGCTATAAAGCAAAACATTTACTGAACAAGTTGAAACATCCAGAACTTGAGATGATATGTTTTTTTTTTTTTTTTTTTTGTTTTTTTAGACCAACAAAAATTCGACCAGGATTAAAAATTGAACCGGGGACATGAAATTGAACCCGGGGACATGAAATTGAACCCGGGGACATGAAATTGAACCCGGGGACATGAAATTGAACCCGCGGGGGGGACTATGTGGATCATTCTCATGCCTTCATGCCCACCAAGTTCCAAGCTTTTGCGATGCTTTAAGAGGTGATGAATTCGTTAAGGACGCATCATGCCAGCTCACATCTTTCAACAGGTTTTTCACTTGACTATTGCTAATTGCAATGAGGTGCTGGAAACAGTTGTGATGTCCTGGACATACCTTACATGTGATGGAAACCCACATGTGTTTCAACCGGACTCTTCACCTTCTCAGTTTTGGGTGATCCAAGAGTTGATGGCGACCATTCTGCACGGTCACACCACACTAAAAATGCGGCCAGACCTAAATCCCTTTCACAAGCGTGGACGCAGAAATACCCCCATCTACCAATATAATATCTAGCAAGACTTTTCGTCCAACATTTGTAACAACGTGTGTAGCCAATAGACTCTCCTGACACCATTAAACTAAACATCCAGATAATCAGATTGCTGTCAGAAAACACGCTTTACTCAATTTAAAATGGCTTGCAAGTCACTAGAGGTTTATATGAGCCATTTAAGACGTTGTCAACGATTTGGAAATCATCATGAAATGTTCCTTTGGGAGTTATAGGTCTTAGAGATTGTTTTACTTGGTCATGAGTCTTCTTCTGGAGGGCAGGTTTCCTCAGTCACAAAACTGAAAACGGGCCCTCCACCGACATCTAATAATATAATACTTACACTTGGAGATCATCCCTGAAATCGTTGGAGTGGTCTTACCCAATCAAATGCCGATTTCCAGCATACATCCATGTATGTATATACCTATATATGTATATTCATGTGCGTATATTCACCCTATAAGCATGCTTTCGAGTGAAAAAAAATCTCATGCCGAACAAGAAAGGATTCAAAAAATAAACAGACAAATAAATAAATACCGTTTTTTCATTTGGTCAGATTTTACGAACTGAAAACTTTTCAGCGCCCTCTCATTCAATGTCTACGGTCGCCATGTTTCGGTGTAAAACATTGCAAGCTTACCTCGCAAATTGTGAGATGTGCGTCCAATCCTCTCATGGAAATAAATAAAATTTTGAATGTCGAAATTGCGTTGGGGTATTAAGAAGAGGACAGAGAAAATCCTGTAATGAGTTCCGGATTTATACAAATGTTCATCGGCATTTTGGGCTGATTTTTCACTGTCTCTTAGCATCCATAGATCTATGTCTTTTTCATTACAACCTTTTTTTCCCGCCATTCATTTATGTCGCTTTCTAATCTCTCATTCAACGTTCTTCTCTAATTTTCTCTCTTCTCTCTCGTTCTTAGTCTTTCTGTCTCCTGTTTTCGCTCTTTATAATTTCTTTCTCTCTCTGCACCCCGCTTCTCTCTTATGCATTTTTTTCTCAACATCACTCTCTTTCCCTTTCTGTCTTATTTTCTATTAATCTCTCCATCCTTCCATTCCCTTTTCTCTCTCTCTCTCTATTTCTACTTCTGCATTTACTTTCTCTATCTCCCCGTACTTTTTTATTTCTTTCTACTTTATCTTCACCTATTTTGCACTTACCCTCTCTCTATCTCCTTCCCCCCCTCTCTCTCTCCCACAGACACGCACACACTATTTCATTCCGTCTTCATTTTCTCCCTACACATATTTTCTCTCCATCTATATTCCCTCCATCTCTCTCTCTCTCTCTCTCTGTCTGTCTCCATTATATTTTTTCTACTCTTTTACTCTCCATCTTTTGTATTTTTCTCCTTTTCCTTTTCTATGTTCTCTGTTTTCCTCGTCTACCTAGCCCCCCTTGTCTCTCCTCTCTCTTTCTCTCCTCCTTTTCTTCCTTCTTTCTCATTTCTCTCTTTCTCTTCATGTTCTTTACTCTCCACCTCTATCTTTTCTAGTTCCTTTTCTCTTTCCGTCTCTCCTTCTCTTTCGCTTTTCTTCATGTATTCCTTCTTTCTTACTTTATCCTTATACCTAATTTTTCTTTCTTTTTCTTCGTCTTCTTTTTTCTCTCTCCTTTATCTTCACACCGTCTTTTTTCTCTTTCATTCTCTCTTTTTTTCTTACTCACTTTTAAACGAGACTTGGCAAATATTGCTGGATGATGTATTTAATGATTTAATTTTATTGATACACGTGGGTAATGGAGTTCAGTACACGGAAACTGGTCACTTGGTTTAAGTATATTTATACTTAATAGTTAATTGCCTTGTGTTCAAGCAAATGGATCCTCTGGGTCTTAAAGAAGACGTTCCTTTATCTGATCTTATAGACTGTCGCTACATATTCACAAAAAATAGTACAAAATAACAAAACAAAAACATATTACTTGAAGACTTCCAACAAAAAAATTTATAGTACATATAAATAGAAAGAAAAATATTCATATAATTAAGATGTTTATTTTCCACAATGCCTTAAACAAAAAGTTCGGAAGGAAATTCCCATAAATATTGGAAAAAGCCCTAACAGTGGTCTTGTGAAGCCTATTTTTCTGAAAAACGTATTTTAAAAGAAAACTTTTTTTTATAAATATCAACCGACAATAACGCTAAATGTTTTGTCAGTGAGGGCCGAGTGTTTCCTATTTAGAAATACTTTGTATTAAATATATTTAAAATGGCCATCAGACAATGAATTAGCATAATTTTCGGTCAAGTTTATCCCCCTTGACCTTCTGCGGTTGTAAGGGTCAAATGATTTGAAATTAGGAAACTTTATTCTTTATTCAATTTATCTTTCTTTGCCGTGTCCATCTGATATCCGAATAAATAAAGGGATCCACAAAAGTATATTGCACTATTTTACCTTAGGTTTACGGCCATATCGCGTTGACACACCGGCTCCCGTACGATCACTGAAGTTAAGCAACGTCGAACCTGGTCAGTACCTAGTAAAGTTGAATATGTGTGTGGTGTAAATGGTAACGGCTGCCAATTAGAAATCGGAGAGCCTAGTTGCAGTTGACTTTCGGGTTCGTTATATTCACAAATAGGCGCAAATACCCTCGGATATAAATAAGGTTTAAATCCATCTCTGCCCCACTATCTATGGGTTAATTAATAGGATTGTGACAGTAAATAATTACTCCCTCAAAAACATTCTTAGAATTTAAAAATATTTTCTGGTCTTAAAATACCTGCAAAATGTTGATAAGCCGTAAAAAATCAATCTATTTTCCTTCGATCTTTTATTTTTTTCTCTTTAATCTCTCTCTGTCTCTCTCTCTCTCTTACTGTCTCTGTCTCTCTCCTGTCTCTCTGTCTGTCTCTGTCTCTGTCTGTCTGTCTCTCTCCCCCTCTCTGTCTCACTTTCTATATATATCTATCTGTCTCTCTCTGTCAGAAAGACAGACAGTTTTTAGTTTTTCTCTTCTTTAATCTCTCTGTCTCTGTCTCCCTGTCTGTCTGTCTCTCTCTCTCTCTGTCTGTCTCTCTCTCTCTCTCTATATATATATATATATATATATATCTGTCTCTCTCTGTCAGAAACACAGACAGTTTTTAGTTTTTCTCTTCTTTAATCTCTCATTCTCTCTCTGTCTCTGTCTCTCTCTCCCTGTTTCTCTCTCTGCCTCTATCTCTCTCCCTCCCTGTCTTTCTCTCTCCGCCTCTGACCCTCGCTCTGTCCCTCTCTCTCTCTCTCTCTCTCTCTGTCCTCTCTCTCACACACACACACACACACACACAGATACACACATACACAAGTGCGCGTTTTCATTCTTCTCATTTTTCTTTATCTCTTTATTTTTTTCGGATATTTTCTAAGCCGTGTTTCGCCTTGGAACTTCTTATTCAAAACATAATTTTACTTTTTTTTTATGTATAACAACTGCAGTATGTTACTACTATATCCCAGGAACTCACTTGGAAAGGCATTCATTTGTACTAGTGCCCATGGATTATGAAACAGACTGAAAAACATTGAATCATAGAGATTTACTTAGGTTTATATTCAAAACGTTTTTTGTTCTTTATTATTATTATTATTTTAAAAATAGTATTTCTGGCTATCGTAAGTAATAGATGACGTTTCCTCGACAAATGTAAATTTTGCGCCTCTTCACATCTGCGACGAGGGTGACTGCTTGCTTTCCCCCTAGCATTCAACCCACCCTGGGCGTCTGTGTTTAACTCGATGACTTTATAGCTTTTCTCATGAACATTTAAATTATTTCAGACTTACACGCGAGACGCAAATTGCTTGCCACAAATTTTGTCTACTTCTGGATTCTTGACACCATATTAACCTGCCGGTTGAGATAAACTTATTTCGGATGTGTCCACAAAAATTAAACTAACTTACCTGAAAAATCATCCACTCACACGGTGTGTATTTATGAGTTCAGGTCATATGACACCTACGTAGAGCAGAAGACAACATTTCAATCGATAATTTTCTACATCTGACCTCTGAAACTTCTTCTGCTGTATTAAAAAAAACTGTCTCGTATTGGTTTCATGAAATTTTCGTTTGTAAAAGCAAACCATTTCTATAAAAATTAACAGCGCTTAAATTTGAAAATTAACCGCTTGATCCCTGACAACCGCTTTACCGGCGGTAGAGAAAAATGACGTAATGCCCAACCACCGGTTGAATGGTGGTAGAGAAAAATGATATAATGCCCAGTCACTGGTTGAACGGTGGTATATGAATATGACGTAATGCCCAGTCACCGGCTAAACGGTGGTGGAGAAAAATGACGTACTGCCCAGCAACCGGTTGAACGGTGGGTAAATACTTGTAACTATTTTTATATCTACATTGAAACATTACATACCAAATATTTGCGTATTTTGACTAAGAAACTCAGGCAGATGGGTTAAAATTGTTCAGCAACGTAGAGATC
Source organism: Acanthosepion pharaonis (assembly GCA_903632075.3). Taxonomy (NCBI): domain Eukaryota; kingdom Metazoa; phylum Mollusca; class Cephalopoda; order Sepiida; family Sepiidae; genus Acanthosepion; species Acanthosepion pharaonis. The sequence goes on from CAHIKZ030001888.1 coordinate 306,365, forward strand.
AAAGGATTAAAGAATGTACAGGCAGTTGAAAACTAGTTTTCTCCTCGAAACTTTTGTATACACTTAATCCATTCATTAACTGAATTTTGACCAGATCTATGGTTATCTATTTGCCTAAATTAAACCAAAGGATCTGCCCCTATTTTGGACGGATTGGGCAAATTGCCTAGTGGTTAGAACATTCGCGTTCCGACCATGAAATACAGGTTCGAATCTCGCCAGGATCGCTTTACAAGAAAGGTGGAATTTTGATATTGGTCTGGGAAGGTGATCTTTGTTGGGGTTTGTTTTTTTTGTTGTTGTGTTGTTTGTTTGTTTTTGTTTTTTTTGTTTTGTTTTTTTCTCACCGTCTCTCTTTCATTTCTCTCTCTTGTTGTCTTATTTTCTCCCCCTACGTTATCTTTTCTAACCCTTCCTTCCCTCTTTTCCTTTCTATATATTCTTTATTTTTCCGTCTCCCCTTTTCTCTCTTTCACTCTATCTCTACTTTTCCTTTTGCTTTCTCTTTCTGCCCGTGTTCTTTCCTCCCTACTTCACTTATTTTGCACTCACCCTCTCTCAATCTCCTTTTCTCTCTCTTTCTCTCTCTCTCTCTCTCTCTCTCTATCTTTCTCACACTTTCATTCCGTTTACATTTTCTCCCTACACAAAGACTTTCTCTCCGTTTTGCTCAATCTTTCTCAACCCCGCCCTTTCACACTTTATTCCTTGTCTCTATCATATTGCCTTTTCTCCTTCACGTTTACTATCTCTCTATCTTTGTATTTTTCTTTCCCTTTTCCTTTTCTCTATTCTCTGTCTATTTTTCTCCGTCTTCCGGAAACCCTTCTCTCTCTTTTTCTTTGTCAGAAAAATATTGTCTCATACAGTTTTACTGAGGTTTACATTTAAAACGTTTTTTATTATTTTAAAAATGGTATTTATTTTGCTAATAGTCTGGGGAGGTGACCCCAGTGTGCGGCAATTTTAGAAAGTACATGAAAACCATATCACGGGTTGATCCAAAACTTGTGAATGAAATTGGCTTGACGGGGCTATTCAAAGGCCTTCTATTGTTATGGTAGCACGAAATTACAAGTCATTCTGACCGAGAATTTCATTGTACAGGTTTGATTAAAACTGATAATCATGAAAGATTATGCGTATGCTCAAAGAAACTGTTACTAAGGTCAGCTCAGTCAGCTCAGCATAGTTGCAGAATAAACTGCAGGTGGGCTCTGTGGGTGTTGAACAAATATAAATGTGTCTGGACAGGCGTCTGCAACAGGGATTGGCTAACCACTTTCATGTGCTTGGAACACAGGAGTAATTATTATAATGGGAAAGGTATGAATCCATAGCTATCGGCTAAGAGAAGAAGAAATCTGAATTCCAAACTTGAGGCAGATCATTTGGAGACTTTGTTCCACACTATTTGCACGAATTCTCTGTATTCTGTTATTCTGAAAAATGTGGCTGGTTCTGCACAAGCCTTCACTAGTATAAATGCTGGTCGTCTGGCTGTTCGGATCTAAGAACAGATGGACGCTCATACGTTGAAGACAGGATAGTCCATCATTTTTTTTACTCATGTTCACCCAATACAAGGCTCAATAGCCACTCAAGGTAGAGCATTACTATGTGGTGGTGTTGTACTAGCATAAGAAATGAGTAGAAGTGAATTTCTTGGGTGCTACACAAAAAAAGATAACTGCTAACTCTAAACTTGAAGAGGTCAAGATTTACTTAATGAATTTACATTTCAGAGTTCGCGCGCAGATCTTAGTAGACTTTAGAAGTAACCGGAAACCCAACCCTAAACAGAAAATAAGGCACAAACCATTACTCTTGCTCAAAAGACCGAGGAGGAGTTTGAACCGGACGATAGGCGAACCTATCTGCTCCTATTAAATCATGGATGTCGTTCGTTCTGTACAAGCCTTCACCACTATAATCAAATGATAGGTGCAGATAGTCTGACTTCTGCTTCTAAAAACTGCGCTGCTTGACCCTCTATATGTCGAATGACGCGAGAGTTCTGTATGGGAGGGAAGATAAACAGACAAAGAAGTGTAGACAGAGCGAGAGAGAGAGACGGTAACAGACTATAACCGAGAGAGAGGAGCAGTCAAAGATAGAAAGATAGATAATATATACACGTACATATGTGTGAAGGCAAAGCATGCTTGTTTACATGTGTATCAGTGAGCGTGTGAGCTTGTGTTTTGTTGGCAAACACATTTAAGCAAAAGAAAACGTCCGCTTTGAAATCACAGATTTGGCTGTGGACAAAAGTTGAAACTCGCAATACTTGCAGCAGGTTTTCACTGCGCATGCGCCATGCGTTCGTTCATTTTAATACATTTATCTTTCCTTTCGTTATTTGTTGGTTTCTATTCGTCTTTTCTATCGATCAAGTGACGAAAGATTGGGGACTTTTTATTTACTTTTTTATTTTTTTTTACTTTCTTATTTATTTTAAAACACGCGTTTTCTTCTTGTTTTTTTTTTTATTGATCTTTTCTCTGTCTTTTGATTTCTTTTTTATTTTATTTTATTTATTTATTTATTTTTTTCACTGATGTCTGCGTTCCTCGTCTGGTTTCCTCGTAATTTTTCCATCTTTTTTTCTCGTTTAATTTTCTTTATCAGATTTTTTTAATGTGTGCGTGTGTGTGTGTCGACGTGTTTATTAAAGACAGATTGAGAGAAATTATGTGTCTGTAGTGTATGTGTGTGTGTGTGTGTGTGTGTGTGTTTGTGTGTGTGTGTGTGTGTGTGTTTGTGTGTGTGTGTGTGTGAAAGAGAGCGAGAGACTGGGTACGTCTGTGTATATATGTGTCAGTGAATGTGTGTGTGTATAGAATGGGAGTCTGTGCAGATTAGTTTCAGTGCAAGAAAGGAGTATATCTGACGGAGATTGTGTATCAGTGTTTGTGTGTATCTGTGTACGTGATGTAAGTATACGCATGAAAGAGTGTATGTTTATCTGAGGAAGAAAAAGACAGAGGCAGACAAAGTATGAAGTGAGTGAGTGAGTGTTTGAGTGTGTGTGTAATTTTGAGGCCATTCAGTGTTCACAGACAAAAAAAAATGTAAGTAATAAAAAAAACTTGAAAACCAAATAATATGCAACAAAATACAAAAAAAAATAAAAACAAAATATTGGTAAACTTAAAATATATATAACTAAATAAAACGTCTGTAAAAATAAAAAAAAAAATGCATTTTTGAAAACATCGGAAGTTCGAAGACATTGTTTCTGATATAACATCTGAGACAAGAGTCGTCTTTCTGGCTTAACCTAAATCTACTGTCTGCACGCAACCCCCAAATCTGCACGCATCCCAGATTCCGACCGTCAGTTCTATTCATATAACCCTTCAATCTCTCTCTCTCTCTCTCTCTCTCTCTCTCTCTCTCTCTGTTTTCCCAATCAAATTCCCACTCTTTCACTCAAACCAACACCTGTTGCATCTTCCTGTTTCAAAATATTCACTTATCTGTACACCCCTGACAGAGGGAACAAAGATAGGCCCTTAATTTGCTTACAATTGTGACTACATCTTAATTTCACGCAACCTTTCTGTCTCCTTGAATCTTGTTTTTTTTACTGTCCTTTCCCCTCGGTAATGTTTTCGCAGTTTCATTCACACTATTTTCTTTCATCCTCAGTAACACGTTACGTCTTAGTGGCTTTATCGCCTTGCTGGAATGATATGATAAAAAATAAGAGAAATGAAAGAAAATATTCCTTATTTTGATTTGACGCTAAGAGTTCACAAATTATCAATCACTAAATGCAGCTAAACTGAGTTTGCTAAAGTTCAGTAACAAAAAAATTAATTTTAAAGCCAATTCTGAAATATAATTTAGCGGTAAAAAGTTTCTCATCGATACTCAAGTATAAAAATTGTTTTATTTGTAACATCATCGTTGTAATGTATGAGACCAAATTTTTCATACGCAAAACTTATTGTTTATACACTTCACGGTTTTGTTAATTAATGTCGGCGTGAGCTTGTGGTTTTGGAGACTCTCTTTGAACGTTGATCATCATCTCGTGAAGATGTGAGACAGACTGACTCTCGGCTGAGGCGCTTCTATAACTTGCAACCATCCGGTTGTTCCACGTGTTCATATACTTAGCTCAGCTGGGTCGACTTCCTGTTTACATATCGATCTAGCTACTTGTCATCCTGTGAAGCCCGATTCTTCACTGGGTGTTTATGAGGTCAATTGCCAAGCCAATTTTCTGATGCATCTAGTTCTTTTTATTCCTTGGTGTGACACCAACTGTCTTAGGTATAAAATGGAGTTGACCAAAGATCACCTCTTCTTAGAACAAAGCTTCCTTATTGACATTAAATTCGATTCAGTCCTGGTTTGGTTTGGTTTGGTTTGGTTTATTTTATTTTACGGCATATCAACCTCAATGAGTTATTTAATGCCGACCAAAATTGTTATTGTTGGTAATATTTTGTTTTTTATAAAAATCTGTTTCTGGTATCATTTTTCCTTCAAAATTGTATTGCTGGTAATCATTTAAAAAAATAAAAATTTTAAAAAATTGGCTAACCGCTTTCATGTGCTCGGAAAACGAGAGTAATTATTATAATGGGAAAGGTATGAATCTATAGCTATCGGCTAAGAGAAGAAGAAACCTGAATTCCAAACTTGAGGCAGATCATTTGGAGACTTTGTTCCACACTATTTGCACTAATTCTCTGTATTCTGTTATTCTGTTATTCTGTTATTCTGAAAAATGTGGCTGGTTCTGCACAAGCCTTCACTAGTATAAATGCTGGTCGTCTGGCTGTTCGGCTCATTTAAAAAAAAATTGTATCGCTGGTAATAGTTAACTATTTGCCCATACCTGGAACCCTAACAGGTGGTACCACCCCGGGTCAGGGTTGACCTGGGAACACCAGCAATCAAGAGGTGGTTCCACGCTCCTCAAAACCTCCTGAACAGAGGCCTTGCAGCTGGACTTAGTTTATCGTCTTACCCAGGACGCGGATGTAGTTTAACGTCTTACCCAGCACGCGATTCATTTAGTCAGTGAAACTTGTCTTAATTCCTGTCCCTTGATAATCCTTTTTCTTCTGACATTCGATTTATTTTATAGAATTACTAATTACTATGCACTTTGATAGTCATTCAGAGCAATGCATTGATATTGTAAAAAGAAATAGCCCTATAAAAGAAATAGCCCTATAAAAGAAATAGCCCTATAAATAGGTCATCATATGCACTGATTATTCAGACGCTTAACTATCAAATGTTCTTTGTTATTTTCACTTCATTCCACAGGGGCTGACGACTACCCTTTTCCGTCTATACATGATCAGACATGCCCAATTTCATTGTCTCGCCTCCAGCCTTACTTTCACCTTTATATTCAGAAGTGGCTCCACACTACAAGGGAAGACTCTCTGTCGATTAAAAACCTAACACGCGGGCGGGGCGGGAAGAACATGACCAAGAACTGTATGTATTCCAAAAATACAAGCCGCCTTCTTTTTTTTTATTTACTACGTTAGCGCTCTCGAGTGTTTAAAAGTCAAAGAATCCTTTTCGCTAACTTACTGTTTTTTTTTTTTTTGTTGTTTTTTTTTTTTGTCTTTTCACCACAAGCAAAGCGATAATACCACTAAGACGCAAGGGGCTACCGGAAGTGAAAGTGAATTAAAAGACTTTAGAATTCTAAACAAGAAAGAAGGGATAAACCTCTACTTCTGTTCAGAAAACGAGGAGGAGTGTGAACCGGACGATGGGCGAACCTATTTGTTGCTATTGGTGAAAAAAAATAAATGAGTAGTGAATAAAATTTCAGAGTTCATACGGAGACGTTAGAAGTATAGAGTTGAAGTAGATTTTAGAAGGAACCGGAAATAAACACAGTTCTAAACATGAAACAAGGGATAAAGCTCTACTCCTGTTCAAAAGACCGGGGAAGAGTGTGAACAAGCACCAATAATTTCGAAAGATTTTTTTCAAATTGTGAGCATTTGTCAGAGGTTTTTGTTTATTTTTTTAATGTCACACGACTGTTTGTGTTATGCTAGAGACGACATGCTGCAATTTTTAAATTTTGACATTATCTAAAATTTTTATATTTCGTTATTCTCATAGGTTCAATGATTCAGAGGGCGATGCTGTTGGCAGTTCTAAACTTCTGGTAGTGCCACCCAGATTAAAAGCGATCAACCCCAAAGACCCCAACGGTGGAACAACCGGACGACAAGTAAAAGAGATCTCAACGGTTGAACCAGCGGATGAAGAGGGCTACGCTTGACGGATATGCTACAGAAGGCGCCGTTCGAAATTATAACAGAGTCAGTGGCAGTTCGTTGCAGTTTCATAAATAGGTTCTGCATGTCTCATTCCATATATGCTGCAGAGAGAGAGAGAGAGAGAGAGGTCTGGGTCACTTCCTGGAAAGTTGAAAACCACCTTAAACAAATTCACGCCACTGACATTTTCTTCTACTCTGGTTTTCTTTCACCCCCAACTAACTCCTGCAAAGCAAAATGGCGATAGGGAATGGATGACTGGAGCAGGTTTTAGTGAAACTGGAATCTTCTAGTCGTAAAACTGCACGTTGGTGGCGAATTTAGTCATCATCATAAAAGAAGCGATCAGCAAAGTAGAAATTAAATTCTTGAAAACGAGATAAAGCTGATGACGATTGTTTTTACCGTGCTTGTTATCAAAAGATCAATGAACACGCAACAATAAACAGATGCTGAAACCTTCTGGCATTGAATATATTGGTTAAGTCAATTTTAACCAGCAAAGGACACAACACAATATTACGCTTTCCATAAAAATTACAATCATTTCTGGATTGCATCTGTCTATATTTCTGAGATGAGGTATTATGTACACTATTTACATTATTCGGACTATTGTCCTCATCTTTGTCGCCATATTTATTACAACGTTTCGGCCCTTCAATATCTGTCTATATTTCTGAGATGAGGTATTATGTACACTATTTACATTATTCGGACTATTGTCCTCATCTTTGTCGCCATATTTATTACAACGTTACGGCCCTTCAATATCTGTCTATATTTCTGAGATGAGGTATTATGTACACTATTTACATTATTCGGACTATTGTCCTCATCTTTGTCGCCATATTTATTACAACGTTTCGGCCCTTCAATATCTGTCTATATTTCTGAGATGAGGTATTATGTACACTATTTACATTATTCGGACTATTGTCCTCATCTTTGTCGCCATATTTATTACAACGTTTCGGCCCTTCAATATCTGTTTATATTTCTGAGATGAGGTATTATGTACACTATTTACATTATTCGGACTATTGTCCTCATCTTTGTCGCCATATTTATTACAACGTTTCGGCCCTTCAATATCTGTCTATATTTCTGAGATGAGGTATTATGTACACTATTTACATTATTCGGACTATTGTCCTCATCTTTGTCGCCATATTTATTTCGGCCGTTGTACGCTCCGGCCTTCTTCAGGTGGTTGGAATGTCGCAATATGAACACTGGTAAAAAAAAATGGTTGCAATAAACATTAGGTTTATAATACCCAGAAATTCATACACAGATGTCCTCAAGACGTTGGTTAGATCCAGTGACAGGACCCAAAGAGTGTGAGTTAAATATCCGGTTAAGGCAGTGGAGAACTTGGAGAGGAGAATTAACAGGAGATTGATAACTGACATCCATTAAATATGGCACGTGGAACTAGAACAGTCTTACTCCAGTGAAGGAAAATAAATGGTCCAGTTCGACATTCCGACCACCTGAAGAAGGCCGGAGCGTACAACGACCGAAACGTTGTAATAAATATGGCGACAAAGATGTGGACATTAGTCTGAATAATGTAAATAGTGTAAATAGCTGACTGGATATAAAAAGCACTGGTAATGGTAAAAGGATGAATGAGGCGTGTGATATGAATGAAAGAAGGTTGTATGAAGTGAAGATGATGAGGACAAAGAGATAGATAACGATTGACCCTTAATATATATATATATATATATATATATATATATATATATATATATATATATATATTGTGTCTTGAGACTTGTTAAGGCAGTGGAGAACTTTCAGAGGGGAATTAGCAGGAGATAACTGATAACTGACATCCATTAAACATGGCACGTGGAACTAGAACAGTCTACTTTGATATTCCAACCACCTGAAGAAGGCCGGAGCGTATAACGGCCGAAACGTTGTAATAAATATGGCGACAAAGATGAGGACAGTAGTCCGAATAATGTAAATAGTGTCATTTCTGGATTGTATTCAAAGGATAACACAACATTTGCAGAAAAGAGAAAGAGAGAGTGAATTAAGAGAAAATGAAAGAGTGAAAGATTGTTCCATATATAACAAAAAGATATCTTAGTTTTATTAAAATAAAATATACATTGTATATATATATGGAGGTTTTCTGTTAAAAGACGATTATAACACGATTTTTCCTCTTCATCGTGTTATATAGGGGTCAGTTTGTTCTCATCGGAAATTGCAGGAAAGCTATGACATCTCTATCATGACAAGTAGTCATTTGTTTTTGAATATGCCGTCAGTCTTAATTTTTGAAGATAACTTCTTTTTTTTTTAACTTGAGGTTCGTACGTTTATTGGATTATAGCAATGGAAAAGCATCAACAAACGCCACTGGTGATCAAAACACAGTCGATATGAGTGCCACTGGGACAGGAGCAGGCGAGGAAGGTGAAGTTGGGCCTTTACCAAAGGCATTATCGCCAGTGAAACATCAACCGTCACGACAAGAAATCGCTTCAATGGTTTTATTTTCCGGGTCGCAGCCAACTGTAACAATCTGACTACGATGCATACGTCACCATTGATATACTCAACCTCTCTCTCTCTCTCTCTCTCTTTCTCTCTCTCTCTCAAACACCGCCCCCTCTCTCTCTCTCTCTCTCTCTCTCTCAAACACCGCCCTCTCTCTCTCTCTCTCTCTCTCACACACACACACATACTTTTTAATGGTAGGTGAGTTTTCATGCTTCAGTTGAGTGTTTCTTTTTTTCATATGTCGTTCTTCCATTTTCTTTCTTTCATAATTCTTTGATTTTCCCTCCCACTTTTTCTTCTATTTATGGCTTTTTTTATTATTTTTTTTTCAAACTCATTCGTCACCTTCAAAATATCATACGACATTTCCTTATCAGTTCTTTCGTTCTTTTTCGTCTTTCATTTTCTCTCTTTAATCTTTTTTTCAATCTATTTGTTTCTTTTCATCCTCCTCTTGTTTATATTCTTTTTTCCATTTTCTTTCGCTCTCTTTGTTTCTTTCACTCTATCTCTCTTTCTTTCTTTCTTTCTTTCTTCTAACTTTTTCTTTTCAGTTTTCCTTTTCTCATTTACATTCGTAAATTTCATTCTGTTTTCCTTCTCTTCCTTCTTCGCTTTTCTTATATCCCTCATTTTGTTTTTCTGTCTTACTCTCTTTCATTTTCTCTTTATTCACTCTCTCTTTTTCTTTTTCTCTTTCTCTTTCTCTTCACATTTCTCCTCCTTCCTTGTAACTTTTTCTCCGATTGTCTTTGAAGATTTTTTCTTTTACACACAAAAAATTAATTTTCTTCTTTTTCTTTCCACTTTTTTGTACTTTTTATTTCTCTCTCTCTCTCTCTCTCTCTCTCTATATATATATATATATATATATATATATATATATATATATTTTTCTGTCTCTATGTATCTGGCTAACGCCCTCATTCGGAATGTCCAATGTTAACTTCCAGTTGACGTCATCTCAAAATACTGGAAATAAATCAAACTGACTAAGGTTGGGATCGAACCAGTGATGTGTGACATCGCCGTCATGATAACAATCACCGATGGCAACGCGCCTTCCGTGTCACTTTCTTAACCAATCCCCTTCCCCTCCTTCCGTTCTACAATTCACCTTTACAGCCCCAAAGGGATTGGCTCTGGGGATAAAAGCAAGTGTACGTCACTTCAAGAAAACTGTGTTTGGTATGTCGTCAATCAAGCAAAAAAAAAAAAAAAAAAACACAACAGGAACGTATAACAAAAAGAAATCTTTGTTTTCTTTGTAATTTTTTTTTACACTTCACAGACATAGACGCACGAACGTACACACACATACACACACATATTTTTCTCTCTCTCTCTCTCTCTCTCTCTCTCTATATATATATATATATATATATATATATATATATATATATATTAAAAAGAAGAGAGAAACCGCAAACGTTTTTGGTTGTAATTTGGTCTTTAAAAAAATATTATGCTTTAGTTTCCATAAATTTGCTACACGTGTTTCCGGTCTCGCGACCGTCATCAGGCAAAAGGTGGAGGTTTCCACATATTATTAAAAATAATTTTTTTCTTTATGTTTTTCGATGTTAAATATTCTCGATATGAGACATTTTCTTTTTTGTGTTAGTAATCCAAACGTCTTGCTTGAATTGACAGTGAAAAGTTCTGCGTGAAGGGTTATAAAACAATTAAGATTGGTTCGAGAAATGGTGGAGTAGTTATCGGCATTCTTATCTTTGAATGACACCTATGTGTTCTTAGATCTATTTCTATTTTCGTGTGCTTTTGTCAGCATGCGTGTATATATGTGTATATCCCCTCTCCATACATACACCTAGTCTCACTAGGAGGAATCAGTGAACACATCTGTACACCCACACACACATACACATACATACACATACACAAACACACACACATACCGTCCCATTTGAGAGGGCATCACAGGCCTACTATATAAATTTATAGTATTCTGTTTCAACTCCCCATAGATCAGGAGGACAAAAGAAAGCCCATCGCTAAATGATACTGCGGCGATTTCAGTAATAGGTACGTATTATGCTGGCCCCATGACCATAACATTTGAATTCAAGGTTATCCTTCTACGCTAGGCTTCAACCTCGGCGAAAAATTGCCCTCTGCCCTGTTACAAAACTTGCTCGATTGTCCGGATGTTGATTTTCCGGACAACGATTATCCGAACGCGAAATTGCACTCTTCCCTGTTACAACACGTGATCGATTGTCCGGATGTTGATTTTCCGGACATCGATTATCCGGACGTGTAATTGCAATTTGCCCTGATACAACACTTGCTCGATTGTCCGGATGTTGATTTTCCGGACAACGATTATCCGGACGTGAAATTGCACTCTGCCCTGTTACAACACGTGCTCGATTGTCCCGGATTTTTGATTTTCCGGACATCGATTATCCGGACGTGATTTTTGCAATTTGAATAATGAAATTGCTCGATCGTCCGGATGTTGCCATATCGATTATCCGTTTTTGAAATTATTTGCCCTGTTACAACACATGCTCGATTGTCCGGATGTTGATTTTTTCGGACATCGATTAACCGGACGTGAAATGAAGAGAAAAATTCAAATAATTTGAACATTGTTCAGTTATCCGAATCCCTTCTAATATTTCTACGCGGAGAACCGTTATTAGATAACGTTGAAAAGGAGGAGGATAATAATGATACGTATCCCCATGTTAAAGGTCAACAAACCCCAATGCCGAATATCAAACGGCGAAGCGATGATTATATTTGAAAAATGTCACGCTTTCAACCAGAAGCTGCCCTTACAAATATGTCTGCTTTGATCCAGGTTTGAGGGTTAGCGGGAAAAGAATTGCAAGAACAACCGGAAATAGATAAAAATTGACACATTTTTTTCATAAAAAATGAACTGTCAAAAAACTTGAACAAAGCATTTGATCATGTTATTTGATGATAGAAATATCCACATGTATATACATGTCCACTCATATAAATCTGTGCATACATATGCACACACTCATACAAAGATATACACATTGGAGCCCCTTTTTCATGTATACTTGTACTCATAAATATTTCTTATATATATATATATATATATATATGTGTGTGTGTGTGTGTGTGTGTGTGTGTGTGTGTAATAATAACAACACTTTTTACTCAAAAACATCTTTCTACATTCATTTTCGTCTTGGAATTTTAAATGAAACTGATCAAAAAGATAACATTTTTGCCTGAGGATGGTAAATATTTTACTGAAAGTACTTGCAATATGGACCGAACAGCTAATCCGTTTTACAATTAATAAAAACAAGGATTGTGTCTTTCAGCGAATGGTCAGTGAGTTAATGCCTTATTTAATCTGTTAGCCAACTGAATTCGCCATTAATTACATTAACTTCATTGATTTACTACTTAACAGTATTAATTAAGCTGCATTATTTAATATATATATATGTGTGTGTGTGTGTGTTGTTTTTTACACACATATAGATATAAAATGTGTCCCCTCATATATACACGACGTACGGCCACATCGCGTTGAAACACCGGTTCCCGTACGATAACTAAAGTTAAACAACGCCCAATCTGGTCAGTACGTAGATGGGTAACCGCTTTGGAATACCAGATGCTGTACGCTTCGATGTGCGTGGGGTGTACTGGATAACGTCTCGGAATTGCGAATCGAAGTGGCGAATTTCAATTACGTACAAATAGGCTTGGGAAAGGTATGAATCCACCTCTTCTCCCTCCAGTGATGGGTTAATTAGAAAGACTTGTTTTCCTAAACCATTGTGTGGATACCCAGAAACGACAGTTTGTTCATGCTAAACGCAATACACAAAGCACATGGCATGACGATTGCGTTTAACATGAAACAAAATGTCGTCTGTGGATGTTGACTTCAATGTCAACTTTTATATTTACATACGCTCTATCCCTTATAGTGAGCACTTTAACCTATAAAACCTTAAAAACTATATATATATATATATATATATATATATATATATATATATATATATATATTAGAGACGTTGGGGTGTATATGCTTTCATAGCGGGGACATATAGGTCTAAATGTTTGAACAAGTATATAAGAAACGGTTCGAAATTCCACTCACCTGAAGAAGAACGGAGCGTACAACGGCTGAAACGTTATTTAATATGGCAAAAAAGATGAGGATAAGAGTCCGAATAATGTAAATAATGCAAGTAATCATAGTACCGCATCTCAGCGATATAGACAGATATTTAGAGAGACATAGACATAAAGGCCGGAGCGTACAACGGCCGAAACGTTGGGAATATGGCAATAAAGATGAGGATAACAGTCCGAATAATGTGAATAATACAAGTAATCATAATACCTCATCTCAGAGATATAGACAGACAGAAAAATTTGACTAGAACTACAAGCAAGAAAAAAGAGAACTTTTGTGGAAAAGATAGACGATCTCTTTGACATAACTCATTCAGATGCTTTGGGACAAATGGAAATTGAAAAGTATAAGAAGTTCTTCTTAATTCTTCAGCGCCAAAAAGGACGACCGGGCTCCATGGTTGTTGTAGATCAAAACACAAACAAGCACTGAAGCACACTGCAATGGAAACTGACAGGAAAAAAGAGGATTTATGAAGAAATGGAACAAAATTTTGACACTCATCAGTTTGCTAACATCAGAAACTGATGATTCAACATCAAGCAGCTAAAGCAGTGGTGGTGGCAGTGACGACAGTGAAAATTCCTCTGTCATCGTTCAGCAAATATCAGCAACAGCGGCAACAGTTCCAGCAAATCGAGGTATATTGCAGTTTTTTAATCCTCGTCTCGCTGAAGTTATTGAGAGGTGCAAAAATCACTGACAGAAATGGAGTTTAGATATTAATTTCTACGGCAAAAGCTTTCAGGCGGGATACTGAAAACTTGGTAATGCATTGCACTTCTTTTCAACGCCTTAAATTAAAAAAAATTAGAGAAGCCAGATACACAGAAATACAGTACAAATGTAACCTAAACGGCTGTCAAGAATTAGTATTGCCCTGGGATGGAAAGCTTCTCCCAGCACTCACAGGTTGAAAAGGTGGATAGACTAGCAATAATAGTAACTTTTCAAGGCAAGAAGCAATTGTTAGAAATCCCTGAAATCCTAACATCTTCAAGGGATGTTATGTCTGTTTACCAAGTAGTAGAGAAGTGAGGAATAAATCCGGACACTTTGCTGTGATACGACAGCAGGTAACAAAGTCGAATATATGGTACAAATTTAAAAAAAAATTCAATCGCGGCCTGTTTGTACTTCACTTGAAAAAGAAACTTTTTTCAGAAGCTGTTTCGTTTCACTGAGTGATAAAACTTCTGGATCAAACATGGCGTTTTTTAAAAGATTTAGAGAATCCTGCACGAAACTCAACAAGAATGTAAGGTGGTAACAATGAAGTGCCAAACGAGTTCCACTCTATCATTCTTGCATTTCTTGAATACCACTTTTCAACGCAGAAACAACGTCAAAATGATTACCGTGACTTATTGGAGTTAACGACGATCTTCTATGGCGATATTCCGATAAACAAGATATCGAAGTGGATGACAAAAGCAGTTGAAGCGTTCAAGATATACCTGCTTTAAGATCAATTTCAGTTATCTAATGTGGAGAACTCTTTCAAAATAATATGTACTTTTCTTGCTCGAATGTACGTTCGGGTCTGGTTTCTGTCATCAAAAGCAATTGAACCACCTTATCATGATTTCCTGTTCAGGCGTCAACTGATAAATTATCAGGCTATTGATCCAGAAATCATTAAAACTGCTGCGAAAGGATTTTACAACCATCTCTGGTACTTGGCTCACGAAACTGTGGCTCAAACTATATTTGATGACAATGTTCCAACAAAGGTTACGGCTCAAGTTATGCTGGAAGCAGACAAAGGTGAAGAAGAAAAAGAAGAATAAAAAATCAAATAAAGACGTACATTCTACACCAAAATATTTTCGTCTTTTGTAATTCCTGGTACAAAAACACTATTTACATTATTTGGACTATTGTCCTCATCTTTGTCACCATATTTATTACAACGTTTTCCCCGTTGTACACTCCGGCCTTCTTCAGGTGGTTGGAATATCTAGTGTAGACTGTTCTAGTTCCACGTTCCATATTTAATGGATGTCAGTTATCAGTTATCTCCTGTTAATTTCCCTCTGAAAGTTCTCCACTGCCTTAACTGGGTATTGAACTCACACTCTTTGGGTCCTGTTACTAGATCTAACTAACGCCTTTTACTCCAGTAAACGAAATAAAGGTTTCAATTCGACATTCCAACCCCCTGAAGAAGGCCGGAGCGTACAACGTCCGAAACGTCGTAATAAATATGGCGATAAAGATGAGGACAATAGTCCGAATAATGTAAATAGTGTACATAATACCTCATCTCAGAAATATAAACAGATAGTGAAGGGCCGAAACGTTGTAATAAATATAGCGACAAAAATGAGGACAGTAGTCTGAATAATGTAAATAGTCTACATAATACGTCATCTCAGAAATATAGACAGATACTGGTACAAAAACATTCTTCACAAGATTTTCTATCAGCACCGATTTCCTCGACAGAAACCCTGCAACATGGAAGGATGATCATGGTTACAAAAGTGGAGTTGGAAAACTTGAGATGACATGTTGTTATGAATGAAGTTGCAAGAAAGAAGTGTCAAACTCATTCAGGTTTACAATAACATTCTCACAAAAGATGAAACTGAGAAACTATTTGTTTTACAGATCGTTAACAAAAACCATAAAACAAACCCAACTGCCACTAAATCCTCTGTTATGCAAAAATTATGCTCAATGTTCAGTATTCACATTTTGTAGAAATTATTGTTGCAAATAAAAATGCGTTTCTCTTATAGAAATTGTGTGCTTTATTAAGAAAACCTAATATTTCATATTTTTTTCATGTTGTTTCAGGAATTCGTTGTTTTGTTGATTAAAACAAGATTAGGGACTGTGAGCTGCAAAATTTTAACTTTCAGAAATGTCCTATTGCTGAGTGTCACCTTGTGTACAAGTATAGATAAGGAAAATGATTATATAATTGTTAATATATAATTATTTTATTCTTCATTGTTTTTAGATAATATAGGCATTCAACGATGTCGAATTTCGTATTATTGAAACATATTTTCTCTACTTCTGTCCTGTCAAGGAAGTGTTGTATCTTACTCGTAACTGGTAAAAGAAGAGATGGGTTCATGCCTTTATTTAGGCTATTAGCGCAAAATGAACGCAAATACAACGCAACAAATTAGGTATGAATTTGAACTCGGTTAAGTTATTTCGTTTTTCACATTGATAACCGTTACATTACGAACATATCGTAGAGTCCTTTTAATAGGGCCGCCGTTTAATTAAGACCTTCGGTTAATTGGGTTGCCATTTGATTGGACTAGCTGTTTACATGAACAAGAACGAGGTATCATTTCATTCATTATTTGAGGCCGGCAAACAGTTTAATTGGCTTAGTATGAACAAAAAATGACATTTCGATTGGCTATAACTGAATTCCAACAGCAGTATCGTATAGTACCTGCTGCGAACGTATTACGAATTAGAGTACGGATACAATTATATGTGGCATTTAGAGTATGTAAAATTTTAAAAGTTCTGTTGTAACTAACCAGAAAGCAATGATTATGACGTCATTTTATGCAAGAGGGTGGACGTACATATATATATATATATATATATATATATATATATTTGTGTATTTAGGCAGGAATCCTTCTTTCATGCACATTTCATTGAAAACGACAGACAAGGTGCTTTTATTTAGTTTTTTATACAATTTCTCATGCGATCTAATAATTTTTTTTCTTTTCGGATGATAAATTATATAAAAACTGTCCGAATGTTCTTTTTGTCCGAGCGCTTTCGGCTATACATTTAACCATTTTCAAGGATTATATTTTAACTGTTAAAATAAGAAATAGTTTGTTGTATGTATGTTTTAGTGTGGCCTATATAATTATTTACAAATTTTGATTGATCAGAAATACAATTCCTTAATGGGCATTTAAATTTGTAAATAATATTTGCCCTATTTAATTTTGTTCTAGCAGATGAACTATTATTTTTAACTATAAGGCTAGAGGTTTTAAATTTTTTGTAATAAATAATGAATCTAATTTCTCTCCTATTGTCAACTGGTGTTATGCATTTTTTATAATGTTCTTAATTCTGCATTCATCCTGTTACATATATATATATATATATATATATATATATATATATATATATATATATATATATATATATATATATATATATATGAACAAATTGTGGTAGAGTGTGTTTGTCAATGGATGGTCTAAGGAGTCACTTGAGAACGCACCAGAGGAAGGTGGCAATTGTCTATAAAACCGTAGACGTCCAGAAATTGAAATGTGATATTTGTGGTAAGATATGCGGGTCCAGAAGCGGTTTCATGCGACATTTTAAATTGCATGATAATGTACCACCCGCTGTGCACCTCTTAAGTGACCTGTTTGTGGCAGAGTCTGTAGGTCCCTTGCTGGGCTAAAGAGCCACATTCGTTCAGCACATCTGTAGATATTCTCCAAAAAGATAATTAGCAATGGCCGTAATCGGACACGAGTTGGCAACCACCATATATATATATATATATATATATATATATATTAAGTATATTGCGGCAGCAGATCATTATTAAAACATATGCTTGATCGGGAGCTGTTCTAAACTTCGTATAGTTGCTTTAATTTTAGGTAAAAATAAAGACAAAAGTTGTCCAACATTTGGATATTTTTTTATTAAGCTGTTCCTCACATGAACTATCAGTGGTCAGATAGACATTTAAAAAGATATTCACCATCAAAGATGATATTCTGTTATGTTGACATATTTATTTTCACCCGAAATTAAAGCAACAATATGAAGTTTACAACAGCTCATGATCAAACCTAATAGACATTCATTGTCTGTTTTATTTAACAATATATGTTTAAATATATTTATATATATATATATATATATATATATATATATATATATATTTGTATAGGTGGATATTTCATGATATTTGTCTGTACATATGTATCATATTTGAAACTACATTTTAAATTTGTATATTTAAATTATAACTATATACCTTGTATTTGTAGGTTTGTAAGTATACATACACACACACACACATATATATATATATATATATATATATATATATATATATATATATATATATATATATATATATATATATATAAGGAAGAGGTTATAGTTGTTCCAACGAGAGAGAAGTATATATTTTAAAGAGAAGAGAGAAACCGTAAACGTATTTTGTTATAATGTGGATTTTTTTTTCCATATTTTTGCTGCTCGTGTTTCTGGTCCCGCGACCTTCGTCTAGCAAAGAGTGGTTATTATTAGTAACAAGTACCCAAAAATTTGGGCTACTACTATACATAAATGAGAATGCTTTTAATAATATGTGGAAATAGCCATTCTTTGCCTGAGTGCGTTTTCTCTGTTCCCTTTAAAATATATTTATATTTATACATCTATCTATCTATCTATCTATCTATCTATCTATCTCTCTCTCTCTCTCTCTCTCTATATATATATATATATATATATATATATATATATATATATATATATATTTAATTTTAATTAAGGTCAGAGAATCGGTAGCGAATTATGCATCGAAAAATAATTTCTATTTATCTGTATCTCACTCATTTAATCCGTTATTTAACTTCTCTCTTTAAAACTTCTCTCTGTTAAATTTTAATCCCCACCTTCACCTTAAGGCCTTTCCTGTTCTTCTTTCTTCCGTTACACCCCCTCTCTAGAGCTTTCATACATTTCCCTCTCACACTTGTTTCCCACTCCCACATATACACTGTCAGTAAAATTTTGTTTTTTATACCCGGCATTATATTTTCCGATTTTTTTTTTGAATTTGTAGGTCTGATGAATTGGATCGTGATTACGATTCCAATGTAATAAATTGTAACCCTGGAATATTAGTGTTTGAGCATTTTATTATATATATATATATATATATATATATATATATATATATATATATATATATATATATATATTATTATTATTATTATTATAATTATTATTATTATTATTATTATTATTATTACCCATCTCTGTGTAAATAAATGGACTACTCTGCTATCTTTAGGGACAACATAAATATCAATATTGAAATTATGCAACGGTCTGTTTTCAATCAGTACCTGACGATTGTATTGTGTATGATACACATGAAACTTTTGTTGGTCTGTAAATTACAGCTTACCTGTTATACCCTCTGAAAATAACTGTCAATGCAATTGAGTGCAGAGTGAGACGGGCTCATGATTTTTTCCAAGTACAGTAATGTCACGTAAAAAAAAAATGATTCTTACTTTTCCCCAAAGAGTTTACGCCAAGTAAATAGAAATTGTGTCAGCCGTAATTCGAACTCGTTTTGACTATTTTGTTTTCTCTACCCCGGGTATAGCATTATAGATCACCCCACACTCCCCATATACTCTATTACCTTTGAAAATGAAAGTGCGTTAATCTCATTTTGTATCTTGGTTTGAAAGTCTACCTAAAAGCATTGGTTAGTTAACTGATCTGACGGACTTATTCACTAGAGAAGGGAGTTTTATTCTCAGTGCGCGGCATATTTTTGACCTTTTGCCACACGTTGATATTTCAACTTATTATAGTAGCGACGGTATTTGAACCTACGAATTTCAATACAACCTCTCCTCAATTGGAAAATTGGCGCAATAAAGTCTTCCTACCACCTATTTCCATTCATTTTGGTTTACTGTTGTACCGAAGATTAGATAGATAGATAGATATGAACAGTCTGACATAGCTAGCTAGCTAGCTTGATAGATAGATAGATAGATAGATAGATAGATAGATAGATAGATAGATAGATAGATAGATAGATAGATAGATATTAACAGTCTGATATAGCTAGCTAGCTAGCTTGATAGATAGATAGATAGATAGATAGATAGATAGATAGATATTTATAAGTACTCGTGTGGAGCCTACATTCCAAAGTATTTGTTCGGATGGCTTCACACACTCACGTGAAGCTATACTAATTCACCCCTCGTTCGCGCATGCGCATTTGTTACTCATGTGCTCGCGCAAGTCAATCGGGTTGCAACGATCTTTCTAATTCTTCTCTTGCAGAACGAGAGGCGGCTTGCTTTCTTCATAGTCAATATTGTTTCCAGTCATTTATTTTTTTTTACTTTTCATTTTATTTTTTTTTCCAGATTGTGTCATATTTTTCTCCCTTTTTTTTTGCAAGCTGTTGTCTCTCTATGTACACATCAAGTTCATTTCTTCAACCACATGCACACACACTTATAAAACATTTTTCTCGTACTAAAAGTATACTCATATATATATATATATATATATATATATATATATATATATATATATATATATATATATATATGGGGGTGGGACACAAGTACATATATGCAATCTGAGACCGGCATTTGAGAATACACGCTTACCGGATTCTAAATGTAATACGTACTAACATAATGCTACTCAGTATAGAATAAGCGTAGTTTCCCCCAATACCTCAAGTTACTACAAAACCAAATCATTAACCTAATACCTCAAGTCATGTTCTTAAAATGCATTTTTATACTTCCATTATTTTTGTTTTGTTTGGAAGTTCTCTATTTTCCCATATCTGGGACCCTAACAGGTGCTACCACCCCGGTTCAAGGTGAACATGGGGACAACATCAATTAAGAGGTGGTACCACGCCCTTCCAAACCTTCGATCTCCCAATCAGAAGCCTTGCTGCCAGATGTAATTTATCGTCATACCCAGGATTACAGAAATCAGAATGTGTAATTAGATAAATACCTCAGGTTATGAATCATTTATAACGAATTTAGTACAGGAGATAAGGAAATTGAACATAAAATAGGTTGCGGTATACCACAAGTTGCCCAATACCGCAAGTTGCTGCTAAACCAATACATTAACCTAAAATTTCAGGTAATATTCTTAAGTAGTTTCGTCAGATTAAGACATTTATATGAATATCATGCATGGCGCCTAACCCGTTCAAAAATATTTAAACTGTTAATAGTATATAAAGGCTTTCTCAGATCAAGAGGAAATATAAATTTTAGCGAATGAAGCATGTAGATTTAAAAATGGACCTGGCAATAAAGAACCACGAAGATCTGTACCAAATAACAGGAACCATATCACTTGAGGACTTTCAACAGCAAGAACAACTAAATATGGTAATATTTTGGTGGGGCATGCGTACGATGTGCACCCTTTGCCTTACTATACCAACGTGAGCTCAAATTTTATTTTACATTATTATTTCATGATTAAAATGATCAAATTATATTACAGAATAAACTTTCATTCAAATATTTTATATTTCTACCTTTCAATTCTCTATTATATGTTTTGTATTTAACTGTCTTTTTGTTTTTTTATTAATTTTTCTCTTTCATGGACGCCATATTCTTTGGAGGCTTGTTTAGAGACCGAATTAATGGCCTTTTAATCTTCCTTCACGTGAATTGCAGTAAAATTTTGAAGATATAAGAATTAAATATTACAGGGGGGGGCACAAGAATTTTAGAAATACCAAAGTGGGGAATGGCCTAAAATCGGCTGGGAACCACTGCTCTAAACTGAACTTAACATCGAAAGTAACCAAATGACGGTTTTTCTATACCCTAAATTTGAAATCGACCTATACACGGCATATAAATTTGAAATTGACCTATACGCACGGCATATAATGAATTGTTAATTTTTTTTAAATCCGAGGTCGACTTAAACACACGAAATCGGCTTAGATACAACTATATACGCCATGTAAAAATATTTTCTTGGAAATAAAGAAAAACATTTTAGAAATCTTACCAACCAAATGTTTTTTCCTGCTGTAAGTAATAACGGATAAAATAAGACTGAAATATTGTCATTAATAAAATCAATTCTTTCCTTCGTGCTTCTTTTTTTTTCTTTCTATTTCTATTTTTCCTTCTTTCTTTTTAGCTTTCATTTTAATAGCTACCAACGGCTACAGCAATCGTAAAATTACATTTATTCCTATATAGACACACATATAAATATATTCATTGCGTTTGCTTGCTGAGGGTAAAATATGTGCGCTTATTCTCCAAGTGATAGTTATCAGCATTAGAGACTCAGGAAAAGTATCGCTTTTCTTCCATGCATGTATTCACGTTGCTACTCAAAACTTTGAAGAATCTATCTATTAAATATACATATATACCGTATTTTCCGGCTTACAAAATGCTGCGGCTTGGAAGACGCACCCTTATATTGCAAAGAAATTTCTAAGAAAAAAAATTCAATCTCATACAATAACACATTCATCATATGTCCCTCACATACTGGCACCACGTATTGTTACATTAATCCCTCATCCGATTTTGTTTATATAGCAATGACATACTAGTCAAAAGCAGAAAGGCTCCCGCCGCTGTTAGTAAACAGAGCATGTTTAAGCTTGTGGCTAGGCTCCAGGAAGGTTTATAGTCTTGGAAATACTTATAACAGCTAAGTACTGAGGTTACATCATATAAAAGACTGAATTAGATAGATAGCTAACATTATAGTGTAATGACTCAACATATAAATCCACGTTCCTATCAGTCAAGCCAATTATGTAACCTTCCAAGCTTACTTGGGCCTAGGCGTTGCCTTACATTCGTCTTGGAAGACGCACACATATTTTTCAGGATATTTTTTAGGAAAAAAAGTGCGTCTTGTAAGCCGGAAAATGCGGTACTGTGATGTTCGCGGTTTTCCCAGTATTCTATTTTTTTAAAAAAATCATTATTATATTCGATTCTAAAATTTTCACTTTATAATTTATATTATTTTCACTATATAATATTAATATTCACCGCTGTGTCATATCTAAATCGAATTTAATTTTCAATCAGGAACCTTGATCTAAGAAGAGTTGATCTGTGGTGACCTCAGTATGTACTGGGTTCACCTTAAAATATATCAAAGTAAATTGTATCCGGTGTTATCTCAGAAGTTTAAAAGACCTAGATGCCTCGAGTGTTGACCTAGAAGGAACTGACCTAGCTAACAAGTGCAGAATCGGATCTCAAGAGATGTCAATGGGTAAACAAACACGAACTTCGGTTATACACACATAAGCTAGGAACTTATATAATCGCCAAACCTAGGAGAGGAGAAGATAGAATTCCTAACATCCTCACAAGATCGAACGTTTAAAGAAAGATCTGAAACAACATACCCTCGATTAGACCGAAGTTAATGTGACGAAAACCAGAAGTGAAAAAAACAATTATTATACTCATAAAAAGGATTTATTCTCCCGTTCTAATTAAGCGCTACTATTATAACTTTACAATTGAATTAACTGCATTGACAAGGAAGGGGAATATGTCGCAACACGAAATATTTTCTTTGTTTTTTTTTTTTTAATTTTCGGTCTTTACGTATCTTGGGGAGAGAAAGCGAGTATTCTCTTGATCTTTTTTGTTTAACAGTTGTGTCTTCATTCTTGGCATTTTTCTGGTTCGAGTGGGGAGAAGTTTTGAAATTCATCTTTGCTTTGTTTTTCGATGACGATGACTAGGCATCAAGTAATAAGTTCTAGAATTCATCTTCTATTTGCTGCTACATACTCACTCTCTTTCAAAATTTAGCTCAGTTTCTTAAGGTCGACTTTCACTTATATATACGAACATCGATCTGAGATCGATAAATAATCAGGAATAGGTTATGGAAGGGAGCGCTGTCTTCATAGATGTCGCTTTCTCAATTTGTTTGTCTACATCGATGCAGTAACATGGAGAGAGGGACATGAATGACGATGTATATGTTAGTCATTTTTAAGTTGTAGTTTCCAAGTAGTTGCGATGAAAAGTTACTGTAATTAAAATGAATGAAATAATAATAAAAGTATTAATGGATAACAATAAAAATTCAATATTGATACGGATATGCAATGTGTAACGTCCCGATCTGGCATCTCGTCTACAGTCACTTTCTCACAGATGTGATGTGGCTTCCCTCTGTCTTTTCTACAAATAGCTATTTCCACTGGTTCCTCGACTGCATGAATTTAAGCGTGCTACTAGGTTGGCATCTCGGTCCCACCCTTTCACTGTCGAAACAGTTAAATGTACATACCTCTTCTACTCGAACAGCTTCTTCTCTCGCACTTCCCGACAGTGGAACTCCCTTCCTCTTACTTGCTTCCCTGATATCTATAATCTTCAAATATTCAAATGCAATGCCAATCGACATCTTCTGTTGTTTTGATCCTGATCCTCGTCTTTCTCTATATCCTTTCCTTAAACACCCCCCTTTACTCTTACTCTCACTCTCTGTAACCCCTCGGGTGCTAATGGTACTCCCACTTTACTTGGGGTGAAATGCTTAACAAAAATACCTAGAGGGTATGAATTTCAATATGTCATTAAACATTATAAAAAGATTCTATAATATAATAATTCATTATCGTCTTTTATTTCTTAACCTGATGTTTATTTAACTTGTGATACATAATTTATATTCATAAATTCATAACCAGTGATATATAACATTAATAATAACTATAATCTTTAAATATTCAAATGTAATGCCAATCGACATCTTCTGATGCCTTGATCCTGATCTCCGTCCTTCTCTATATCCTTTCTTCTCACTCTCTGTAATTTCTTGCCTGCCACTGACACTCCCGCTTTGCTTGGGGGGGATGCTTTAAAAAAAACTGCTTGTTTACTAGATGGTTTGGGTACTGTTGCTAAATATTGAAAAAATGTAATGGTGGTCAACAATGCTACGTTTCATAAATATTTAAGACATTTTTATTACTAATACTAATCGTTCCTAGTAATAATATCAAATATGGCGCCGAAAAATGTGAAAATGTGTTCGAATTCTTGTCGGATTCGTTACATTTACTTACGAGACAGTGAAACATTTACTTACTCTTGGGAAAGGTATGAATCCATTTTTTTACTTCACAGCTATGGGTTAAATAGTAGGGTCTTCTCCGAAAACATGTTAATTCACTCGCAAAAAAAATTCTTACAATCCAAAACGTTTCAGCTTTAAATGACCTATAAAGGGTTGGTAAGCCGTAAAAAGGACCATAAATCACACACTGGCGAAAATAAACAAAATGATATTCTTTGTATTGATCTTATGGCAACCGTAAAGCTTTCATAAATCAATAGGTTAGAGTAGCTCTCACGAGAAGCCAGATATGCGAGTTCAAATCATGGTGAGGGGTTCATTTTTAATTATCATCTGTACTGTTTACTAACGCTAATTCTGGGAGCTGTGATGGAAAGCAACTGAAATGAAGATGAAAGAAATCCTTGTCAAAATTGAATAATGCTTGACAATGCTTCATTCAATAAAAATTCCAGATAATATTACAACTACTTAGATTACCAATGGATAAAGAAATTGAAATGATGATGAAAGAAAACCCAGTGAAAAATAATCGCTGACAATGCATGCTCTAATAAAAATTTAAAATAGTTGATTATATTTTAAATTTTTTTTCATTTCATTTGTTTTGGTTTTTATCGCAGTTCTCAGACCTCTTTTCTACGACCGTTTCTATGCAACGTCGCTCGAAAATAAATTATAGTTATAGATAATACTTCATCTAATAATAAATTTATGAGAGATATTAAGTTGGGAGAACATGATGTGTATGATTCCTGTAACATGCAAATAGATTCCAACTGATTAGAATTGTATAATTTCCTACTGAAACTGTTCTACTGAGGTATCTCAATTTTTTTTTTCTGTTAATCCTAAAATTGGTTATATTACTCTTGGAATTATATTGCTTGTGGAGTAAATATGACTTGTCTTTTTACAGGAATTTAAATTTGGACACATTGCAGCTAAAGCAGTAAATATCGATTTGGCATTTGGACAAGAAATGACTGGTTGTGCGTTTTTAGGATGCATAATGGTATCTGAAACAAAGGTGATGATGACAAAATGTGGAAAAGCTTATATACGACGGTGTTTCGTCGACGTGTGTTTGGTTCGGCTTCCTCAGGTTGGAATGAAAGGTAAAACTGTGTGTAAGGAAATTGCGTTAAATAAATATATATCTTCTAGTATGTTCTTGAACGTGGGTAGTCATGGCTCTTCACAACTTCATGTTCTATGTAGTTTTTAGTAGCTTTTTTGTTATACACCCTAATGTCTGTTTTGCCAAGCATTTACACAAGGTTGTTAGTTCGGTTAGACACTGCTGTTGCCTGTCCGTCTTCCATTCAATATGTCCTGTGGGGGTCAGATTCTCTAGGTACTCTTCTGCACTTCTCAAAAATTTTTTAGCTGTTTCATGCCTTTTTTTAGTATAGGTGTCCTTTTTGTTTCCATTTTCTTTAAGGCTTCTTCATTACTTACGCGCTCCGTATATATCATTCTCAGCATCCTTCTGTAGAACAACATTTCTGTTGTCTCACGTTTCTTCATCTGGAAAGAGATCGTCCAGCATTCACTGACAAATAGGAGGACCGATATTACATATCAGTTCACCACTGTTTTTTTTTTTTTTGTTTACAACAAAAATCTCCTGTTTTTTACTACTTTGCTTAGCTTTTGGAAGGCACGTTCACTATTTCAATGCATCTTCGGATTTCGGTGTCACTTTTTCGTCCTCTGTTAAAAAAAAAAATTCCTAAATATTTACTTGAAAGTTTCCAATTCGTACTTGGCATCTTGGGCTGTTCCTTTTGCGGACAGCCATTTTTCTGTCTTCTGACAATTGATGTTTAGCCCTTTCTTCTTACTTTCCTTCACTGCATTCTGTGACAGTTCCTGTTAGGTTTCCTTTCTGCTATTAATACTGCGTCATCTGCGTATGTTTTTTTTTTTTTTTTTTTAAGTTATTGACCGCCAATAATAAATCCTGGTAGGATTTCTAATTCACTCAGGATTGACATTCTAATAAGAAAACTCATCCTTGTCTTACGACCCATTTTTTATTTTGAGTATTTACTGAATTCATTTTCTATCCGGATGCAGGCTGTTTGTTCCCAGTATAAGTCTGAGATTATCTTTCCCAAATAAATCAATTAACCTGTAATTGCAATTGTTCTTTTATCGTGCTTTTTATATATATATATATATATATATATATATATATATATATATATATATTAATTAATTTTAAGGACAGGGACCATAATTTTATTATTAAAATAAGACAAAAGTATCACGTTCTAAGGTTTAAGAAGCCTTCGGACTGACACTTCTTCAGAAATAAATTCATCGGCAATATTGAGCGAAGAAATTGATCAGAAAAAATGTTTTACCAACAACTGATATTAAAATACAAATTACTAAGTTGGAGGAGGGAATTGGGAAAAATAGTTTTCTTCCCAGTCAGGCAACTGGTTCCCCGAATAGGGCCAACTTATGTTTCAACTCCCGTTGTCTACACAAGGCAGGAGGCTGAATATTAATAGTAACAGACTCCAGGATGTCGAAATGGAGTCTGGTCTATGCCCTGTGCAAGACAGAAAAGAACTCAAGAGAATAATTCGTCCTACAAGCAACAGAATTTAAAAGGTGCTCACCTATTGTAGAGTCATGAGTCTGCGAACGCCCGGATGTCACGGGCTCGTGTCTACGCACCTGGCGTGGAACAGGCTGGTCGATCCTAACCTCCAAACTCTCGATGGTCTTGCACACATAGTCGATCTAACATCGACATTTGTATTGATATATAACTAAATTTTGTTGATGAGTAAGCAAGACATCCTGACGGCAAGGGAAGAAGGCCCTCCTAGTTGTAAATATACTCCGAAAATTGAAATACATCCACCGTGCCATGTGTCCTTGAGGCGTTGGTTAGATCCAGTGACAGGACCCAAAGAGTGTGAGTTCAATACTCGGTTAAGGCAGTGGAGAACTTTCAGAGGGAAATTAACAGGAGATAACTGATAACTGACATCCATTAAACATGGCACGTGGAACTAGAAGAGTCTACCCCGGTGAGTGAAATGAAAGGTTCAGTTCGACATTCCAAACACATGAAAAAGGCCGGAGTGTACAACGGCCGAAACGTTGTGATAAACATGGCGACAAAGATGAGATCAATAGTCTGAATAATGTAAATAGTGTACATAATACCTCATCTCAGAAATATAGACAGATACTGAAAGGCCAAAACGTTGTAATAAATATGGCGAGAAACATGAGGACAATAGTCTGAATAATGTAAATAGTGGACATAATACCCCATCTCAGAAATCTAGATAGATACTGAAGGGCCAAAACGTTGTAATAAATATGGCGACAAAGATGAGGACAATAGTTCGAATAAGGTAAATAGTGGACATAATACCTGATCTCAGAAATATAGACAGATGCAGTTTAATAGAACTGGAAATTTTATCGACGTAAATGTAACCACACATTCGGGGTAACCATTCTTTAATCGCAGCTGTTTTAATTTTTTTAACTCAGCGTCAAATCTACACTGAGAACACAACATCAAAGCACGATGAGTAAACGAACTGATAAGTTTAATTTTATTGGTTCTTATCAGTACCTTTACTCAGCGTGTTTTAATGGCGATCTTTTTTATATTTTAAAATTTGAAAATTATATTTCGCAATTAAAATAAGCCGGACAAGTAAAATTAAAACATATATATTTGAGTAGGGTATATTCATATTTTAATTTTTTTTTAAAATGCTAAAGGACATTGCTAAGGGCATTGATATTATAAAAACATCCGACAAAATAATCATCACAGCAGATAAGACAGAGAACCATTATATAATCGATGTACCATAAAGGGAAGTTAATAAATTTTATAAAAAGGCACCCGATGACTGGAAAAACAACGTGAATTGTGAGACCAGAAAAATAGCCATGGAACTTAAAAATTGATGATTGATGATAGGATCTATAAATTCCAGAAACAACAAGCTTTTATCACAGTTAAAAATCATAAGGGAAATTTTCTAAACAACCGCCCATACCGATTATTCAACTCTATCAAAATGTTTATCGGTTTAGTCACGGTGGAGTAATGGATAGGGGCTCGAATTGAGTAATCGGTAGAGCCGAGTTCGAATTCCAGTTGAATCCATTACAGTCACTTACGTGCTAATACCCTTAAGAAAGGTGTAAATCCTCTTCTTCTCAACGCCCCCCCCCCCACGAAAGAAACATGATCGCCTAAGCATGGCACATTAACTGATAATCAGCAAGAAAACCCTTGAAACAACATTCAAATATATATATATATAAATGCTCTGGGAATTAACCCGTGGCACAAAATGGTTTATCAATATAAAAAGGAAAAATGAATGTAAATTCATCCAATTCGATATTGTGACTTTTAACCGTCCATCATTGAGATTTTGCTAATGTCTGCTATGAGTCTAGCAATATATATATAAAAGTGAACACTGAAGTCAACACCCAAAAGCGACAGGCTGTTTCATGCTCGGCGCAATGGCGCCTGACGATTGCACCTAGCATGAAACAGCCTGTCGCCCCTGAGTGTTGACTTCAATGTTCACTTTTATATTTATATTTACATACGCTCTATCTCTGATATTGAGCACTTTATCCCATAAATATAGCATACCTTAAAACTATATATATATATATATATATTATAAATTAATTGATTTATAATATATATATATATATATATATATATATATATATATTATAAATTAATTGATTTAAAATATGTTTTTTTCCGCTACACAGTTCTAACCATGTTTCAAAAATGGAAGCTAAAAGCTCAGAATTTAATTTTGTAATTAAATTAAAGACATTAGTTCATTTGATCCTCAAGCGAATTTTGGAGTAGCTTTTAAAATTACTGGGTTTTAAGGACACAGCTAAAATCATAATTCACGTTTACAAGGTTACAGATAAAACCACTACGATTTTAAATTTTTTCACTTTTAATTTTTAATATACTATATTTGTTTTAAGAACAATTAAATGAATTAGAATCCCATCCAGTATGTAGAATTATTTTCACTTCATTTATAAGTATGTATGTTATTAGGTTATAATTTTTTATTTATTATTTATTTATTATTTAAGTAAAATTTATGACCATAACGGCAAAAATAGTTACTTACTTTCACTGATTTAGTAAACTTTTATTTTTTATATAAACCTAGTGATATATTGTTTCTCATGTAAGTACAAAGGACATGGGTCATTCAAAAGCTTACATCTTCTAGCATTTCATATTAATTTCATTTTACTGTGGGTGTTTCATTGGATTCTTTTAAAATTTATGGCACTTACGGTAAAAATAGCTAATTCATTTCTCTGATTTAGTAAACTTTATTTATTTATTTTTATATATAAACTTAATAATATATAGTTTCACATGTATGTACAAAGGACATGGGTCATTCAATGGCCTACATCTTCAAGCTTTTCGTCATAATTTCATTTTTCAGTAGGTATTTTATAGGATTCATTTAAGTGCCGGTAGTACTTTTTGAGAGGTGTTTAGGTTAGAATACATTTTATTTAACTACAATTTTAAAAGATGTTTAGGCTAGAATTCGTTTTAACTACAGTTTTAAATGCAACATTAAAATATTTTCACTGTTATTTAAATACACTATTTATTTATTTAAGATAAACCAGTAAATGTAATAGAATTACTTACAGTATATAAAATTATTTTTTCATGTTAAATATAAGTATGTATATTTCGTGATCGCACCTTTTTAAATTTACTTTTATTTTTAAACATTATTTAAGGAAAATGTTTTACAATGACGATATAAAATAGCTATTTCATTTCTCTGATTCAGTAAATTTTTATTTTTTATAATCTTAGTAATATATAGTTTCTCATGTATGCACAAAGGACATGGGTCATTTAATGACCTACATATTCTAGCTTTTCTTATTAACTTCCATTTTACTGTAGGTGTTTTATTTGATTCTTTTAGGTGCCAGAAGTATTTCGAGAGAGATGTTTGATTTTTTATATTTATTTATCCTAAATGAACTTTGATGTTGGTTGAATCTTTTTTGAACTCATGGCTAGTGCAACCTATATATATTTTTATGTTTTCAGGACTCTCAATCGAAGAGATATTGCATTGGTATACTAATGATTCAGTGCGACATTTATTTTGTAGAGGGCAATTATGAGGGTTTCTACAGTTACATAATTTTTGTTTATTTTCATCAGTTTTTATTTTTATTTTTCCATTGTCTAAATTTTTTGGGTTTTGGTATAAGTGTTTATTTAAGATATTAGCATTATGGTTCTTAATAATTTTTCGTAATTTTTCCGTACAGCTGTAACACGATTTTAGTGTTTTATTGAAAATAGTACTTAGTTTACTTTCACTAGGAAAATGCTTGACTATTAATGTGAGGAATTTTTTGTCCTAATTTGTTTCTTTACCATTTGGTTGTATGGGGGTGTATACCAAATTATTTTTTTTCTACATCTGTTTTTTCTATGCTTTGCATTTTCATTTTTTATATAAGTTAGTTTTCGGGTTTTGTAGCCACTCTCTTTTAGAGCCTTATTATAGGAATTGATATGCTAATCGAAAATCTTGTCATTTGCTGAATTTGTACTTATTCGTTTACTGATAGATAACGGTATATGTTTAATTATAGATGGGGGGGTGATTCGATTTAGGGTGAATATATAAAGGATTGGTGTTGGTATTTTTATAAGGTGTGTATGTATTTTTATTTAGATCTAATGTTATATCAAGGAAGTTCACTTTTTTTAGTTTAGTGCTAACCGTAATTTTTAAGCCCATGCTTTTAAATTCTTTATATAATACCTTCTCTAATTCTATCTATTTTGAAGTTAGTTGAGTTTCTAATAACCATAAGTCCATCGTCTCTGTACAAACCAATGTCAGTTATATTCATATTACGGTGCGCTGTAAGGTTGTATAATATAAAAAGACCAATGAGATCAGAAGACTCAGCTGATTCTAGTGATCCCATTGTGATGTCAAAGTGGTCATAAGAATTCTTAATCCATTGCTCACCTTTATTTATAAGTACCGATTTTTTCGCATACAGAATAATGTTCTTTTCTTCATCTGTAATATCCGTATAGTGGGTGGCAAAGTCCAACGCATTCATAAATAGTTCTTTAGATATTGGTTGGTAATAATTATCAATATCAAACTGCATTAGTGTACAGTTGTTCTTTTCTTTTATGTTAGTAAACCAGTTTATCACTTCCTTGGTATTAATCCAAAGTTTCAGGCTTATTTTTTCTTTAATTTTTTATTTACCCTTTCAAGGATCATTTTACTGATTTTTCCAATATCCTTTTTTGTAGGATTTATTATCCTTGTAGTGGGATTAGCCTCAAAATCTGGTTTATGGTCCTTTAAGGTTATGTAGCATTCTTTTTGATGTAGTTGACCTACCCTATCACTGATCATTAGTTTATCAGTGATTTTTTTACTAGTATTGATATCCCGAACTATGTTGAGGTCATTTTATTCGCTTTCTTGTAGTTCTTATGTAAGTCCTTATTTATTAGGTCGTTGTATTCCGTTTTATAAAAGTTTCCAGTTTTGTCGGATTTTACTAAAATTTTATATGTATATTAATATCTTTTACAATCTTATCCAGTTGTTTCTAAAAGTATGTTTTTCTTATCATGGAAATTTATGTTGTTTATTATTTCCAGTAGGTCCTTTTCGAAAGCGGACAAACTATGAATATCCAAATTGCTATTTTATATTTAAAACCGTAAGTTAAAATAGTTTTTGTTTTGTGATTCGTTCTTATTAAGGAAGAAAAGCTCTCCATCTCATCCTTCGTATGAGTTCCTCTGATTTTTTCATTAAATCACGAAAATATTCCTTTCTGTTGGTATTAGGAATGTTCTTCAGAGAAATTCCAAAATTAATTTTCTCCATATTTTCTTCTTGTTAAAAATAAATGCTCTGTAAATTTACATTGAGCACTATTTTGTAAAAAAAATATCTATAAGAACACCGGATTATATATCTTACTGTTCTTTCTTTATATATATATATATATATATATATATATATATATATATATATATATATATATTGTAAACAAATGACAAAATAGAATATTGATTTTTGACGGATTATACAAAACAAAGAGAATATTTTTGCCAATCACACAGGCACTCTCTGCAGAATCTTCTTCCGAGAAAAAAACTATCACTTACTAAAATAGGATCCACCGACATCACGTTACTCTGATAAAACGATATAAGAGTTTATACAATTTCGATCTATCATTTAAAAATAACTTATTGGAAAATTGGAAAATATTATATAAACAATTAACAGACGATGTCGTAATAAACTAAGTACATCCTCATCCCCTTTCAATTTATAACCATGTATTGTTTCAATTAAGTCAAATAAAGCTTATTAGATAGTGTATATATTCCAGACGGTCTTGTCTGATTTCAATATTTATCTAAATATTCTTGCTACCTGAATATACATATGTGTGTGTATGCTTGGCAATATTAAAAATGCATTAATATTTGTTTTAATACGATACAGCTTTGTCCATATATTGTTTATAAATATACACACACACATATATATATATATATATATATATATATATATATATATATATATATATATATATATATATTACATTTAATGAACACGTTGAAATTTGTAACAAACATGAAGGGGAGGGGAGAATATAAAATGTCACATCAAGCGAAAAAAATGCATTAATATTTAGTGAAAAAAAATATTGCAATTTAAAATTAAATTTTTATTTCCAAATTTTATGATAATGGAACAAATTTAAAAAACATTTCCGTGTCGCGATGTAAAATATTTTTAGACAAAATATTAAAATATTATGTTTTACGTTGTATGGAACCATTTAAAAAAAAAAAAATGCAAGCATGAATTCATTTAATCGACCAATATAATTTAAATTTATCTTTCTTTGAATTATAATTATTTGTGTTTGATTGTCTGGCGGGGGGGTGTATTTTCTTTTGTGTTTTTTGGGGATAAACTTACCTATTTAAATTTTTTAAACCCATACAAACAATCCGCTATACTTTTATTGCCAGATTCAAATTAAATCTTTTCGCGTTCGAGCATCCATATATACGCGTAAAAAATCCAAATTGCGAGTCGAGACCGCAGCGTTTATATATGTAGCGATGTTCTCTCAACAAGGAACAGGTGGGGGTGCATCATCAGACATACTGGTTTGTCTGATGATCGCAAAAACGTGAAACCCAGGGTCACAAATTATACAATATAATATGTTAGCTCTATCACTGAAATTGAGCAATTAAAAAAATAATGTAAATAGTGTAATTAATATATATATATATATATATATATATATATATATATATATATATATATATATATATTAAAAAAAAATGTGTATGTATTAATTTTGTGAACACAAAAATATATTATTTATTTACGATTTGAACATCACTGATGTGAATGGATTACCAAACAAAGCGAATATTTTAATCGTAAAAAACATTTACGATTCGGAAAAATAAAAAGAAAACATTTTATTAAAAATCGACATTCAAATTTCACAAATAAAGCTTTTACTATTTTCAGTTTAAGGTGTTGGCGTCGATACTTTCGGTGAGAGAA
This sequence comes from Acanthosepion pharaonis, assembly GCA_903632075.3. Lineage (NCBI taxonomy): Eukaryota > Metazoa > Mollusca > Cephalopoda > Sepiida > Sepiidae > Acanthosepion > Acanthosepion pharaonis. Next base: position 340,888 of record CAHIKZ030001888.1, read on the forward strand.
AGAGAGCGAAAAAAGAGGAAAAAAAAGAAGAAAAAGAAAGATTTCATGAAGAGTAAAAGATGTGGTTTGCAAGGGAAGGTGTGGCGTTTTGGCGCTGATTTTTAAGAGTCCCAGTTCGTCATCGCCACAAGTAATGTTTCTCTCGTAATGCTATAATTCTGTTCTAGTGGCACGTCAGCAATAAAATTGAAACATTGTACGTATTTTGCCGTAAAGGTTGATTGGGAAAAAATAAATAGGGTTGAGAATGATGGAGGTGGGAGGAGGAGAGCGGCGAACGAAAGACGAGATGGCGCAGGAATGAGATGTGAACTGCTATGACGCGAACAAAAATGGCGGCGTTGGGGACGCGAAACAAGAGAGCAAGAACGTTTTTTCTTTTTTTTTATTTTTCTCTTTTCATTCTTAGCTATTTTTCGCTGTCTCTACCTTTAATCACACTTTCTTTGTTTTTCCTTTCTTATTTATTTATCAATCTACCTCCGTAATTACTCCATTTTTTTTTTTCGTGTCCTGTCTTTTTCAATCCATTGAAAGCCTGTTTGCCATTTTTTTGTTTTTTTTTTTTAAAATGATTTTTTATATTTTTCCTTTTCTATGATTTCTCCTATTTTTTTTAACCATTATTCCATTTTTTTTTTTCATTTTGAAATAATCTTTCTTTCTTTTTCCTATTTTCTTTCTCTCTCTGTCCCTTTTCATTCAGTATTGATTCTACTGGATTTTACTGGATTTATTCCGTCAAATAGGCAAACGAAAGAAAAAAAAACGAATCTAGGAAGATTATGTTACGCCAATCAATTAAAAGAAGTGAACCTGTTTGACTTCGAGATTCTAGTTATTTCCCTGAGCTCGAACACCTGCCCCAAGTAAGCAATAATTTCAGTCACTTGGTAAGTCTGTATCTCATATCAAGTTTAGTTCAGTCTGGCACAAGGTCAAGTCATAAGTGAGACTAGAGACAATTTGGTCGCGTCAGTCAATTAACGTTTGGGATACTGGCTTTTTTACCACCTTGAAAATATAATTCTAGTTGGAAAATTCAACTATCTTACCTACTAAATAAAACGTTTCTATCAAACTAAAACTGGTTTATGTTTTATAGTATTTCCTGGGGGGAGAAGAAGATTTTCATTCTTTTCTTTTCTTCAAGGAGTTTGGTCTTCGTAACTGATTCTTTTTTTTTTTATTCTACATTCTTTCTTTCTATCATTCTTTATTTTTTCTTCTTCTATTTTCTCATGATTTCTTTTTTCGTTTTCCTTGATTTCACTCCGATTCTTTCTTATTTTTATCTTGTAATCAGTTCGGACCTTCATTCTTTCTTTTTCTTCTGGTTTCTTACCTTCTTTCTTTCTATGCTTTATGATCGATTCTCTCTTTCTTTCTTTTTCTTCTGGTTTTTTTCTTTAAACAGAAGAATTGATTATTTCTTTTATTTTTATTTTTTTTTCTTTCTTTTTTGTTTTTTTGATCGATTATTTTTCTTTTTTTTGAATTAAAAATTTTATTTGTCTTCTAATTTAAAAGGTTTTTTCCTTCCTTGTTTTCTTGGTCGTTTTTTTTTTTTTTAAATAATTTTTTTCTTCTTTAAAAATCTTATTTTAAACTTTTTTTTTCTTTTTCTTTTTTTTTTTTTTTTTTTCTTCCGATTTTTTTTCTGTTTTAGTTTTAATTTTTTTTTTGTTTTTTGGTCGATTCCTTCTTTCTTTCCTCTTTTCTCTCTTTTCTTTTTCTTTTCCTTCTTTTTTTTTTTTCTTTTTCTTTTTAAATTATTTCAATTATTTCTTTTTATTTTTCCATCTGGTTTCTTTTTTGTCTTTTTTGTGGTCGATTATTTCTTTCTATCAGTTTCTTCTCATTTCTCTTCAGATTTATTTATCGCCTTTCTCTCTCTCTCTCTCTCCCTCCCCCTTCCTTCTCTCCTATCTCTCTCCTTCTCTCCCCCTCTCTCTCTCTCCCTCCTTTCTCTCATCTATACTTCCAAAACATTAGTGAATAGAGCAAAAAATGGAATGAACATAAAAAACTATTGTGTTCTTGAATTTTTCTCAACTATGGAAACACTGTTTACTTTGAACTTTTTTAACAAGAACTGGCATTTAGCAAATTTGCCTAGAACATATTTGAAAACCCCAGCGGATAGTCTATCAAGACGATTTATTATGGTTTCATTGTGGAACCTACAATTTGTAATTTACTTTTTATATTTACTAAAACCAAATATGATTAAAAGGATGCATAAACAAAAATCAGCGTTAAGAAACTAGCAAAGAAATATGCCACGAAAAATTATCAAATTTTTTTTTTTATTGATCTTTAAAAAAAAAAAGCAATTGTCTTTTCTTGAAGAACCGATTTTAAATTATTTTAAAATTTAGAATTTTTTTCTCTCTCTCTTTATCCTCCTTTCTTTATTCTCTTGTTCTCTTTTCAATATCATTCGTTTTCCAAATAAGCTTCGATGACATTCTGGATTTCCCCCAGGAATGATTTTCGTTCTGTCTTTCTCATCCCATCCGAGTCTCTTGTTCTTTAATTCGTTTATAAAGGGTACAAACAAACAAAAAGCTTTCCTGATTTTTTTAAAAATTTTTAGAATTCTCTTCCTTTCTTGACATTTTGAAATCGGTTTCCCTCAAATAATTTTGAAAAAATTAAAAAAAAAAAAAGGAAAAAAAAAAACAGGAAAAAAAAAAAAAGAAAAAAAAAAAAAAGAGAAAGAAAAGAAAAAAATTAGAACGCGAATAATAAGAGACGAAAAAACAGAAAAAAAAGAAATAAAGGATGAAGAAAGAAAGAAAGAAAGAAAGAATTAATGAATAAATGAATGAATGAAAGAATGAATGAATAAATGAAAGAAAGAAGAAAAGAATGAAAGAATGAATGAAAGAAAGAAAGAAGGAATCAATGAATGAAAGAAAGAATGAGCGAATGAAAGAAATAAAGAAAGAACGAACGCATGAAAGAAAAAATAAATGAATGAAACAAAGAATGAATGAATGAAAGAAAGAAAGAAAGAAAGAAAGAATAAAAGAATGAATAAAAAATGATTGAATCAAAGAAATAATGAATGAAAGAAAGAAAGAATGAATGAATGAGAGAAATGAAGAAAGAATGAATGAATGAAAGAATGAATGAATGAAAAATGTAAGAAAGAACGAATAAAATGAAGAAAGAAAGAAAAAGAAAGAAAGAATGAATGAAAGAAAGAAAGAATGAATAAAAAAAAAAGAATGAAAAGAAAAAAGAATATAAAAGAAAAAAAAAGAAAGAAAGAAAGAAAGAATGAAAGAATGAAAGAAAGAAAGAATGAATGATTGAATGAATGAATGAAGAAAAAAAAAAAAAAAGAAAGAAAAGAATGATTAAAAGAAGGAAGATGAAAGAAAAGAAACAAAGGATGAAAGAATGAATGAAAGTGAATGAAAAAAAAAAAGAATGAAATGAAGAATTGAAAATTTTGAAAGAAAGAATGAAGAAATGAAAGAAAGAATAAATGAAAGAAAGAAGGAATGAATGAAAAGAATGAAAGAAAGAAAAAAGAAATGAAATGAAAGAAAATGAAGAAGGAATGAATGAATGAATGAATGAGAGAAAAAAGAAAGAAAGAAAGAATGCATGAAAGAAAGAAAGAATGTAAGAAAGAATAAATTAATCAAGAAAGAAAAGAATAAGGAATGAATGAAATAAAGAAAGAAAGAATTAATAAATGAATAAAAGAAAAATGAATGAATGAATGAAAGAAAGAATGAATAAATGAGTGAAGAAAGTTAGAAAACCGAAAGAAATAATGAATGAATGAGTAAATGAATGAAAGAAAGAAGAAAAAAGAATGAATTGAAAAAAGAAAGAATGAAATGAAAAAAGAAAGAAAGAAAGAAACAAATAAAAAAGAAAGAAAAGAAAGTTTTGAAAGAAAGAAAGAAAGAAAGAAAAAAAAAAGAAAAAAAAAAAGTTCTTAAACTGAATAAAGATGAAAAACGAAGAAACAAAAAAGAAAAAAAAGCCAAAAAAACAGATATTTCTCATGACTGGTTTAGAAAAGGAAAAAATGACGATTGTGAAAAAAAAAATAGATTTTAAGGGACTTGGAAAGTAAAAAAAAAAGAAAGAAGGAAAAAGGAAAGTAATGTTGTTTCTTGAACTTTTGTTTTTAACAAGTTTTGTTTTTATCAGTGACTAGTAATTAACCTTCAATTAAAAATATATATAATTGCTAAATGTTTCCGTTATTATTCGGCATATGATGCATTATCGCAGTAAACTCTTTTATTTATTTTAAGTAAAGAAAAAATCGTATCCAAGATAATTTAAAATGGCTAAAAATATTAGAACAAAATGGAAATCATAAAAAAATTTAGATTAAGTAATCAAAAACGATTTAATATAAATGAAAAAAATTGAAGGTATTTAAAAATTTGACTTGAAATTCAAATCAAAAACTTTTTTTTTATGTATATATAAGAAAATAAAGATATATATATATATTAATATATATATAAATATATATAAATATATATAGATATATATATCAAAAAGATAGATTTTGATTTCATTAGAATTTTTTTGATTTTTAAAAAACAATGATCAATTATAGAAAGAAAAAAAATAAATATTATAAATTAACTCAAAATTAAAATAAGAAATTAAATACATAGATAAAATAGATACATTTGAATAAAAAAAAAGATATAGAACATAATAGATATACATATATATAGATATATATATATATATATAATATATATATATATAAATATATATAAAATATGAGTCAGAAATAAGACATTAGTTACGATGACAATTTAATTAAATTATCAAATATATTTTAAAAAAAATTGGGAATCCTGGATTCAAGTTCGAATTTTTTTATTTTAAAAAAATACAAGGAAAATATATAGAAGTGAGGTATAGTAAAGAAAGGAAAATTTGATTGAATGCTTTGAAATAAATGAAAAGAATATTAAAACTTACAAAAGGATGAAAAATCAAATACAAAATCAAAAAATTAATATATTATTCATATAAAATATATTAAAATAGACATTCGTTGAGTGATATTTTTACATATTCTATAAAATAAAATATATAGATTTTATTGTATTATAAATTATAAAAAAATTTTTCATATTAAATAAGAATTTTTTTTAATTTAAAAAAAGCACTAATTTTAGGGCTTTATAGTCTAATTTCAGAAATTTACCATATAATGGATAGATTATAGATAAGTTCTAAACTAACGGTTTCTTTTATATAAATGGGACTAAAATCATGAAATTTGACTTAGATTGAACATATCTTTAAAAAGAAAAATGAAATATCAAAAAGTATACTGTCCACATTTGAAAAATTTCTTTTTTTCTGCTAATCATTAATGTTTAGAAATAATTCTTCCATTTATAGATAGATTCTTATTTTTTAGATTTATTGCCTTATTGAAATGCAAATTCAAGATTTAAAAGAAGGGTTAAAATCGTAAATTGAAAACCCTTATTTATTTAAAATTTAAAGAAATTTGTTCATTATAATTTTAATTTATTGCAAAATAAATAACATGATATTTACAAAGCAATATGCGTTTTTAAAAAAATTCATCAAATAGATTTACAAGGTTAAAGAGCCACTCTGAGGTAGAGGGTTAGATTCGGCAATTTAATGATGAATACATAAAAAAGGATTTGATTTTGATACAAAAGCAAGGATTTTAAGAAATTTTGATGAACAAATTCGGTCAATTTTTTTACTTGAATTTGTTAGAAATTTTTGACATTGTTCTATAGATAGAAAAATTGATACATAAATTGGAATTTAGAAAAAAAAATTTGTTTTATGGATTTTTTTACAAAGATAGAAAATATTGAGGAATTGAATTGAAATAAATTCCTTGAAAGTAAATTTATTGTCCTTTTTGAATTGTTTTGAACTTTAAAAAAAAATGAAAACCCATTGAATATTTAACATGATAAATATAATCAGAAAATATTTATTAATGATGAAAGATAGTCAGATCTTCTATTTTTAAAAATAGATTCTGAAGATAAGATTGAACTAATTTTTTTTTCCAAAGATAGTATTCTGTATTGCAGTAAAAATTTTCAAAATACAATATTTAACATGTGTATGTGTGTATTTAGTGTGTGTGTAATGTAAAAAAATAAATAATAAAAAATGACAAATTAAATCATCAAATGAAAGACATTTTTAGTTTTTTTTTTTTATAATATTGAAAAATTAATTATATATAAAATTCATAGTTGAGGATGACATGAACCAAAAATATTTTTCATATGAAAAATTTTTGCTATTTTTTTTCATATTCATATTTTTATTATGTTTTTTAAAACTTTCATTTGATAAATATATGCTGATAATGTGTTGTATATATATAAATATATATGCATTTATATAGATTATTAAAAAATTCAAATGGTTGCTAAAAAATTGAATTTTGATTATAGATATCATTTTCCCATTTTAATTTATATTTTTTTTTTAAATTTACATATTGTAAAAACAAATCGGTTCATTTTTCAAAAACAAAACATTATTTATATATATAATTAAATAGATAACAGTGTGAAATGGTTTATTGATATAAATTATATTTTTTATTTTCAAAATTTTGCGCATTGTATTGTTTTTTTTTGATTTTGTCGACTATACAGGTATTTATTGTCAGTTGGGCACCGTCTGTGATAAAAAAAAAAGCACCATGACGCAATTCACTCCTGCCAGAAATTTGGAAACGGCATGCTGTACTGTTTTTTATTCGCGCCGGAAGCTCCAATACGAACATTTCAGAGTGTTTGGGTGTCAATCTGAGGACAGTGCAGAAGATTCGGAAAGAGTTGAATGAGTTGAATGATTACGAATCTGTAATCTTGTGTTGAATGATGATGTAGTGATGTTATTTTCTCCATTCATCTTTTAAAATGAGGGCCTCAGACTCAACACGGAGGCCTACATCAAGTGCCTTGAGGAGGTAGTACTGTCCTGGGCCAAGAGTGTGGCTGCTGGGAGACCCTGTGTCTGGCAACAGGACTCTGAACCACGCCACACAAGCAGGAGAACCCAGTCATGGCTGTCAGACAATTTCTGCGACCACATCACTTATTTACATCTGGAATCACGGATAACTCCCCAGACTAAAACCCCTTGATTATTATGGTGTGGGGCGCAGTTGAGCGAGAGAAAAAAATCCTTGTTACACTAAAGATGAACTGAACGCAAAGATTATGGCAACATTCACCAACTTAAAAAACAAGGTCACCCGGAAGAGTTGCAGGAGATTCCGAAGTCATCTGGAGGCCGTGGTTGAAGCCAATGGGGATTTTATTGAATCAATTTACTTTTTAGTATTTCAAGATATTTTAGTTTATTTTTGATAAATATATTTGTTAAAATGAGATGTCATTATTTATTTATTTTTTTTGTTAATTTAGACGACAGTTTATCCATCTTTCTGTAAAACATATCCAATATAATAAATATATGAATGATATAATGATACATATAGAATAATATGAAATAGAAATACTAGGATTTAATAGAAAGATAAATAGAATTTAGACAAAATTTAATTTTGCTTATAATGATTGATCAACTTTCTTTATTCTAGAGAAAACAATTGTTTTTAATTTTCTAACAGTTTTTTTGTAGTAAATTCAATTTTCCAAAAATTTTTCTGAATTAAAATCACATAGAATAAGTTTAAGATATTCGCTTCTTTTATATATATATATATATATATATATATATATATATTTTGAATATATAATATATGTTATTATATGTATATTTGTGTCTTGTGTTGTATATATAGAATATGTTATTATTTATAGCATATAATCCTTATTTGGATGTGTTTTTTGAATAAGACTAATTTTATATATCAAATTTTTCTTGTTTTTTTGTTTCTTTTTTATTGCAAATATAAAACTTTGATATTACAGAAGAAAAAGTTTTTAGTTACTTCGGCCTTTCAGAGCAAAACAATTTGTTCTCTTTTCAAGATAATTTTTTTCATACTACTTAATAAGTCTTTTTTTTAAGCATATTTTTTTGCAAAATGCTACAAAATTGAAAATTGAAAAGTTGTATTTTGACGGTAAAAAAGGACAGTTCAGAATTAAATTGAAAGATTTATTTAATATATATATATATATTTAAAATATATATATAATATATATATATAATAAATTTTCTTAAATCATTTTAAAATATATTTTTAAAATATATATGTAAAGAAAAATCTCTGTAATTGTTTGTACTATTTTGTTAAAATTTTTTTCTTAAATAAATTTTTTTTATTTTAAATTGTTTATAATCTTCATCAGACAATGATTTTAGCTTTATTATTTTGAGAACAACGTAAATTTAAATGCTCGTATGCTAAGATGGTTAATTTATTTTAATATCTGGTTTTCTCTTTAAATATTTATGTTTCTTAAATTATATTATATCTATACTTATTTATTTTATATTTAGAATTTTACTGACGTTCTTTATATAAATTCATTTTTTTCTAAATATGATAATATAAAAACTATATATATATATATATATAGTTACAATGAAATAATGAAAATATTTATATAAAGTCTATTTGACGAAGTTAACGGATATATAAAACATTTTTGTCGGACTTTTTTTTATTTTATACGAATTTTTCATTCGGTAAATATTTTTAATTTTTCTTTTATTATAACAGAAACCATAAAAAATTTTTCTCCTAAAAAATTCTCATATTAAACAAAAATATTCATAATATATATATATATATATATATATATATATATATATATATATATACAATTACAAAAATGAAAAAAATTTACCGTGTAATATTATATACCGTTAATAAAATGATTTCAATATTTGAACTATTATTTTGTGTTTAAAATGACAAAAATAAAATGGTTAGAAATTATTAGAATGACAGTCTAAATAAAAAAATAGGCTACAAAATTGCATAAAGCAAACAAAAATTGACTGAATCTCTTACCCTGTCTATATAATTTATATATATATATATATATATATATATATATATTCAAAATATTTAACATCTTAGAAAAATATAAATAGAATAATTTCCTTTCGGAGAATACCTTTTTAATTAAAATTTGAATGGTCGTTTTACAAACATGAATGAAAATGGCCAAAAGAACAAAAGCATCAAACATTTGTCATCTGAATTCATAACTAAATAAAAACAATAAAAATAATGCTTATTAAAAATTTTATAAAATTTAAAAATGTTTATATATTCAGTAATAGACATATATATATCTTTGCAAATGTGTTAAAGGAATCAAATTTCAAATTTTAATTATTAATGCAACTCAAACATGACTCTGTTGACAAAAACAAATTGTTCGGATATCTGTCACTCGAAATGATATATATATACAAATATATATATATATATATATATATGTGTGTGTGTATGTGTGACGTCGTCCCCGGTCGCAGCGCCAACTGTGACGTTCTATCCTGATCTACCACGGCGCCAGTTGTGACGTGGCCGTTGGTCGTTCAACACCAGTTGTGACTATCCCAGCACCAATTGTGACGTCTTGTGCGGCGTCCTAAACTCTCGCTGCTCCGTCCAATGTCGCTGCTCCAAACGTCTTCGTCCGCCTGTCGCGTCAGCTGTTGTCTCGTCTGCTATGACGACCAACTGGCTCGTATCGGTCTGCACCCAAACGTGACGTTCTAACCCTTTGGTGATTCGGGTAGGAATCTGGTTAGATTTGATATCAGCCTCGCCGTTCCCAACCTGCTTCCAACGCCTGGTTACCAGGGTAACTGCACTGATCTCCAGTCTGCCTACCCACGTTGTGAATTGATCTTAGACAGACGAGATCAAACAGGGGTTGGGGCCGTAATGCAAATTGAGTTCAACGGGGGTGATAACACACAAATATGTATAAAAGAAAATAAAATGAAAACTCAAAAAGTTCAAAGTATCAAGAAAAAAGGTAACAAACTTTTTATGTCTAGTTGTTCGGTACATAGGACTGCATCTATCTCCCGACCCGTTCTGTGGATTGTGACACGTCGCTTTCGCTAGGCAAGCAAGTTTTTAACGCTTCAAGTTGTCTGCTCTCTAAGAAATTTGTGTTTCGGTGTGTCTTTGGACGAAAGTCGAAAAAAAAACTTATTTCTGTGGTCTGGTTCTAAGTCGCTCTTCAAACTAATTGTTCTTGGTTGAAGAAGAGTCCAAAATTTTGCGTGAATCTTGGTCAGCTATCTTGAGGCGGTTTCAACACTGGGCACTCATCTCTGCCGTCCGGGAACTCTGGGAACTCATCTCTGCCGTCCGGGGCTGAAGCCAGTCCGACGAACTTCTTCTCGCCAGGGTCTTCTTCTCTTCAGGGTCTCGAACTACTGGGCACTCAGGGCCGTCGAACTGAACTCTTCTGCCTGGGGGCGAACGAACTTCTTCTTCGCCAGGGTCCGCTAACTCGGCTCAAAGGCCAAACTGGGCCTCTTCTGCCCGCTTGGGGCGAACGAACTGATTTCTGTCTGGTGGGGCTTCATTTTTTTATTGACGCCGTCAAAACCGGGGTGGGTCTGTCGGCGCCAGGGGTTCTTCGATAATTCTAAATACATATCCACCTTCTTATTTCTGGTTAGGATTTTTCCTCTTTTCCATTTTTGGTAACTCTTTTCTCACTCCCACTTTCTCACCATGCTTCTGAGGGGCGTGAACTGCCCTCCCCACTTCTTCGTAGCGGCTTCTCATACTTATACTCTGGATGGGGGCGTCGACTGATTTTCTTCGTGCGTCACGTGACCACTCTCGGCCAATGAGGTCCTGGTCGGGTATCTTTCCTCCTCCTTCGTGCGTCATGTGATCATCCACTTGGCCAATGACGTCTTAGTCGGGCGTGAACAACCCGTGGCTTTGTTTTGGAAAAAAAATACCTTGCTTAACTAAAAAAAAAAAAAAATTAATTAAATCGCCGTTATCATGAACGGATAATATGACAACTCTCGGTTTTTTCAACACGTGGCGTTTGTCAAGCAGTTTATCGCCAATTCACTGGACAGCTGGATTATCTGACATGGTCTAAGAAAAGAATTTTCTCCAAGTTTCCAGCCAATTTGGCGTCTCCCAAATCAGAAATAAAAATATGTCAGTTTCCTTCGGTTCATGTGTTGATAACAAAATTTTTATTATCGCAGGGCAAAAGTCTATTCTGTCAAAAGAAAAACTTAGCCAGTGAAACTACTTGTGTGGGATTTTAATTTTCCATACCCAGTCAAGACTGCAAGTTACACCTGTGTTTTGTCAATTATCAAAACCTAACGTTTCAAAAATGGATTTCTTCTTTTGGTGACATCTATTGATAACACAATTCCATTTTTCGCGGATAAGCGGAAATCGGTCAACGCTTGTTCGTAGGTGACCTAGATATTTTCGACATTTGATACCTATCAAAAATAACCCTTTTCCTATTTCTTATTTATCTCTTAAGCCGTGTGTGTGTGTGTTCGCCTATGACCCGTCTCGTACTTTTTCCTTTCCTTCTTCTTCGTTTTCTCTTTCTTTCTCCCAAATCGCCTGAATGCATGGCGGTTCAATCCTCTAAAAAAAAAAAAGAAAGAATTATTCTTAAAACCTAAAATATTTTTTGGCCTTAAATAATCCTCAAATGGTTGATAAACCGTAAAAAAAAAATCAAATCATATATCTATAAATATATCTTTCAAATCGCGTGGATGCATGGTGCCACAATAATAAAAAGAAAAATCTATTTAAACTCAATGGGAAAAAAACCTGGATAAAGCTAACGAATTTTCAAAGAAATTGAAAACATCCTACCACACAAAGAAACTAATGAAAAAATTAAGCTGAAAAATCTAAATCATCCATGATAATGGCTAAAGAAAATCGTCCAGTTATTTTTTTAAAACATTTGGAAAGTTCTTACACAGTAATAAGTTAAAACGAAAATGGCTTGTTCTAACACAAGAAAAATAAAATAAATAAATCCTAATGAGTCATGTCGTTTTTACGTTCGTTTTTCACCACATCTATCATCTATCTATCTATCTATCTATCTATATATATATATATATAACGATATATATATATATATATATATATATATATATGAAGATAAAAGGTTAAAATTCACATTGAATTAAACATGGAAAAGACAGGATGCAAACTGAAACACAAAAAATAAAATAAAAAAAAAAAACCTTAAGAGCTTTTTAATTTTAAAAATCAAGTCACTTGATTTTCTTAATGCTTTATTTTTATTAAAATTATTATGAAAAGAATATTATTATTTAAAATATATATATATATATATTTCTGTTTATATATATATATATATATATAAATTTGTGTACTTGTGTGTGTTTATATATATATATATATATATATATATTTCTCATTTGTGAATATATATATATATTTATGTGTGAATGTGTATATATAAATATATAGATGTGTGTGTGTCTTATATATATATATAATATCATTCTAAAAGCTACTTATATGATTATATATAGCACTTTTTATAAATTATATATTTCCATATATACATCTTACGTATATTTATTTGTTATTTATGTTATTATATATATATATTTCTACAAATTGTATTTATAGTCTATACACATAGTTTGAACACAAATATATATATATATATATTTATTAAACAGTATTTGTGTGTATGTATATATATAATATATATATAAATTATTCAATATGTGTGTGTATATAAATAAATTTGTGAATGTGTGTATATATATGTGTGTAAGTATGTGTATATATATACAATATTATATATTGTGTATATATATGTGTCTTATATATATATTTATATATATATGCATATTTTAAAAATTTTTATATATATATTTGTGTGAAATTTTGTATATATAATATATAAAAAAAAAATGTATTTTTTTTTTATTTTTATTACTATAAATATATAAATATATATATATATATATATATATATATGTTTTAGCGCCCAAATTTCTGGGCCTTTTCAGATTTTAATTTTTCTTGATCCTGAAAACAAAATACTTTTTATTTGTATATTGATTGAAAGTCTAAAATTAATTAAATTAATAAAATTTAAAATTTTTCTTTGAATTATTATTAGAATTTTCATTGTTTCTCTATATCTCTATATATATATATATATATATATATATATATATATATATATATATATATATATATACATACCATATATACACAGACACACGCACACACACACAAACACACACAACGGACTAATACAAACATATATATATATATATATATATATATATATTTAAATATAAAACAGTCTAGTCCGGAGTAGCTTATCATGTCGATTAATCTTCGTTACTAATAAACATGTTAAAAAAAAACACTTTGAAATCTAGAACGCTGCATAAGCGGTAATCAAAACAAAAAAAAATGTTTTTGAATTCACGGAAACAACAAACGTAAACTGAAAGATGTTTCTTGAAGATGTATTTCATATCTGATTTTCAATAAAATGGGCCGTGAAAATAAAAGAATATTCATTTAAAAAATAATTTTACTCGTTTTTTAAAATTTATTTTTTTAAAATACTAATAAATTAAAATTTTTTCAAATTTTTTAAAAAACTGAATTGTTTGAATGAAAATCATTATTTTATATACATATTTGGTGCGTAAACGGAAATCTTTATATATATATATATATATATATATATATATATATATATATATATATATATAACAACATCCACACACACAAACTGAAAACACACACACACTCATCAGTTTTTGTTTAATATATATATATATAATATTTATATATATAAATATGAAAATAAAAAGGTCAAGCTTCTTTGACCAATGCAAAATCATTTATTAGAATATAAAAAAGATTATTAATGAATCAAAACTTCCAACATTTAGGGAACCACTTTGCGGCATTTTCAACTAAATTAAATATTCCATCATAATGTAGATTTATAGTTTTAAAAGAAGAATCAAAAATCAAAATGAACATTTTGAATCAAGAGAATTGCATCAAAAAGAAGAAAAAATCACCTGTTGGTCGAATAATTAAATTGTCCAAACCGGCATCCATATATATATATATACGGATATATATATATAAATATATATATATATATATATAAGGAATACGGATACAAAATGCCAAATTTACAATTCTTCCAATTCGAAAGAAACTAGTGAAATATGAACAAAGGAATTTGAGACATTTTTCAAACATTTTCAAACCCATAAATGATTTTTTAAAAATAAATATGCGTTATTTTCTAGAATTACATATATAGCCAGTTACGATCCTTAATTTTCAGGCAGAGTGGATATTTCATACATATTAAATGGAAGAATTTTTTTTGTTTTTCAGTATTAAACATTAAGCGATTTTGTGCATGTTAGTAAAAATGGGAATGTTTAACATCGAGAATTTTTTGGAAAAAAAAATAATATATTTTTTAAAAATCTAACATAGAACGTTATTGTTTGTTAAAATTCATATATATATATAATATATATATATATATATAATATATATTTTGCTTATTTCCAATAATATATTTAAATAGACATTATACTATGATTATTTTTTTTATTACTTTTTTCTTGTGTTTCAACAATTTTTTTTGACAGGGTTGTGTAGGAAGTGTCCAATTTTTTTTTTAAAATTTATTTTAGAAAAAAGCCATTATCAAGGATGAATTTAATTTTTCAGTTCAATTGAGTAAAACGTTGAAAAGAACAAATATAAACATGCACACTTTTTATTCAGATGTACATATGAAACAGACTTTTAGAATTTTTTCAAACATAAAAAATTGCTATCCACATGTAAAAAATGATTAAAAATAATGGAAGCCTCTCTAACATAAAAAAAAAAAACTATAACACATAATATTAATCCCTACGATCACGGCCACAATGTGCTGTGTTCGAAAATGGTCATTTCTATAATACTAAAAACAGGTGCACAATTTTGGATATGCAATGGTGTAATGAAAAAAAAAATCATTTTTGATTGTAAAAAACACCTAAATAAAGTCGTTACCGATCTTAAAATTAAATATCATAAAACATTTAAAGAAAATCACCAGCTATTGTTAAAAAGTAAAACATTTATTTGAACAAAAGAAATATTCTAAAAAAACAAATTAATACCTTGTTAAAAAAATTTTTGTTGAAAAATCCAACCTGCAAAGGGTTGATAAATAAAATATTATTTTCTCTCCACGCACACACACACACATTGGATTTATTTATATAAATATATATAAATTTTAATATAGTTTATATACACACACACATATATATATATATATTTCACACACACACACATATATATACACACGCATATATATATATATACACACATACACACACACACATTTTTCAATATATATATATATATATTTATATATATATATATATATATATATATGAAAACGTCTGATTTATATAAATTGATGTTTTAATATTTGGTTTAATTTGAAACCGTGTAAGATTGTTAATATTTGATATTTTTTTTATTTTTTGGACATTAAATTGCTGGAATTCCCTATTAAGTTCAGATATATATAAACTGTCATCCCAAAACTGATATAAATGAACCATTCTCAAATTGCTTTATAGACATGAAAGAAAGATAACCAATCAAAAGATGATATTTAATAATTTTGATATAGAAAATTGCTGTGCGACGATAACGGTCGCGGAATAGCAAACGCAGATCTTAAGTTCAAAATGATTATTTTTACGGTTATATGTAATACATATATATATATATATATATATATATATAATATATAAATAAAAATATAGGATATAAAAAATTAAATTATATATATATATATATATATATATATATATATATATATATATATATATAAAATAACGCATCAATTTGAAGAAAAAACCAAAAAACTAATGCTTTTTAATTTAATGGCAAAATTACGATATATAAGTTTTTTTTATTCTATTTTGAAACATGGTTGGAACTGTGTAATAAAAAAAAAGGCCATATTTTAAATCAATTAATTTATAATATTAATGCTTGTAAATTTACATTGAGCACTATTTTCTAAAATAAAAATATCTTGCGTTTTGGATTTTATATCTTATTGTTCTTTCTTTTTATTTATATATATACAATATATAAATATATATATATATATATATATATATATATATGGGTATTCTCACACACACGTGATTTACACACATCATACTCACCCATGCACCCCTCAGAACCGTATTTATAAAATAAATAACCACACACTTACACAGAGACACATCCCTTTCCAGGAGACAATAAAACTGTCAAAATGATATAGGGATATATATAAGCAATAATCCATCCATCTTTTATCTTAAATAACAACTTAAAATAGACTGTTTGACTAACACAAGGTCCGACTGAACAAAATTTAAAATTAAAAAAAAATAAAAAAACAAATGAAAACTACAGACAAAAGTTCATTTCTCCATCAAGTCATTCATTCTTTTAGTTCACTGCTACCAAAAATTTTTTCTCCTGATGATGGCCATGTTTTCAAAACTAGTCAAGGAATCTAAATGAAATAATAAAAAACGAAAGAATATTAATATACAACCTAGTGTGTCTGAAGATTTTCATTTTTAATTTTTTATTGTTCAAAAAAAATATATATATATATATATATAAATAAAAATTCCATAAATTACCTCATATTCTCATATAGATCTATTTATGACCGACGAAAACTGCGTCAGTTTTATTCAACCCTGGTGTATAGACTTAGTGTTATGGGGTCCTCCCCTTTTTCATACAAGTGGACTCGACCAGTGTGTACTTGTACTGCTGCCGGTGAATACCCGGGAGTTAGAAAGTAACAGACATACACTGATACAGTGAGACAGTAAGAGTGTGAGGTAACCGCTTTGTAGGAGTCACAGTTGCGAGCACGTAGACTCAGAAGAAGTCATACTTCGATACTGAATTTCCCAGACTGTATATATATATATTATTATTATTGCTACTAACCGCATTTCTGGATCTACTAACCGTATTACCAATTGTATTATTACGTCAATACATTTATTTATTATATTTCATTCCTGCGTTTGTCATTCATTTGAGACCGGATTTCATCTCGGAATCCACAACAAATTGGCGACAATTCGAACTCTGAAAAAAAACAATAAAGCGATCGTCGTCCAAGCAATTGGCGACGAGAATTCGAACAAATAAAAGAAGAAACAAAAAAATCCTCCCCGTCGTCCACAAACAAATTGACGACGTGATTTGAAAACAAAGGAAGAACAAACAACAGGAAAATTTTTCCCTCGTCGTGAAACAACAAATTGGCGACAAATAGTTAATACGTAAAAATTTGTAAAATTAGTTATCATGGAAGATTTAAAAAATATTTTGGTAGAACTGGTAAAAATACCAAAATGATCAACAATTACAACTACAAAGAAAGAATGGAAGAAAAAATGGCATGTAGCAATTCTTACAAATTTAAAGGAAAATCAAGAAAAGTTCAAATAGAGCTCCAGGAACTAATATTGAAAGTTTTTGGGTAACAAGCAATTAGATATTGAAAAGAAGCAACTTTTTCTTAAGACGCAGTGTGGAATACCATAGATATTTTCAAATATTCTCTAGATGAGGATAAAAATTTTGGAGATTACTTCAGAAGACATGAAGACATCTTTAATATCGACTGTCAAAACTGGACAGCCTAAAAAAAAAAGCTACGTCTATTGCTTAGAAAATTAGGAACTGAAGAATATACAAAGTTCGTGGATTATATCTTGCCAAAAAGACGAACGAATTAACATTTGACGAAGCAGTGACATGTCTTAAAGAACTCTTAGCCCGAAAACATCACTCTTCCACAGTAGGTGGAAATGTCTTAACCTGGTAAAGGGCGATAATGAGGATTATTCCACGTTTGCCGCAATCGTAAATAAACAGTGCGACGACTTCAAACTATCGGAATTAACCCCGGACAATTTCAAGTGTCTCATCTTTGTTCAAGGGTTAGTTTCAACAAAAGTTAGCGAAATGCGCAAAAGAATGCTTTCAAAATTACAAAATGAACCAGGACTAACACTACAACAATTATCGGAAGATTGCCAGAGATGCCTAAGTATAAAGAAAGACGCGAAGGACATTGGGGGGTCAGCTATATCTCATATACGTAAGTTAAACAAAAAGTCTACGTTCTTCACCCTCCCGGAAAGAAAAAAAAAATTCTATAATAATGAAAAAAGATTCTCACCATCCCGGAAAGAAAAAAAAATTTTATAATAAGAGAAAAAAAATTAAAACATACAGGACAAATTATGACGAAAATCGAAGCAAATATAACCCCCCCCCATCAGCATGTTATCGATGTTGAGGACTACATTGGAACAAGGATTGCCGTTTTAGATATAAAAACTGTCTTGAGTGTGGAAAAAAAAATGGCCACAAGGCATCCCAATGTAGGAATAGAAAAAGATACTAGTAGAATAAGAGCTACTAGGATGCATAACGATTGACAACACCAATGAAAGGAAATATGTAGAACTGGAAATTTTAAATAAAAGATAAAATTGCAACTGGATTCGGGTTGACCAAACGATAATCAACTCAGACATGGAAAAATCAACCTACAGACACAAAAAATGAGAAAACGAATAAAAATTTGAAGGAGAAATAATCGTGAATGTTAAATTTACGGAAAAAAAAAAAAGAGATAACGTCATGAAAGTTACAGTAGGTCTCGAGTTAACGTTTATCTATCTATCAACTCTTTTTGCAAAAAAGTTAGAGGTTGAACCATCAGATAAAAGTTAAAGGAAGAATTATATAACCAATTTCCTGAGGTATTTTTCGAGCGGGTTGGGACGATGCAACAAATTTAAAGGCCAGAATTGAATTAAAAGAAAATGTCCAACCAGTTTTTTAAAAAGAAGCGAAACGTTCTCATTCGCTACTACAAAAAATAGACAAAATTGGGAGACTTGAACAATTTGGGATTCTTTCAAAAATAGAGTTTAGTGAATGGGCGATGCTTTTGGTTTGTAAAAAAAAGATTCAGGAGAAAATTTATGCGCATCAATTTTTTTCGACAGAAACATTAACAAGGATACAAAAAGAAAATTATTACCCACTACCAAGCCCAGAGGAGATATTTACAAAGCTCAAATAATAGATATTTTTAAAAATAGAATAACCATTTTATTATCTACAAATCCCAATACAAGAAATAAATTTGAAAAATTTTGCATTAATACGCACAAAGGGTTGTACAAATTCAACAGACTACCATATATTTAAAAGTTGAACTTTCGCAATTTTTCAGCAAACGATGGACACAATGCTCACGGGCAGAATTTCGCGACCGCTTATCTGGATGACATTCTAATTAAGAACGACAATGTTGAAGTGCACACATCACACATAAAGGAAATTTTTCATAGAATAACTTCAGGACTTTGGGTTCAAAGTAAAATGAGTAAAAAGTGTGATTTTTCCTAAATAAAATTAAATACTTAGGTCAGATAATAAATGAAAATGGCATAAAACCGGACCCAGAGAGGGAATCGGCAATTAAAAATATGCCTGAACCAAAAATGTTCCCAGAACTACAAAAGTTTCCTGGGCCTAGCTAACTACTATGGCGAATTTATTGATAATATGCATAAACTGGTATTATCCACTAAATGAGTTACTAAAAATGAGAATAATTGGAACTGGACAGAGGACTGTAAAAAGCATTGAAGGAAATAATACAAAATTAACTTCAGAGTTAGCATTGACAATTTCGATCCCAATAACTCACTCCACAGATATATTTTTGGAGTTCATTTATGCTCAAATAAACCCACAATTGACTTTTTACGATTTTCGATTCAAAAAATATCTATTCAGTCTATACTTTTAAGCGAACAGACGTTTTTTAAGATAGGGAACTGTGTTACTAAACTACAATTTTTTTGAGTAAAAAGTCGGAACCAAAATTTGTTAAGAAATAGGACATATTTGATGGACTATAACGATTAATACCTCGCCGAAAGGCGAACCGTTAGAAGATTTTTAATTGCAGCATTTTTTTGAAGATGAAATCAATAAGGTATTATGCAATACAATAAAGGAACTACCTGTAAATTACTAGAGATAAGTTTCAGCAGAAAGAGATTATTTATTCATGGATACCAAGATTAAAAAAATATTTTAAGAAGAAGTCCTTGTTGAGAATTTATATAGACAGTTTCTCAATCTGTGACAACATATTTTTGTATAACGGTGGTATATATACCAAAAGTCGCTACGAAGATGGATCTTGAAAGATTTTCACTTAGGACATCCTGGAAAAAAACGGATGAAATCTTTTAAAACAAGTTTTGTCTACTGGCCGAACATGGACGATGATATTACGCAAATGGTATAAAATTTTGCAAAGGTTGTGCTGCCAAATGAAGGCACCACCCTCTATACAAAGGAGATGGCCTAAAAAAACAGACCGTGGTCTAAGAATACACGCGGACAGATTTTCCAAAATTGAAGGTTACTATTATTTAATAACAGTAGAATGTTTTCAGATATAAATGGCCAGATTGCCAGATTTAAACATTCGACGACAAAAAACATTTAAACTGTTTAAACGAACTATTTGCGAGATTTATAAATCGCGGATTAACAAGCGAAAGTTTTCATACAAATGTACACAGTGACTTCAAAAAATTTTTTGATACATATCAAGTAAAGCATATCAAGATAGCTGTAAATACCACCCCTGTCAAACGGACAACATTGAAAGATTCGTTGACTAACTAAATAGAGCGTTAGAAAAATTAAAAAGGATGTACCAACGATTTCAATGCAACAGTTCCTCAAATTACAGAATAAATAAAATTTAACACGCCATCGGGTCTTTCACCAGCGGAATTGGTGTTTGCTCGGAAATAAAATCTGTGTGCAACAAATTATTGCCAAACAAACAAAACCAGTATACATTCCGATTGTACAAAAATATCATTTAAACCTGGAGAACAGGTTTACTTTTGGAATGTTTAGAAACAATATGCAATTCCTACTTTTGATGGCACAGTAATCAACAGATTAGGAAATCTAACTTTACACAGTACCATCTGAGAATTTTCACATAGAAGACATATTCACCAATTAAAAAAAGACGGGTTGAGGATTAGCTCTTCAATTTTCAGAAAAATATTCACTGGATGCAATCTTCTGCTCAGTTTGACATCCAAAGACCATAGAAAGACACAGAAATGAAAGGTCAAAAAAAGAGAAAATTTACTGAATCTCATTATTAAACATATTAAAAAAAATACTGTTTCCCCCCAAAAGGGATTGAAAGCTTTATTGTTATGGAGTCCACCCCTTTTTCATACTAGTGGACTCGACCAGTGTGTACTTGAACTGCTGCCGGTGAATACACAGGAGTTAGACAGTAACAGAGATACACTGATACAGTGAGAGAGTAAGAGTGTGAGGTAACCGCTTTGTAGGAGTCACAGTTGCGAACACGTAGACTCAGAAGGAAATCATACTTCGATACTGAATTTACCAGACTATATATATATATATTATTATTGCTACTAACCGCATTTCTGGATCTACTAACCGTATTACCAATTGTATTATTACGTCAATACATTTATTTGCTATATTTCATTCCTGCATTTGTCATTCATTTAAGACCGGATTTCATCTCGGAATCCACAACAAATTGGCGACGAAGATTCGAATCACACGGGAAGAAAAAAAAACAAAAAAAATTTTCCCTCGTCGTCAAAAGCGAATTGGCGACGAGCAATTCGAGTTTCACACGAGAAGAAGAAATAAAAAATCTTACCCTCGTCCACAACAAATTGACGACGAGTGATTTGAACTCACACAGGAAGAACAAATAGTTTCAGTCAGACGAAATGCCCGAGACGGTGGTTAGGGGAGGGTGGAATGTATTGATCTTAAAGGGAAGAGGTTTTATAAAATTGAACCCGGATATTAACCTTATGACATTAAATTGGGGTAATATGGGTTATAAGAATAAGGTGTTAATTTGAAACTAAAAGATAGCCGAAAAGGTAGTTTTATAAGAAAATTTTACATATATATATACTTTATATGAATATATATATATACAAAATATGTGTGAGAGAGCATTAAATATCGTTTTTAGAGGTTGTCTAATTTTGAACAGTGCGCCTGTTTTGGCTCGACTATTTGTTTATACAGGTCAATGGCGCATAATAATGTAATTTACGTGATAATACATTAGACCTTGCTTCCCATAATGCACCGTTTACCAGTATAAATATTCGAGCCAAAACATAACACACAGGAAACAGACTGTTGCCGCTCATTTTTTACCTCAGTGTCCACTTTAAATTTATCTCACACACTCACACAGATATATATATAAATATATATATATATATATATATATATATATATATATGTATATATATATATATATATATTTAGTTGGTTATCTATATATCTACTTTGTTGACCATTTAACCAGGTTGCTATAAACAAACGCTCAAATTAAAATCCCTTTGTTCATTGCCCTATTCCTTAAATCGACCCTATGGTCACCTCAAGAAGTAACCATCAACACACACACACAAGCGTTCACTATTGACACAACATCCCTTTCTGTTCCATTCAATGTATTATTGATCCATTTCCGACAATTTCCCGCCTTATCGACCTTTTTCTTTCTGTTTGTTTGTTTAGTAGGTAAACACAGTTTTTTCACTTGATGAACTAACTTCCAGTATCTTTCGGATTTGTTGGTAAAAGTCAACGCCTTCCTTTTTCCCCGCACATGACCCTGGAAAAGAAGAGAAGGAAGAAGAAAAAAAGGAAAAAGAAAAGGTAAAGAAAAATAAGGAAAAGAATATAAAAAAAAGGAAGTTTTCTGCTAAAGACGATGAAGAAATGAAAGGAACAGATGAGGATAGAAAAGAAATAAAAGAAAACTGCCAGAACAATAAAGAACAAATAGAGAATGCGTCGTAGGAGAAGTAGAAGTGGGAGGAAAATAGCAAACGATGAAGGTGAAAATTTGAAAAGTAGTCCAGATATTTTTGTGTAGTTCCTCTATTAAAGTAGTCACACTATTAAATTAGTACCACTATTCTTGAGTAGCTGGAATCTTTTCCAACTGTTCTGGTCAAACTCTGTGCCTCCGGGCAGAGAGGATCCCCAGACGAGGCTATGTCGTAGGGTAGAATCTCGTCTTGGGAAACAGATACCCGACCCCGTTTTCTACGGGAAATTTTTGGCTGAGCCTACGGGCTCGGATACCCCACATTAAATTAGGCCCTGTGCCACACCTGATCGCGTGGGAAGGTTAGTAAATGCACTATTCTTGAGTAGTCTAACTATTAAATTAGTCCTACTATTAAAGTACCTCCGCGCTTAAAGTAGTCCCACTATTCGTGTGTAGCCCCACCATTCTTGTGTCAGTCAATTAAGTGCCATGCAGAATACACGCTTAGGCGATCATTTATCTTTCGATACATGACTGACGAGGCACATTTTTCCCACAGTAGGTTGCCATTTCTTTCTGCGGTAGACCAGTTGCCATCCAAGGCTATAGAACCCGGTCTGTCCTGCTATTTACCCATAGATGGAGGGAGAAGAAGATTATTTATACCTTTCCCAAGGGTATTAGCACGTAAGTAAATGTAATGCATTCGACTGGAATTCAAACTCGGCTCTCCGATTCTTCAATCCGAACCTATTCACTACTCCACCGTGCGTCCTTGTGTAGCTCCACTATTAAAGTAGTCTTCGGAAGTGTGCTGGTCAAACACTTTGCCTCCGGGCAGAGAGGATCCCTAGACGAGACTATGTCGAAGGACAGGGTCTCGTCTCGGGAGACAGCTACCCGGCCTCGATTTTTACGGGCAGTACAGAGAATTTTTCGCCTTGACTACAGGCTCGGTTACTCCACAATAAACTCGGCTTTCACCATTAAAATAGTCCATCGATTAAGGTAGTCCCACTATTCTTGTGTATTCCCACTATTAAATTAGTTTCACTATTAAAGTACTACCACTATTAAAGTCTCACTTGTGTGTTTGTGTTTTTTGTGTGTGTGTGTGTGTGTGTGTGTGTGTATTCGTGTGTGTAAAGGAAGTTACAACAGGAAAATCTGTTATACCATTGTGTATTGATCTTTGATGACCTTATCTTGTCAAGCGTAGAAATCTAATTCTGTAACCCTTATATATACATCGAAGTAACGCAGAGAAAAATACTATTACGTTCTTTTTCTGTGTGCCATGTCCATTCAGGGAGTTGGCTTTTGTGGCTCTCCACATTTTCCTGCACTTTGTAGCTCTTAACAAATTATCTTTCCTAAACCTTGCTCCCCCCCCACCCACTTACTCAATCTCGCCAGTTAGCTTATGCGTTATCTTCCTCTGTCCCTCT
This sequence comes from Acanthosepion pharaonis, assembly GCA_903632075.3. Lineage (NCBI taxonomy): Eukaryota > Metazoa > Mollusca > Cephalopoda > Sepiida > Sepiidae > Acanthosepion > Acanthosepion pharaonis. The sequence continues at coordinate 365,354 of CAHIKZ030001888.1, forward strand.
TGCCTGCTATCTGTTTTGTATCAAATTTTCCAATTCCTCATAGGTGCCCTAGAAATATATAGTGTAAAATGTTGCTGTATTTAAAGAAGAGCTTTCACTCTCGAAGATAATGCATTTGTAGATTTAGTGTGTACAATCCCTGTCGCAGACACCTGTTCAGACACATTTGTGTTTCGTTCAGCACCCACATTGCTCATTTGAGGTTTATACAGCAGGTATGCTGAGTGAACCTTAGTTACAGTTTCTTAGAGAGTGTGGATTATTCGGCAGGATCAGCAATTTGAACAATGCCAAAATCCATAGCATTCGTGAAAATTTCCTTTGATATCGATTGGTGAAAAGTTCCTTTGATATCGATTGGTGAAAAGTTCCTTTAATATCGATTGGTAGTAACTTTTCCCGAATGCTATGGATTTTGCTACCCAATACTCTGACAACAAAAGTATAGAAAAACATTATTATGAATGCGAAAAATCGGTACTCATACATAAGGGCGAGCAATGGATTAAAAACTCTAATGACTACTTCGACATCACAGTGGGATCATTGGACTCTGCATGGTCTTATGATCTTATTGGTATTTTTATATTATATAATCTTACAGCATATCGTGAAATTAGTATTGATGACATTGGATTGTACAGAGATGATGTTATAACAAATTCTACAAACTTTAAAATTGATAAAATTAGAAAACTATTATACAAGGAATTTTAATTCCTGTATTTGAAAATTACTGTAAATACTAAATTGATAAAATTGAACTTCCTTGATGTAACATTAGATTTAATGAAAATGGGCACAACAGAAAAACAGAAAGAGAAAAATCATTTGGTATACACCCCCATACATCCAAATGTTAGAAAATAAATTAGGACAAAAATTCCATGCATTAATTGATAAACATTTTCCTAGAGACAGTACAATTTTTAATAAAGACCCCTTAAATTAAGTTAATGTTGTAGTGAAAACTTAGAAATGATTATTAAGAAACATAATGCTAATATCTTGAGTAAACATTTAGATCAAAATCAAAAAAATCTAGATCCTAAAATAAAAAAAAAATGAAGATAAAGAAAAAAACATTATGTAACTGTAATTGGTTTATCAATGCAATATTTTATCTACTGAAGATCCAGACATAGTTAGAATCTACATTGGATGAACAAAACATGATTTCAAAAGACGTTGGAACTAACATTAAATGTCTTTTAATAAATACAAAAATCAAACGTCCCTATCTAAATATTTTTGGCACTTAAAAGAAACCAATAAAACACCAACAGCTAAATGGAAAATAATAAAAAAAGCTAAAGCTTGTAGGTCATTAAAACCCTATGTCCTTTGAGCATACATGAAAAATTATACATTAATAAGTTTCTGAAAAATAAAACTTCATCAAAAAAATGAATTAGATATATTGCATATTTATAAATGATCTTTAATAATTTTCTAAATACGGGACGGGAAGACCTCTCCTATATGAAACTAACAATATGTCTCCCATCACGCTAGTGTAAAGGGACAGTAAGTATTTGGATCGTATTTAACATACGGCACTCTTTGCCAAAGGCTTTGGTCGCAACTCTGGAAAATCTTATTCGCCTGACGGGACACGAAACAGAAACATTTCTTTATTTAGTTTTATTCAATGTTTCGCTAAATTTTACTTTAATAATAAGTGAATCCCAACATCTTTTCTATTAATCGAAGAGAATGAAAATCTCTTACATAGAATTCCATCAGCCATCCAAAATAGCAATAGCAGAAATAAGAAACGAAACCACCATTTTGTCAGACTTAAAACTTTACAGTGTACATGTATTGGATATTGACGGATTGGAATATTTCAAGAGCTTTCCTATATTTACGATCCTAAGAGAACTAGAAGAATTACCAATATATGATATCGTGTTGATGGCAAACAGAGAAAGACCAGGAATGGTGTCCCTTGACGTGGCTGGATATCAATATTGACCTCTTCCGGTAGTTCTTGTAGTCAAGTCAATATCAATATGTATCGATTTCTGTAATGCACGGTGGGTGTCCGTGGGTGGAGTAATGGATATCGGCTCGGAATGAGAAATCGAGGAACCGAGTTCGAATTCCAGTCGAGTTACATTCACTTGCATGCAAATATCCTTGGGAAAGGTATGAATACATCTCTTCTCCCCACTTTAGCTATGGGTTAAATAGTAGGACAGATTGGGTTCTATAGCCTTGGTTGGCAACCTACTACCGAAAGATCTGCCGATGGAAAAAGGCATGATCGCCCAAGCGTGTATAACGTATTTCACTTGACTGACTGACTGAATGTACGACTGATCATCTCTGGCGATGTCCCGAGAACCTAGAAAGCCCGAAGAGGATTGAATCTTTTGGTCAAGTAAAAATACAAAAGGAGATTATTCCCACAAGATCTCATAGAAAAGAAAAAGAAATCAAAAATGTCATCAATGTATAGAAGTTTCAAATGTGGTTGTTTTTCTGGTTACTCATAAAAAGTATTGCCAGAGCAATGATTTTGAAAGCTTGTTTCACTAGAACTATTACAACTAAGTAGTGTTTTCGATCTGGGTCCGCTTTACTTTCAGCCTTGTGCCACATATAAGCTGAGATTAGAAAATCACCATAAGACTTGTAAACGGAGTAGAAATATTCTTGGAGTAATGTGACCAAATTGCCACTTTTTCAAAGAGAAACTTTTTTTTTTCTTCCAATCTCGTTACATAGATAACTTATAAGTCAGTTACACTGAAGCAGTCATTCCTCATCAGATGACCGTAGCATCGACTCTAATCAATACTGTGGGTTGCTCACATCGTATGAGATTAAGGAAAGTTTGTTGAATCAATTCTCATCAATCGAAGACTTATTTATGACAGCATCGGTAAGAACGTAACTAAACAGTTTCCTTTGATTCATTTCTTAATTACATGGTAAGCTGGGCAGTTATCTGTTGATAAAGGAATCCCTAATTTAGATACGACTTGAAGCTGGTGCCATCTTTGGATTGACCAATGATAGCCGGCCTCGATAATAATTACTCGATGATCTGATAGTTCAGATTCTCTTGAGTTATGGAGAGTTTTGAAATAATTGTAAGATTTAATAGGATTCGATTTTATTTAAATATCATAAAATGACGATATGTAGTTGGAGTAAAAAGCATTTCAAACAAGATTAAGGAAAATACTAATTAAACAATTGGCAATGCTTCCTTAAAGAAATTCGAATTCTATTAAATCTAATACGACTAATGTAAACATGCAAAATGCCGGTGTATTGGCGTTGGGAGAAGAAATATATCTGTGAGTAAATTTAGACGACGTGTTAGACTTCGTGGATTAATTGAACACCCCCACCCTCACCAAGACAATTAAAGATTTTTATTTCGATTCACTCCCATTATTTGTTGATCTAGGAATATGGATTAAATGCAAAATGGAATTAAGACGAAAGAAATACTTGCACCCCACAAGAAAAAATGATAATGGAGTTAACAAGAATAACTCACCAGCAAGATCGAAATTACAGAGAACCAATATAATTTACGAATTCATTCGACCTTTAAGGAATTTTATTCCTGATCAGGCCACATTCATAATATATTATATTGGATATACTACAACATGCCTAACAAGAATACTCACGTTACATATCTCTGACCATAGCTCAATTAGGTTTCATTTAAATACACAGGATGGCCTGACAATTGCGTTTATCATGAAACAGACTGTCACCTCTGAGCGTTGATTTTAATGTCAACTTTTAGGCATATATATATATATATATAATTATATATATATATATATATATATATATATATATATATATATATATAATTGAACATTGAAGTCAACACTAAGAGGTGATATAGGTCTTTCATTCTGGACGCAATCCAGGCCGCCTGACGGTTGCGTCCAGCATAAAACAGCCTGTCACCTTTGACTTTAATCTTCACTTTTATATTTATATTTACATACGCTCTATCTCTGATATTGGTCACTTTATCCCATAAATATACCACACCTTAAAACTATATATATATATATATATATATATATATATATATATATTACATTCTTTTCATTATTCGGACTTTTATCCTAATCTTCATTGCCATATCCACAACGTTTCGGGCTTTGTACGGTCCGGCCTTCTTCAGGTGATTGGAATTTCGAACGGAACCCTTGTTCTAGTTCCACATGCCGAATAACAATGCAAATAATGTAAATAATGTAAGTAATCATAATACCTCATCCAAGAATCAAACCTGTATCCCACACGGAACCGTCATATAGCCTGACGTGCTATACCAGTTTAGCGACGAAGGAGCGTCTGTTTAGCAAGATTGATTTTACTCCTTTTAAACTATAAGCTTCCCTTTATTTCCCTCGAACGTTCATATCTGTTCAAAGCGTTTCTTCACGCAATCAAATGATGCCATTCACTACGAAATGGACTTAAATTAATGATCTATTATAAAAAAAATTAAAACTGCAAACCACTTAATCAGTACGTTACATCTCTCTGACATAGCTCAGTTAGGTGTCATTTAAATACACACTGAGACATACCAAACCCTCTCCGTAACATACTCGTTGATAATACAAATATAATAGACTCATCCACATGTAAAAAAAAGGATAAATATAATGGAAGCATTATTAATAAAAAAAAAAGAAATAATATCTACTATGAACACGGCTACAATATGCTGACCATGTTTGTAAAAATAAAACATTGCTATAATTCTACATACATAAATAAAATAATCCATACATACTGTAAAAATAAAAATCGTCCTGATAATGTCTAAAAGTATAGCTGAAAGCGCTCAGACATACAAAACATTTGGATAATTTCTACAAAAAATATAACACGAAAATGAAACAAATTTAACTGCTGTACTTTGTCAGTCGTTTTTAATTAAAATTTATATATATATATATATATATATATATATATATATATATATATATATATATGACAACAGTTTTGGAGAAAAAAACATAGAAGTTTGAAAACGTGAAAAAGAAAGAGAAAAACAAAAGATAATATAAATAAGTAAAATCGGAAAGTATAAAAGCCAAAGAAAAACACAGACTGTTTCGCCTTTTTGTCGTTTTTTTTTATTCTAGAACAAACCTTTGTTTGATGAATGGTTTACGCAAGAGGATATCTAAATCTGGAATCAACGACCTGTACGACCACGAACTCATTAATGACGTTGTCTAAAATCAAAATAAGGTATTACTCTGTAGTTGATAAGATTGCAAAAAGCACCCTCTAGCATGGGCACCTTCCAGAGACTGATTCGAACATACCCTGCTCCAAATGTAACCATCAATAACAAGCAATAGCCAAAAAGTATCTCTGTAGTTGAACAAGCATCTTAATGAACGTAAGATTCCATCATGATAACGCTCGCGAGTAATATTCTTCAGTAACAGCTTGACTGGAAAGCTTTGACGCATATTCATAAATGATTGCATTTATCAGATTACCATTTAAATAGGTCATTAAAAAGTTCTCTAAATAAAAATCCTTGGGAGACTGGAAAAGCCAACTAGAGCATTTCTTCGGTGAGAGAGAAATAAAACGTTCTGGTAGGATGAAATTGTTTGACGAATGGCAGAAGACAATATCACGGTAAATATGTTGCCCAATATCGAAAATGAAAAAATGTCATTTCTTTTTATCTAATTCCTAGAAAATTTTTATGATCTGCAATGGAAGAGATTTCTCGACGATGTGAGCTGTCTTCCGGCGGAAGGAAGACATTATGAAATCTTAAAATAAAGCGGCATTGCAACACGAAACAGGATTTTTTTTCTTTCTTGACATTATTAAAACATGATTAGAACAATGATTCATTAACTTTCAGGTAGTATTGTTAGCTTTTATTTACAAAGACGTAGTAGCCATTTTCAGGAAGGCAATAGATAGATAGATAGATAGATAGATAGATAGATAGATAGAGATATGAACAGAACAGAGATGAGATAGATTTGGACTGAAATAGATAGATAGATAGATAGATAGATAGATAGATATGAACAGACTGAGATAGTTATGGACAGACTGAAATAGATAGATAGATAGATAGATAGATAGATAGATAGATAGATAGATAGATAATTTTTTTATGATAATTTTTTTTATGAATTATTCCTATGTATTTTTGTTATTACTGCTGTCGAAGTCGTCAATCGAGATATGTTTTTTGTTATTTTTATCATATCACCGCAAGTGAAGAGATAAAACCACTATGATGCAAATGGTTACTGAGAGTGAAAGAAATTGACAAAACGTTATTGAGGAGAGAGGAAAATAAAAGAACATGATTCAAAAAGACAAAAGATGGCGATTGGCGTTGGATTTACATCTTGAAAATCATAGCTGATAGGAAAGGAAGAATCCAGAAAAGAGTTCCACAAGCGAGAATCACGAGTGAAGAAACCATTCACACGTTAACCTAACGTCGCCATCATCATCATGTAATCACCTCCAATCAAAATAAAACATATTCTTTAATGTTGCAAAAACTTTCCCTGTTAGCTGGACATTAAGCAGTATGTATTGGAAAATAAAAATTCACTTCCGGCGATATTTGAATTGACAAATCATATTCTTGGATATATCCAAAATAAAAACAGATTCTTGTTGATATGGCCTAACCCAGTGGTTTCCAAACAGTGTGGCGTCCCTCATAGGTGCGGTGGAAGAGAATAGCAAGTGAGGCTGGGGAGGATAGCAGGTGACGCGGAAGAGGATAGCAGGTGAGGCGGAAGAGGATAGCAGGTGAGGCGGAAGAGAATAGTAGGTGAAACGGAAGAGGATAGCAGGTGAGGCGGAAGAGGATAGCAGGTGAGGTGGGAGAAGATAGCAGGTGAGGCGGGAGAGGATAGCGGGTGAGTCAGAAAAGGATAGCAGGTGAGTCAGGAAAAGGATAGCAGGTGAGGCGGAAGAGGATAGCAAGTGAGGCGGAATGATTAAAAGAAAATCAAACATTTAGAAACGGTTTTAAAAAAATTAATGTGCCAAAAATAAATATAATTTCAAAATTTTAAATATTATTATGTATTACTTGTAATTGCAAGCATAAGTCACAGTATAAACAGTTATAAATAGTTATTGACCGATTTTATCATTGTGATATTTTTGTATTATATCAAGTATTAAGAATATATTAACTAGGGTCTGCAAATTGGAGGAGAGAGTTATCAATGATAATGTTCTGACTTTGAATTCACAGTTATCTCATTAAATCTTTGTTTTTTTTTATTTTAACTTTAATTTTTAATCACATATTTTTTTTTAAATGTACATTTTATCATACAAAATCTTTTTAATGACGACGTGACCATCGTATAGGAATTGATGTGTCATTATATTATGTTTATTTATTGCTCTTCCCTTTTTTATCAGTGTATGTCAGTGAGAGTAAAAAAAATGGCTGAGTACGCGCATGCGCACATACAAAGACATCAACATCGCCAATTTGAGATGAAGAAATTTTAATGCTTGAACGCGAAATGCTTTCCTATTTTGTGAAAGAAAAAATCGTTTCTTTATTTTGATCCTTTCTCCTTTGTTTCCTTAATTTCATCGATCGTATTAGCGCCTTTATTCCGATTTTCGATAATCATCTTAATTGAAAAAATACGAACTGCTCCCTTCAATCTCTCTCTCTCCACTCCTTCTCTGTTATTATACACTATCACTTTTCCCTCTCTATCATCTTTTCTCCGTTGCTCTCTCTCTCTCTCTCTCTCGATATCCTCTCCCACCTTCTATATCTCCCACTCTTAACGACTTTCACTCCCTCTCTCGCTATTACCCTGTCCTTCCTTCTCAATATCACCCTATCTCTCCTTCCCGTATCACTGTATAACCCCGATCTGTCTCTAGCAGTTACTTCTTTTACTTCTTCAGTTTCCTGAACGTCAATTCTTTCCTCGAAATAACGGAATTGCTGCCGTGCCAAAAGATTTTTTTTTTATCTGATAAACGCATATTGTTCTTTACTCAAACTTCTTTTCTTCCAGCCTTTCACACCCTGAAACCCTAACTGATCAGTCTTGTACTTGACTTGTAAATTACGTGAAACCAATAACAGATTAATATCAACAAATCTAAATGATTGTAATACAGATCAGAATACAATAAAGTCAGGCGTTCGATGTTCAAGTAACATTTGCGGCAGGAATATCCGTAAATTAAAAATCGAAAATCGATCATAAATAAAAGAAATGCTTTTCAGACCAGAATCTAGATATTTTTATCTTCTGAATGTTAAAACAATAAGAAAAGAAATTTGAGAATTTTCCCGTCAATGCCGTATCGTCTCCAACTTTGAATAAAATCTTCAGTTTGCTTCACAAAGTACTTTTCGATGTCCATCCTGAGGTCATAAGTATTCTGTTCAAAACGAGACTACGTGATACCTACCTTTACTTTCAAAATAACATTTTTTTTCAGCAAAATTTGCATTTCAGCTAAGCAACAGCTTGCAGCGTAGTCAACTTCGGCGCCATCTGGCGGTGCTTGAAAACTGCAAAAATTGAATTTCAAATTTTGTGGTCGACAAACGAGAGATTTGCGTAACATTATAGTCCCAGCCATCTCACACAGTCTATTAATAAATATAAGAATTATATATATATATATATATATATATATATATATATATATATATATATATATTAGTGAGACCACCACGTACTTTCCTCTTTTTTAACCTGCCATTTTCCAAAATAAAACGTGATTAGTACTGATATTGATATTGACTAAAGACAGCATAATACTGATAATTAAACACTAGACATATCGTGTCTGCTATATCAAAAGTTATTAAACCTTTAAACAATATCCAAGTAATATTTAAATAAACGTAATATTTAAATAAACGTATTTAATATTTAAATAAATGTAAGTAATATTTAAATAGACGTAATATTTAAATAAATATAAGTAATATTTAAATAGACTTTTAATATTTAAATAAGTAATATTTTAAATAATATTTAAATAAAATGTAATATTTAAATAAATATAAGTAATATTTAAATAAATATAAGTAATATTTCAATAAAGGTAAGTAATATTTAAATAAATTTAAATAATTTTAAATTTTTTTATTTAAATAAAAATAAGTAATATTTAAATAAATGTAATATTTAAATAAATATAAGTAATATTTAAATAAAGGTAAAAGTAAGTAATATTTAAATAATATTTAAATAAAATGTTCTATTTTTAAATAAATGTAATATTGAAATTTAAATAAAGACGTAATATTTTAAATAAATATAAGTATTTAAAAATATTTAAATAAATATAAGTAATATTTAAATAAATATACAGTGAAATGTATTCAAAAATTAATACATAAATTCAGCCCCATAATGTATCAACCGACATACTTTCTTTTTTATCAATTTTTTTTTCAGGACTTGGTCTATTGTGGCTCTCTACAATTTCCTATCCTTTGTAGGTCTAAGCAGTTTTTGTCCCCTTAATCATCCCTTTACTCATCCTAATCTTTAACCTGCCATCCATTTACACAAGATCGATATTTCCCTCAGCTTTTCTTCCCTGTACTGTGGGTGTCAAATTCCTCAAATCCTCTTTCTTTATTACGCGTGCCAGATATTTGTATAGATATATACAGAGGAGACACGGGAATCAAAACTGCATGGTGACTGTCAATTTCAGATCTTAAAAATTACACTAAAACATGAAACTGACAGCGCTATGCAGTGTTGATTCCTACCCGCATTATCTTTATCTATATACACTCTATTCCTGATATTGAGCACTATTTTCCTATGAATATAGCACATTTTAGAATCAATTTATATATATATATATATATATATATATATATATATATATATATATATAAGCAAGTGTAAATGGATATAAATTTTACAGAATGAATAATTTTGAAAAAACAAACAAAAACTTTTAAATGTAGTTAAAATGAAAAAAATGTCGACGTCCGACGTTTGGTTTAATAAACCTTTTTCAAGACAATATTCATCAAAATTTTTAAGTCACGGCGTGACAATGTTAGACGGAAGGCTGATCATTTTAAAAATTTTCAGTTATCTGTTCTGAATAAGACTTGTGTTTTTATGTCCATCGTATTTGTCATATTGAACTAAATTGTATTTTGATGAATATTGTCTTGAAAAAGGTTTATTAAACCGAAACGTCGGACGTCGACATTTCTTTCATTTTAACTACATTTAAGGATTTTTGTTTGTTTTTTCAAAATTTCTTCATTTTTCTATATATATATATATATATATATAAAGACATTTTTATGTTTATACATTCTTTTTATAGATACAAATATTTAAGTAAATGCTCTGTTTATAATAAACAGTATAAAACATTTACTGGTCTGAATGTCCGAGAAATTTTCACAAAAAATATTTAGCCTCCGACAGGATTCGAACCTGTATCCTATACGGAACCTGTCGAAGGACGAATATTTTCTGTAAAAATTTCTCCGACATTCAGGCTGGTAAATGTTGTTTAATACTGTTTATTATAAACAGAGCATTTACTTAAATATTTGTAACTATAATAAGAATGTATAAACATAAAATGTCTTAAAATAATTGTCGGACTTTGTCCATTTCATAATGTGTGACGTCATATATATATATATATATATATATATATATATATATATGTGTGTGTGTGTGTGTGTGTGTGTGTGTGTGTGTGTGTGTGTGTGTGTGTGTGTGTGTGTCAAGATGGATAGAAAACCAAACGCCAAAACGTTTAAGATGCACCCTTCCTTCAACCACCGCCAAGCATAATGAAACAAATTTCGTTCTCCATTGCCCGCAGATTATCCGATCACTTGTTATCCTTCAGCAGAATTCGAAATATATAGATATAGATATTTTTAACAATAAAACCTGACTCTCAATAATATCAGTTATGAACATAGCTATAACCTGCTGGCTGTGTTCGGAAGTTAAAACTTCCTATTGCTATAATTCTACATATTCAGACTAACAAAAGATATCCTTGATAATGGGTAACAGAATAGTCGAAAGCGCTCAAGTTTACAAATCATTTAGACAGTTCTCACACACTCTATGAACCTGAACACAAATCTACTGTGAATGATCTAGCGATTAAAACACTTTCTATACATTTTTGACTTAGTGAATTCTTTTCTCTTTTAATTAGAGTCGCAATTTTTTATGTCAAAATTGTGGTCAGTTTCGTCATGGTGAGCAACTAAAGCGTTTAATGTGTTATTTTTTACAATGTTTCTTTTTTGTTCATTTAATCAGTGATAGAGTAAATTCCTCCTTCAAGGTTTGACTTGTTTTGTTTCGTATTGCTTAAGTCTTTTATTGTTTTAAATGTAGTTGTGACAAATTTTATGTTGAGTTTAAATATATTCTTTTCAATTGTAGTTTTGATAGAGTTAGTGGATAGAACAATATTTTTTTTCATTGGATTTGTCAGGAGGGGCCACTTTTTTTTCTATTTTGAAATATTTTATGAACCTTGTGTTTCGCATTGAATATGAAATAAGGTATTGGAGGGTATTGAATGTGTTTTCAATATATTTCGCGTCTTTGTGTAAATATTGAGGGCTGCAAATTTTGAGTGCTCTTAAGTAGAAATTGATGATTATTCCGTGTTTTATTTGTTGTTATGATGAGAACAGAAATTTTTATTAGTTGATTTTCGTTAGACACTAAGTTTTAAGCTGCTGTCTGTTCTGTGTCGAATGATGTCTAGGAAAGGCAAAGTATTATTTTCTTTCATTTCGTATGTAAATTCTATTGTATGTTCAGCTTTGTTTAGTTTATCTACAAGATCAGGTAAATCAGCATCCCCAATACACTATGTCATAATTCAATATTTCCTGTGAGTGCCAAATTCTCCAAGCCTTTTTTTCTTATTATGTATCCCAGAAATTCCAACGATTTCTTTCTGATTCAAATATATTTTTTTATTTCCTTTACTCTTAACACTTCCTCGTTGTTCATCTGTTCCTTGTCTCTTGGGCAAACCGGTGAAAATATTTGTTATAAAACAGAGTTTAAATAAAACCACAAAGATTATGATTTTCATTATTATCATGGCAAGCAATGCGAATCGAACCCCAGACTTCTGCTCTACCAAATATCGACGAAGCATTCTTTAAATTAAGCACACGTTTCACTTGTTGAAACACCCGTACGATCCCCAAAGTTAAGCAATGTCTAGCCTAGTCACCTATCTAGATGGGTGACCGCTTGGGATTAACAAGTGCTGTAAGATTAATCAGTTTTCTACAATTTATCAACATTTTGGAGGTTATTTAATGCACAAAATATGTTGAGATTGTAAGAATTCTTTTGGAGATGGTAATGATTTGAATCGTACAAATCTTCCTAATTAACCCATAGATGGAGGGAGAGAAGAGGTGGATCTTTCCCAAAGTTATTTGCGTATAAGTGAATATAACGAAACCAATTGGAATTGGAACTCGGCTCTCTGGTTAACAACTCTGAGCCATTATCCATTACATCAACCGCATATCCTTGCTTACAGCAACCTGGTATTCTCGAGCGGCCACCCACCTAGGTACTGACCAGAGTCAACGTTGCTTAACTTCAGTGATCGTACGGGAATCTGTGTTTGAACGTGATGTAGGCATAAACCTAGTATTCGGTGTCAATCGAATTTACTATCGATCGTCTGCAAGACTAATCATCTCTTGGTGATAGGTGTCCCCGTAGATATTTACTTTCAGGGCGACATCAGTGAAGACCAACGTCAGTGCAGCAATATTGGTCACAGTATCTAGCATGACAATCATCGCTATGACACACAACCAAGTAGAGGACAGACCCAAAGTCATCTAGGTATTTAAAATGTCATAACATTTCAGATATATTTTGTAATGTTGTGTTTTTTTTTGGCGGGGGGGGGTCGGATTTTAATATTAACAAATAGAAATTTAGCCATAGTAAAATTCAAAATTGAACAAACAATTATCTTGAAATCCTTATTTCTTTGACGATGCAAATGCAATGATAGTCGCTAGTTGGTGATATTGGATCATGATCGAAACTTTTTTTAGTCCAATAGTACAGAAAAAATCTGAGATGTGATTTCAACGTAGAGCCACTGTATATAAAACTCGGGCAACGATGAAGTTTCTTAAGCAAACATTTGGTCACCAGATAATTTCACGAAATTCCGAAATTATATGACCACCACGTTCTCCTAATGGCAGTCTCCAATTGTTTGGTTTCTGGATAATTTAAGGAACATGAAAGAATAACATCTGTGCAAGGATAACTCAAGGGAAACATCTGGACAAGAAATTCGATTGAAGTCAAAATAATTAAGCATAGAGAATTCTGTCAAATGACCGCATCTGTGTCAAATCGAAAATTTCCGCCGTATAATGTTTCATAAATGGAAATATATTTCCACTGTTTGAATTTTCATTCTGTATAAAATATTTCTTGAATAATAAAAGAAAATGTTGAAATTACTGTATTTTTAAATTCCTGGTGGAATTCTGAGACGCCTTAGAAGACACTGGTCTGGTACGAGGTCAGATCAGTGGAGCAACTATATAATAAAGTGGATGACCCGATAAAATGATAACAGATTTGAACCTTCCTTACTTAAAATTCTCATCTCGTATCTAGTATGCAGCTACCGTCGTCGCCATCCAGTTCGACACGTGAACCCTACATTGTCGGCGATGTGAGAGAGACACTTGAAACTGCCTGCGGCACTTTTTGTATATCAATCTGTCCAACATTCTTGTTCTCACGCTTGCAATAGGTGTGAGGTCATGTACTTCTACAATCAGCGGTCGTAAGTAACCACAGGTTAACACTGCACTGTTAATTATTGCTTTTAAGCTTTACTAAGCTTTGTTTTTCCTGGCACAAGGCAGTTAGAGTAGAGCATCTTTTGAAGAATAAACCTTTTACACTAGTAATGGTCTTTCGAAACGATTTCGTTTATTGTCGCTCCAGCGTAGGCGCCCTTATATATCTTCTGTAATAAATCTTGCAAATATATTCCTGTGTATTCCGATTCCGTAGAGCAGACAAAGAAATACTAATTTTTATTCTCCGTTCCTTTTATTCGGAAACGCTGCGATGGTGATGATGTCGTTAAGCGCTTTAGTTTTTATCATCATCATCGTCATGTTCATGTTCGCTGTCGTCGCCGTCGTTGTCATTATCGGCGCTGCTTGCTTTCTGAAGCAAAAAAAAAAAAAGATGTAGAAAGAAACTCAAGGTGAATGACGTCACATCTTTTCCCCCTCACACTATTCTGGAGATGTTCACGTATTATGTGCAACCAGCCAGACAACTTCACTTCCGAGAGTTTTCATCGGAACAGTTTCCTATTAAAAAAAAAAAAAAAAAGTCTCCTTAACATCATCATCATCATCATCATTGTATATTATTATTATTATTATTATTTCAGTAAAGTCTGAGACTGAAACTGTAGAAGTGGTGTTGGTCAAGTCCGTACAAGATGCGTCATTTAATATTAAATGAATTTCCTCACTAGTTCGAAGGCGTGGGGATCAAGTGACAACAAATCTCCTCAAAAATCGAATACTCTCCCTAAAATTAATATTCTGTTCTTTGACTATTTTTAAATGCCATTTCCTCTCAAAATATAGGAATTATTTTTTGACTATCCATACATTTCTTTGCTTTTATTATTTGTTATTGGGAAATATATTAGAGTATTTTCCTATTTATGTCTCCAGATTTCCTTCTCTTAGGGAAAGTAAACGGTACAATCTCGGCTGGGATTTGAACTCGGCCCGCCGATTCCCCTTTCTACGCTGATAACCGCTGTGTCACCGTCAATTTCTAGTTTTTATTTTATTCTTATTCTTATTCTTATTCTTATTAGTAGTAGTAGTAGTATTACTACTGAATCAAGTGATAATATTTTTCTTATTATTACTCATGGGAAGAGAAAAAGAGCAAAGACTAAATTTTATTAGTCGTAGTAGTAGTACTAAGAAAGCATCATGCCAACAAATTGACACTAAGGTATAAATATATAACCCCCAGCATACCCTTCATGACAACCGGTGTGATAAGTGTATACTGGGCACATGCAGCACAGCCAAATGTGCGCGATATAATAAGAGGTTTTGATAAAAGCAGCGCCTAATCTCGCAAGCGGGGTTCCAGTTATAAATGCATTTCCGGTGGAGAGTTATCCTGTCCGTACGAACGGATGGTGTTTCCATGTCTCCAGATAGGTCCAATCCGCCATGTCTGCCTCGTCCTTCAAAACACCTACCAATGATACTCTCCCAATCTTCCCGCTCAGAAGCAAAGACGCACATTATCATCATTATTAATTACCACCATTCTTTAGTACATTATTTCGCACGACCATTACGTATTGCCAATACCTAATAAATAATGAACTATTCCGTTTTGATCGCGTGGAAAGAGGGGAAAGACAGTACTTGATTTCAGTGGGACAGAAAGAAAGAATGAAGTGTCCTGCAATTACCTAATAAATAATGGATTATTCCGTCTTGATTGCGTGTAAAATCAAAAGACATATCAGAGACGCTACTTGGTTTCAATCAAGAAATAAGAGATAAATGAATAAATAAAAGAAAGAAGGGAAGACGCAAGTGCTTTACGCCTGTTTCAGTGAAATGGAAAATGTTTTCAATTTCAAATCTTTTCATTTGTACACCCTTACTTCTTAAAATGACGACCGGCATTCATATTTATGCTTTCACCAAGATTTTCTTAAAGTTGTTAAGCTCAAATATTTAAAGGTGTGATAGGGAAATTTCTATTGATATTTTATTGTTATAGAACTCGCCATGAGCTCATCATTCAATCATTAACTTAACAATTGATATACATAAGAAAATTTTAATAGGAATACCATGAAATTTTCACGAGTATTTCTAGTTATTATTATTATTAGTAGTAGTAGTAGTAGTAGTAGTAGTAGTAGTAGTAGTAGTAACAACAATCACTATTACAAACAGAAGGCGACAGTTCTCAAGACACCGTTGAGGCAGCAAGCAAATAATTATCGGCAAAGTCATACTGCGGGATTCTCTCCATGAAAAATGGTGCTGTGGACTCCCAACCTGAACATACACCGACCAACTAATGGTGGATAGAAATGTGGGAATAGATCAGCGACCAAAAGTATTGGAAGATCGTCAATTATGGAGTAGATTTGTGATGGGTGTCCGACGGAGGCCGACGACGACATGAAATGAGATTTTTATTAACAGTAGTAGTAATAGTAGTAGTATATAAGTAAAGAGAAAAGTGCCGTAGTCGTCATAGTGATAATGGTATAAAATCTGTCCGCAATTATTATTATTATTAATAGATTTTCTGCATTCTAACCCTACCCGGTTGAAATCTTGTTGATAACTTGAATGACAAAAAATTTACAGTGTCACAATTATAAAGTCCCACAGTTTTCACAGTTCTCAGCCGCGGTTCTGATATTTTCGTAATGTTTCGTTTTTATTCGTCTCCACCCTGTGGTCCGTTAATATAGCCAAGTTTTAGATCTGGCAGATCCTTTCTTTTTGGGGGACTATCGGAGTTTTTTGTCCCCCCCTCTATCTCTCTCTCTCTCTCTCTCTCTCTCTCTCTCTCTCTCTCTCTCTCAATTAGTGTTTCTTTGTCTGTTCTACGGAATCAGTATGATCAGACTGAATCTTGGATCAAAGGTACCTTAGACTTTTTATTTCCAAGAACAGCCTCTGAGTTTTGCCGGTACCACTAGCTTACACTAATACATATTCCCTGATATTCTCAACATCTTCATTTAAGTTAATTATTCTCTTCTTATTTGGGGGGGGGATGTTATCAGTTTCTTTTTGTTTTCTATTTTATCACTTTCGAGTGACTCTCCTCCTCTTCCTCCTCTTCTTTCATTCTCCTCCTTTTTATCTTCTTGATTATCGTCATTCTGCTATTTCCTTTTCTTTGTTTTTTCTTTACTAAGTGATATTCTTATTCTTTTCCCTCTTCTTCTTCCTCTTCATCTTCTTCCACTTTTTCTTCCTCTTCTTCCTCTTTCTATTCTTCTTCTACTCCATCTTCTGCTTCCTATTCTTTTTCTTCTTCCTGTTCCTCTTCTTTTTCTTCTTCTTCCTATTCTTCTTCATCTTCTTCCTCTTTTTCTTCCTCTTTCTATTCTTCCTTTTCTCCCTCTTCTTCCTATTCTTTTTCTTCTTCCTGTTCCTCTTCTTTTTCTTCTTCTTCCTGTTCTTCTTCTTCTCTCTCTTCTTCTTCCTATTCTTCTTCATCTTCTTCCTCTTTTTCTTCCTTTTTCTATTCTTCCTTTTCTCTCTCTTCTTCTTTTTCTTCTTCATCTTCTTCATCTTTTTCTTCCTTTTTCTATTCTTCCTCTTCTCCCTCTTCTCCCTCTTCTTCCTATTCTTCTTTTTCTTCTCCCGCTTCTTCCGATTCCTCTTCTCCTTCCTCTTCGTATTCTTCTTCTACTTCCTTTTCTTCCTCTTCCGATTCTTCTTCTCCCTCTTCTTCTTCCTCTTCTTCTTCTTCTTCTTCTTCCAGTTCTTCTTCTTCTTGCTATTGTCTGGATTGGTTACGGCTGCGCATGTGCAAAAGAAGAGAATGCAATCGAAACGAAGTTGCCGAGAAAGAACGAGGTTCTCGCAACAAGCGCGCGAAAATCTCTTCGTTCACGCCTCGATGCATCCAGCTGCGAACCAGCCTACGCCACTCCACCGTTGCCTTCGCCGCCGACGTCTCTGACGATCAATGAACTCTTTCTGCCAGCGCCATTTTATTTATTGGTTTTTGCTTCTTCTTTTTTTTAATCGTTGTTGTTGTTCGCGGTATCAATTTCACTCATTTTCTTTGTTTCATCGCTCTATGTCTTCAGTTCTTTTTAACATAGATTTATATATATATATATATATATATATATATATATATATATATATATATATATATATATATATATATATATATATATATATATATATATATATATATATATATATATATATATATATATATATATATAATATATATATATATTTTATAGGGTTTTGCAATCACGAGTGGGCGACCGGTAATCATCACGGAAAAATGGAAACAGATAACCAAGTTCGAATTCTGGTTAAGGATGCTTGTAATGATTTTGCACTGATAATCTTGGAGAAGGCATGCATCTACATCCCTGCATTGTAAGCCAGTGGTAGGTGTCTTGGAAAAATGATTCCGTCATTAAAATTCGACGATACTGGATGAAAATGGGTGTGCAACCACTTCAAAATAAAACTCTTTCATAAAATCCGTAGAAAGCTTTTACACTCAATGTCAACCAGCTAATCAGATACTGGAACACAAATCAATTTTTAATTTTTAACGTATTATTATTATTATTATTATTCATTTTTTTTTTATTTCTGTTGTATACACATTTCTTTCCGGATCCCAACGAGAGACCAAAGGTCAGAAACGGCTTCATGACATTTTCCACTGATCATTTTTGTAAATGATCACACACATTTTATATAGATAAAGCTCTTCATAAAGTGAGCTGTTTTTGTGAGTACAATATTTTGTATTTCTTTAAGGCATGGGCTACCAATAGGTCTATCGGAACCTTTTCCAATCAGTGCTCCAACTACAACTGGAATTACTGATGTTTTTACTAATTACTAAGTTTTTCAAGATATTCAAAGATACAATCTGCAGGAACTGTCATTTCAATAAGAAGGCATATTCTGTTCTTGTTGTCTTTGATTGCGATGTCTTGACTGTTAGCATTGATTGTTCTTTCTGTGTGTATTATGAAGTCCCATAAAAATTGTTACAAGTCCTATCATTGTAACCGGGTCTGGTTGATGTTTATACCACTTTCTTGCAGTTTACTTCCTTTAAAATTTTACATATTTTTCAATGCAAAATTTCACTGACTCTATCATACTAAGTTTTATATTCAGTGGTTGCTAACACTGTCTAACCTGATAGAAGATGGCCAATTGTTTCGGCATATTTATCACAGAATCTGAATTTCGGGTTAACACAATTTTTCAGTATGTTTAGGCAAGGCCTCTCATCAGGAGGTTTTGAGGAGCGTGGAACCACATCTTAATTGCTGGTGTTCCCCAGGTCCACCCTGACCCGGGTTGGTAGCAACTGTTAGGGTCCCAGCTCTGGGTAAATAGCTACCAAAACTGGGGTCAAAACACTATGAAAGTGTAACAATAGGTTTTAACATTAGCAATACATTTTTATAAAAATTATTACCAGCAATACATTTTTACAAAAATATATTACCAGAAATAAAAATCTTGTCGGCATTAAATAACCCATTGAGGTGTTGATATGTCGTGAAACAAAACAAAACAAACAAATCAGTATGTCTAGTAATTTCTAATTAGCGAGCATGGGTCCTGTGCAGCAAGAATAAAAGCTTAGTTTTCAGCTTCTAATCTTCTCAACGTAACAACTAAAGCGTAAAGGGTTTGTCTACATCAGCTTGTTAGGTACGGGCAGAGCATTGACATGAAAACCGGCGTCTAAATCGGCGGTGATTTTTATTGTTGACCTGGCAAAATCTGGTTTGCTGTTCTTGATAAGGTTTGGCACAAAGCTGAAGTCAGACTAACCTTTTCGTGTGATTTTTTAGATAATCCTCTTCGTGGCCTCTTTTATATCAGTTCTGTCTTTGTCTCTTCTGCCCAACGGCGTCTCTTCTTTTTATTATTGAATTGGCAAAATCTGGCATTCGTATTTATGGGCATAATTTTGAATAATTCCCTTCTCCCAGCCTCTCACTAAACCTCATCAGTGAGCGTGAGTGACTTATCCACCCCACTCCTGTCTTGAATCAACCGACCAGGAGAATCAACTTCAAATTCCTTGTTTACGAAAATGAAGTTTTCGCTTTACAACCTGCACTAGCAGCTGTGTGTCAATCAACATTGTCCTTTAAGTCTGGTCACTTTTCTATTGTTCAAACTGCTCGACATACAATTCAAATCGTTTATGTGGGAATTAAATCATCAATTCTTCCCACGGGCTTTCGGTATTAACCCTTCTCGTTTCAATGTTTCTCAGCACATAACACTTAAAACTTTCTTCCGTTTTACTGCGGCAACTACAAATAGTATCATACACACACACTTGAAATTCCCTTTTGAATTTGTTGGCTTCCTTTATTACGGAATAAAGTTTCTTATTTTTTTCATGTTCTTTGACACAAATCATCATCATTTTTCTGTAGTTTCCTGATTATTATTATTATTATTATTACTATTATTATATGAATTAAGCACATCTTATTTGAGGAATGTATTAGTTAAAATATTAATCCCGCTTGACTTTTGTTTTTTGTTTTTAAAGCTGGAGAATGAATACACAGTTAAATGTCACCTGTATTCATTATTCATTTAACAAGTGTTGAAAGAAAGAAAGAAAGAAAGAAAGAAAGAAAGAAAGAAAGAAAGAAAACGTCAGCGGACATGATACTAATGCAACACTGAATGTTGTTTCTATTCAAATTAGACAAAACAGTAGCAGAAGCGAAGAAGATTCTTGGTAAAGTCTGTCGTGATAATTTGGTTGGAAGCATTACATTAGTAAAGTTTGAAAAAGTTGTATTTGTCTTGGGCAAACCATGCAGCAGTAAAGAAGAAGTCGAAATGCAAAATATTTTGGTTGATGAACACATTCAGTCTATGTTGCAATTAGATGAAAACTTTGGCATCAATCACTCGAGATTTGTATGATGAAGAATCAAAATGTGTGAAAATACCATCCAAATGAATTGTCAGAATGAAACATTGGACAGCGTCTTCTTCTCGCCTAGGTTTTTCTTCTTGTCAAGCATAAAAAAAAAACTTCTGGAAGATGTGCATTCGAGAAGAACGGTTTCTTCAATACGGTCAATCCGAAGCGTCAAAAATCATTGGACGATCCATGACATCTTTCAACACCGACAACAAAGCCTAACATTTGGGGGGTGGGGGAATATGAAAGGCGTCGTTGTTGTCGTCGTTGTAGACGCTCTTTTCAAATGAAGTCGTTTGAGTCCTCTCATAATAAATGGTTTCTCTTATTGTCGATAGACCCACAGAAGGGAACAGCATACATTTCTGCAAGTAAAAGACCTTGGATAGCAGAAGGGGAAGAATATGGGTTGTGTTGTCTTCGGCAGCGTTTCTCTGCCAGTTGGACCAAAATCTTGCTTCTACGCTTTTAAAAACGTTCATTTAGATACGATATCAACTGGCCCGATCACCAACCAACGTTTCTCATTGGCTAGGAAATATTGAGAGTGAATCTAGGGGTCCATGTATTACTGGCAACTAAAAGCCTTTTCACCTAACTCCATGTCACTGAAGAAATCGGATGGTAGGAGTCAATTCTCGGGGATGGGGTGACATATAACGTAATGTAGCTGTCGATCGACAAACATTTCTTTGTTAGTCGTTGATTGAGAACGGCTCTGAATTTCAACGTGACACCCTCCCCCCCCAACCAATGTAACCTGAGGATTATTTGTAGGCAAGACATGTGGAATCATTCAAGAGTCCGTAAATGGCGACGGTATCGTTCCCAAGGACGGAATGTTAGGAACGACGCCGGAAATCCTCTGTATGATCAAGATATATGTAGATGTTGGCATTCATGAGACATGCATTCCCCACATAAACCCAGTGGGAGGATGAAGTTTCTGAAAGGCGTATGGCCTTAAGAATTTCTGAAGCTTGGAGAAACCGTTGCTGCAGAATGTTGGAGTCATCATCTTCGAGACCGCTGCAATTTAAAAAAAAATGCAATTTACAGGGGAGGTAAGCCGGAAACTCACACTTCAGTATGACAACGCCCGTCCACACGATGCATTATTGACCAAAAAATTATTCGGACTATTTTCCTCATCTTTGTCGCCATATTTATCACAACGTTTCGGTCGTTGTACGCTCCGGTCTTCTTCAGGTGGTTGGAAAGTCGAACTGAACCCTTTGTTTCGCTCACTGGAGTAGACTGTTCTAATTCCACGCGCCATGTTTAATAGATGTCAGTTATCAGTTATCTCCTGTTAATTTCCCTCTCCAAGTTCTCAAGGACACGTGGCACAGTGGATAAAGGCGTTAGTTAGATCCAGTGACAGGACCCAAATAAATCATATAAATAATACATAATAAAATAATAAGATAATACATTATATAAAATTATACTTACTAGATAGAGTATATTATTTACATTATTCGGACTATTCTCATCATTTTTGCCATATTCATTACAACGTTTCGGCCTTTCAGTACCTGTCTATATTTCTGAGATGAGGTATTATGTACACTATTTACAATATTCGGACTATTGACAGAGAAATGACGATCTTCCAGATTTCGCAACTGACAGCTCGTGACCGTCCTTGTCAATAATTCTCTCTAATTCCTTCTTAGCCTTTGAGGAAAAGTGGCAGTTCTATTTTCCCATCGGCTCAGTACAGAAAGTAACAAATCCCTAAAAGATAGAATAAAATTTTCAATAACCCTTTTTAGTGTAGTTTTTAGTTACAGAGAATCCTTGGCCAGCTGTTGATCAGCGCTCTCGCATTAAAATCAAGACATCAAAATCAAGATAATAAAAACCTTGCGACTGATCTCTAATCTGAACTATCTCTAACAGTTCAATGGGGAAAACTGGCTTGTAACTTTCAATAGGTTAAAAACCAAACTAGTATTGTGTCATCATCACTGTCCATACACTACGTTTTCTCCAGTCACGATGAACAGTCACATCCCCAGTGTGGTTTCATGTTTTGGACATCTATTGGGTCATAAGTTCAATCCGCACCTCAAGTGGAAACATACCGTAATCTTTTGTGTATAGATCGCTTTGGAGTATAAAACGCAGTTTTAAAAATGCAGAGAAATTCCAGGAAAATAAAGCTTATTTTCAAGTATAAAACGTACGTGATCTTAGAGCAAAGTAAATGATCAAATCTTGTGAAAAAGGAAGAGAAAAAAAATGGAAAAGTTAAATTTTGTTTACTTGTGTGATTCATAATTATTACAAAACCTAATAATGACTCTTGGTGTAGTATAGCTGGACACTCTTATTCGAGGATACCCGTCTATTAGGGTGGCTAGCCAATCCATATTGCAGACGCTTTCTCAGGCGCATTTGTGTTTATTCAACAGCCACCTGTGGTTGAGCAGACCTTAGTTACAGTTTCTGGGAAAGAGCGTATTATCTAGCGTGATCACCAATTTGAACAAGGCCAGCACACTCAAGCCCTCGGTCACGGTGACTTGTAACTTTGTACTAGCACTTACAAGGCTTGGGTCAAACCGTGGTATGGTTTTCAGGCACTTTCCAAAAGTGCCGCACGCTGGGATCAACCCCTCCAGTCGGATAACTTCAGGAAGATTCCTTACTGACAAATCGACCATGGTGAGATTTGAACCTAGGTCTCATAGTCAGAACCCAAACATTCTAACCACTCGGCTACATGCCCAATCATTACGAAAACGTGATACTGACTCTTGGGATATAAGACGACTAAATCGCCAATACACATTGAGTAGGTCAATCGAAATAGAATTGAATAAATATTAAATTATTGGTGTCTTTTAGTTTTAATAATTTCTTACAATCTGAGGTATTTATTTCGAATTATTTGTGGAGTCCTGAAAAGTATTGTTTATAAGGAATTCAGGTCATTTTCTTGTGCTGATGAGAGTAGAAGTTTCTCCTCCTCTTCGAAACCTTCAAACCCGCCTTCATTGTCGGACCTGTAGAACTGGTCGAATTATGTCGCTGTCAGGTTGGGATACAAAAATGTGTTATCGTCGGCGAGATCGTCGGCGAGATCGTCGGCGTCGTCATTTTCTTGTGGTACATCTGTAGACCGCCGCTTCTGTATGAATTCCTCGTACAGGATGTCATCTTTGCTGCCATCGAGGTGCAGCATTTCCTGAAGTCTTTGACAATAATAGTGGCGTCCAACTCTTCTCAGGTGTCAACGATCCACTTTCAGATGTCTTCAAGCTATAGATTTCTAAATCTGCCTCCCGATGTGTAGGTTTGATTTATTTTCCTTTCTTGCAATATGCCATTAAATACATATTATCTCTCCGGTAAACAAATAAATCCAATTTAACCCTATTTTCTCCGTTTTGAGTTCTGGAAAACGTGACTGAGTTCTAAACTAAAGTATAAGACGTAAAACAATTAAACACGATTTGGGATGAAAAAAAAACTGCGTCTTATACAGACACGCTAAAATGCTGGAAAAACATTTGGTTTCTTCTAACGCCCTAAGAAGTACAGTACGCTTTCTGCTAGTATTCCTCTTTACAAGAATCAGATTAGACTAAAAATGAAATACTGCTACCATATCTAGGCTAATTATATACAATCTTTTCACCTTTGATAAAATTTAGGCGGTCTTGTTGGAGAAAACATTCCCCAATCTGCAGCCTTTTTCACACAGACGATAAAGCGATAACGTTGCACTGTTCCATCGCTATTTCCATAACAAAGGTTCAGATGAGCGCTCCATTCTTCAGACCTTTACAGTTAGGAAATTCCATGATACTTCCACAGATATGAGTCACTCTTTCACTCAGACATTGCTACTTTGGGGAACAGACTCCCGTGTGAATGCTTCAATCGTTATCAAATCAAGGATCAATCGTTTATCTATCCTCCTTATCCTTATAATCTTCCCTTTAATTCATATCACGCACCTCAATCATATAACCATTTTAACGGTAACTCTCTACCTTGAGTCCTTCTCAAGATTTGTTTTGATTGAATTCTGGTATAAAATATGTTAGAATAGTTTTCTGAAGTCTTTGTTAGGTGTGCAAATTTCCTTTCCTTTATTATGAAAAATAAAAATAAAAAATAATACTATATTCTTTTTTATCTTTCCAGGGAAGTGCTATTCTTTTAATCTGAGTGAGAAAATTGTCAATATTATTCAATAGTTTCTTCGGATTATTTTCTTCATATTAGATGTTATAGTTACATTTCTTGTATCCTTCGATGTTCTTCCAATGTCTGTAGTGGTTGGCTCGACCCGAACTCTTTATTCAATCAAAGGAGGTAAATGGTTCAAAGATTCTGTCATATGTAGACTGTGGAAAAGTAGAAAAGCAACATTGTAAGAATGAATGATGTATAAAGAATTGATACGAGTTATCTCCCTTAGTATAAACAGCAGAATGGGGACAATCTATCCAAGTGGGTTGAATAAAAATCTCAGTTTGAATTTCTCAGAAAAGATACCAATTAATAAAGGCTCCTGAAAAACAGCGGAAGTCAAAACTATTCGTTGCTTTCTTCTGCGGTTGAAGAGTTATATATCAACGGTTCAGTCTTGCTATGCCAAACATATCAGAGCGTCGCCAACTAAGGCTGTCTGATAAATCATTAATTGTGTCCTAATTATCGATGGTACGCTTCATGAGTGTCATGACAACACGCGGCGGCACATTCTCCGTTCCGGATTAAACTGGTTTCTTCTGTTGGCTTTGCAAAGCATAATATACATTATTCCGAATCGAAACCGCTTCAAGAGACTACACTGAATCAATTTAAAAGTTTTAAGTCCCTTTTTGGAACATATAAAGGGACAGTACTTATTTATTTATGTATGCCAGCACGTAACAATTTCCATGCTAAGACATGACGTCAGTGGAAGGGGTGCCAGTAGGCCAGACTAAAACAATGATCATAAGCCAGAACATAATCTCCCCGACTCAATATCACCAGAAAAAAAAAACAACCGTTTACAAAGGTACAATTTAAAATAATTACTATAATCTCAGCTACAGCTTTTATTTATAGCGTTAAGACAAAAGAACAAAGTCTTCCTCGTCCTCCTCGTAATATCATTCTACTTTGGAGGACAAGACTACAGCCTCAGTACGTTAGATGTTGCTTCTGTGGTTCCTGTAGCCGCATATAAATTAGGTTTTTACGGTGTTCTAGTTGCTGACCCCTGTTAATCCAACCGGTTTTGAATTCAGAGCTTTTCAACTAGACTGGTTACCAACCAAGGCTTGAGAGCCCAGTTCAAATTTCGCACAAATATCCATTTTCTTTGATCTTTGGCCATTTCATAGCAATGTACAGACAGTGTAACGGTCGCCAACGACACGGAAAGTGAATTCGATTAGACGTGTTCGAATTCCGACCGAGCACTCAATTTCACACAAATACAATTGAGAAAAGTATAAATCTATCTCTTCTCCCCCCTCTAGCTTGGGTAATATAATATATATTATATATATAATTTACGTTATTCGGACTATTGTCCTCACCTTTGTCGCCATATTTATTACAACGTTTCTCCTTCCGTATCTATCTATCTATTTCTGAGGTGAGGTATTATGTACACTATTTACATTATTCATTCCTCATGTTTGTCGCCACATTTGTTACAACGTCTCGGCCGCTGGAATGTTGAATTTCGTTCTAGTTCCACGTGCCATATTTAATGTCAGTAATCAGTTATCTCCTGCTAATTCTCCTCTGAAAGTTCTCCACTGCCTTAACCGGGTATTGAACTCACACTTTTTGGGTCCTGCCACTGGATCTAACCAACGCTTTTATCCACTGAGCCATGTGTCCTTGAGGACATCTGTGTATGAATTTCAGGGTATTATAAACCTAATATCTTCCTGAAACCATTTATCCCAGTGCTCATATTGCAATTTTTTGCTGTTATCATTTTGTTTTTACCAGAGCTCATATTGCAACTTTTGTTGTTATTATTGCTTTTCGCTGGTACTCCTTATTATTGGTTCCCATATTGTATTTATTTCTATGCTTGGTCGGCTCAGGAGATTTTTGTGGCCTAGTATATGTGCTGATTCCTTAAGTTTACGAAATTTCCAATGGTGTTCCTTGTCCATGATCTCAATCTCTTCCCACAGAGGGAACTAGAACAGTCTATCGCAGTGAGCGAAATAAAGGGTTAAGTTCGACATTTCAGCCACCTGAAGAAGGCCGGAGCGTACAACGTTGTAATAAATATGGCGACAAAGATGAGGACAGTAGTCCGAATAATGTAAATAATGTACATAATACCTCATCTCATATATATATATATATATATATATATATATATATATATATGTGTGTATGTGTATATATATATATATATATATATATATATATATATATATATATATATATATATATATATATATATATATATATATATATATATATATATATATATATATATATATATATATATATATATAATTGTAATGTATTATATATGTAATCTCAAAATAAATGTAATTATTTACTGTCCATCTACTTTTTTGTTTTACCTAAATATATATATATATATATATATATATATATATATATATATATATATATATAATTTTAGCATGTTACATCGCAAACATGGCAAAATCGCTATATAATTGTAGTCGTGTTTCGATGCGTATCAAATGCATCTCATCAGGCGTAAATTCATGGCGAATGAACGATTTTTTTAGATATAAAAACAAAACACAACCGAAAAAAAAGAAAGAAAAAAGTTGGGCGTATAGGGTTTGTGGGCTTTACTCAGATCAACCAATCGAATATGATCTTCGTTAAACAAACTAAATGAAGAAGCAAAAATTATGAATTCATTTTTCATAAATGGGTCATGACCCGTAGGTTTGGCAGTCAATGGGAGCAACAGACGTTAAACAAGAGCAGATGTTAATGGATACATACTTTACACAATAAACAATTTCAATTTCATAAGAAAAAAAAATGATGGAGCGGTAATTTAACAAAATGTTAAACAAGTTATATGCTTTGTGAGCTTCCTACATAATAATTTTTTTATAGTTGATAAACAAATAAGTTCTTTAGATTAAATGATACGAATGTTGGAATTGTACTGTATTATATTGTATTCGTTCTCAAATGGACCTGGATATATATATATATATATATATATATATATATATATATATATATCAGCTATGGGTAAAATAGCAGGACAGACTGGGTTCTATAGCCTTGGATGGCATCTGGTCTAGGAGAAGGACAACTCTGAATTCAAAACCTGCGGAGGGTCGTTTGGAGACACTGTGGCACATAGTGCGCCAAGTCTCTGTATTCGGCCCTTCAAAAAGTGTGGATGGTCCTGCACAAAACCTTCACTACTATAATCAAATCTCATGTGCTGTTGTCGGGCTGTCGGTTTCCTGGGAACTGATCTGTTTGACCCTCATACGTCGAATTCGACCCTCGGAGAATGTTATATATATATATATATATATATATATATATATATAAAGTTAAAATTAATCAACATCAGAAAAAATAGTTGTTTCATAATGAACGCAATTTTCAGTCACGTTTATATTTATATTTGGAATTACGCAAAGATATATCTATTATTGAGCATTTATCCCTAAATTTTTTTATAAAAACTTTATTTCTAAATATATATATATATATATATATAAATTAAATATTTGGTACTTAGTGGAACTGAGCTTCAATAAAATGTTGGCAACTTAAATATAGGCTTAAGTTACATATATATATATTATATATATATATATATATATATATCAATATATATATGTTTGTCTACGTGTGTGTGTGTGTGTGTGTGTGTTTTTCATTAATGTGAAAGTATAAAATTGAAAATTTTCCTGGTATTGTAGTTCTTATTTTATTGTTTTTTTATTTTTTTAAAGTCTAAGAACCATCCATTGCCTCAAGATGGCAATTCTGTTCTTTTTCAGTAAGTTAAATGAACAAATAAATATCGTATATATGAGTAAAAAATGGTTTGTTTTTACATTCCCCAAATAAAAAATTTGCTAAAAGAAGTTTGGTAAAAATAATTTTATATATATTATATATATATTATATATAAATATATATATATATATGTTGTATATATATTTATATATATATATATATATATATATATATATATATATAATTGTCCTTTCCTTTTTAACTTACAACAGAGCGATATCTGAAAAAATGTCAAAATTAAAGAAAAAACAATCAATGCATAGCCGAGTTATTATGAAAAATGGATATTCTCTTGCTAAAAATTGTTACATAAAAATAAAAAAAAATATAAAATAATATTTAAATGAAATTAGAAAAACAACCTCGATTCAAAAAGCCCTTAAAATTTGTTTAATATTCGCAAATCAATTACTACTGAATAGTGATTTCGATATTGACAAACATTCTCCAGGGTGAGGGTTACTATTTGTCCAAATTTATGATTATTGCCCGTATTTTTTAAGGATTTTGTCGTTACCTAATGGTTAATTTTTTTGTCTTATTGGACTAATCATTACAGATTATTATGGCATGCATTTATTATAGAGTTATATTTTGCAACGTAGAAAAATTAATCCTCAATGACGTTGAAAAACTACATCCGGCAAATCCAAGTCTGCTCTGATGGGATTTTAGAGATTTTGAGAAACATGGAACCACTCTTCTTATGGTATGTTGAAAAAAGGTGAAAAAAGCCCTTTCGGGGTAGTAGGCACCTGTTAGTATATGTTAAGAAAAAAAAGTTTTCCCCAAAACAAAGAAAAAAAGATTTTTTTTACCTGAAATTTATAATTTTAAAATATATATTTACAAAGACAAAATTACCAAACAATAAAGTTTTACATAAAAGTATTAAGAACCAACAATACATTTCAAGTGCAAAATGACCAAAAAATATTTTATCTGTCATGAAAGTAATAAAATTGCGTTTAAAAAATATATATAATGAGTTTATAAAAATGTGTTCAAAATATTAAATCAAAAGTATTAAATGACCCATAGAAATGAATATACCGTTATTTTCAAAATCAATTTAAAACCGAACAACTTTTTAAAATCTTTCTAGTTAATTCAAAGTAAAAAGGTTATAAATTTTAAAGGTGTAATGAAAAAATAAATGGGACGTTCTTAGTTAATAAATTAAATACGAGGATATAGAGGAAAGATATGATTGAATTCATATACTGTATCTCATGTATTTTCTAATCTTCGATAACCCACGCGGGTGATGTTCCATTTAGAATTTCAGATTCAGATCAAAAGGCTCTTATCTGATTCTCCTTGGAATTAAAGGACACGAAGATAATTATGAGATGTGGAATTTTGCATTATATTTTGGTGCTGTTTGTCGAATTGAAATATAAAAAATTAAAGAATGGAAAACATCCATTCATTACATTCCATTATAACATTTCCATTAACAGATAATATAAAAAAATTTTTTTTGTAAAAATAATTAAAATAACATTTTATATAATAAAAAATTTTTTTTTTAAATTTCTCCCCTTTCAATTTTCAAAAATTAACTAGGACTTCATTAATTTTACCAGAAAAGAGATAAGATTCAAAATTGATAAGAATATAAAGGATGAGGAGATATATATGGATAGATCAAGGCAATCTATATATTGAACATACATATATCCAGAGAGAGACAGACAGACAGGAACAACAGAGATTGATATATATAGAAACCCTTCCTAGTTGATTTTAATTTACAATTTGTCGTTCAAAATATATTTAGCTGAAGCCAAAAAATTGTGTTAAAAATATTTAGATTTAGGCATTAAATAAGAATAGAGGTGTTGATTAATTTTCTTAAAAAAATTCAATTAAAAGTTAATAATACATATTTATAGTAAAATTTTACAAAATAATTTTATCTATAGTTGAAGGCGTTCAATTGCGTTTAAAAATATATTTCGTCGAAGCCATAAAATTGTATTCAAAATATTTAGATTCCGGTATTAAATAACCCATAGAGATGTTGATATGCCGGTAATCCATAGAGATATTGATATGTCGCTAAACAAAAACGTTTTGGTATCATTAACCTGATGTAATATATTAATGAATTTTCCTACAAAAAAAAAAAAAAAAGGATGGTATTTATATAACGTCTCTTTGTCCTCCTATTTTTTTTTTTTTATATTTTTGTGTTGAAAATTTATACTAAACTTTAAAATAAATTTACCGTATAATTTTGCTTTCAAACATAATAGATGTTCTCCTCCTCTGTAGTTCTTGTCTTTAAGAACCATATGACCACTCGAATTATCTCCATATTAGTCTCTTACTACTATTTGGCAACTAGACCTCACCATTTTACTGTTTAACTAGCTGGATGTAACCAACTGTTCTATTCTAATATTTTCTTTTCTCGCCTGTAGAACTTCCTTAAAACTTAAACTTCTCATATTGAAATAAAAACAGAAAAAGGTTAAATGCAACGTCAATCACCATCTTCTGTCTTCCTAAACTCTGTCCGTTTATTTTCATTTCTAATGTATTCTTCACTAAGGTTTTTTCCAATTGATTTGAGGTGGAATAACCCTCTGCGTTCTAGTGACATTAACGCCTCGTCTGGGGTGAAATGATTTCAAAATCTATCTTTGAATTTATCTATCGCTCTCGGTCTGTTCATATCTATATAACTAAATCCATTTATTTTGATTTTTGAACATTGTCTTTTTTTAGACATTGACCTTTCTTATCAGAAGTGTTCATGTCTCTTTGTAACTGAAATGAATCTGTAAAGAATGTCTCTCCCATGGAATACTCATGTCTATTTCTGAACAATTATTATATATTCCATATATATATTGTATATTATAAATGACCATGGCAATTGTTCTGTTGAACATAACTGAACATCGACGAGATCCGAGAAATGTTATTTCCATCGAAATTGGTCGCTACGCAATCGCCATACACATAATTTCCCATTTCAAAATTCAGTTTTCGTTTCTTTTCACATTTGCTGGAGACGTCCATTTGCTTGAATATTAAATAAATCTTCAAAATTTAAAAAAAAATGACCTAATACATAATCTTCCAAGTTCTGGTCTTCATTTAGATTTCCTTAGTTTCTTTTGTATTGAATGTTGGTTGGTTTAAAACAATGTTTTTTTTTTTGGCTATTATACTAAAACATGCACCCAATACTGTTCTTAGGCAGATTGCAATAAACTTTTGACAAAAATTAGTATTAAGACCTGATCCCTATTTTCTAAAATGTACCGTGAGAAGATACTTGTTACAATCTGTCGTATGTACAGTATTATGATGACATGCATACACTGTCATAAATGAAGATAGTTTATGATGATGAATATAAAAAGAAATCTGTCATATGCAAGATTTATTTAAGAGCCTAATAAAAATTACTTACTCTGTCATATGAACATTGTTTTAAAAAAAATAACGTCGTATTTAGAAAGTTGTAAATATAAAAAAATTTAATAAATAAAGTATTATTCTTTCAGATTTTTACAGAATGATTCAAATTAAACATAATTAAGATATTTAACATTACACTCTGTCATCATGTAAAGATATTAGGAAAATATATTTAAAATTTGAAATTTTCCACTGTCATATATTTACAGTATTATAATCAACTTAAATACATTAGGTTTCTGTCAATCATCTATATGTGCTTATATTAAGATTGTGACACTATTTAGGGTTGAAAGAAAAAAAAAAAAAAAGGCGAGAATTAAATTTAGGTGATAAGAAGCCATCACGAAAAGAGGATGTTATTTTTTTTTTAACAAAGAAAAGTGCTAAAGGTTTTATTCTCATTAGCGAGGAAAGTAAGATCGCGGAGATGTCGGATTTAATTTAATTTATGACGACGCACCGAATAAGATATATCCAATCTGCCCATGGCAATAAAAAATTTCAGGTTGGTCAAGTGGCCTACGAAACAGAAGTGCTGGGAGATAAAAATTAATTAGGTCAACTGACCGAAAAAAATGTCAAAATGGACCACCCAGAGTTACAAAAAACCTAACCCATTGTCTATTACGGGATTTCGTTTGGAAAAACACCTGTTTTATTGTCAGGGCTGGCTATGATAGCAAAAAATTATTTTATCAGAACGAATAATTGGCACCAAGATGATACGTCCAATTGACCACCCACTTGTTTGGCGAAAAGGTCCTGATTGATAAATTCCAGGTGACATTCGGTTAAGATAAGAGTTTAAGGACTTGTTGTCGGGAAGAAGAAAAAGAAAAGAAAAAAAAAAAAAAAGGAAGATAATTTTTTTTTTCTTTGAGCAAGATTTTTTAAACCGAGGCTAGTTTGGCCACACCCACGCTGCTGAGCGCCCATTGGCTGAATGGTGGCGTGAGCGGTAGGCGAAGGTAATCATGTGAAGAAGGAGGAGGCCTGTTGACCCCCCCTGAAGGGATCGGTGTGAGATGCCACTGTGAGAGAGAAGGGAAACCTGTTGACACCCTCTGAGGGTATGGTGAGATACCAATATGAGAACAGAAGAATTTGGGAGGACGAAAAAGACTTCAAAAATGGAAAATAATAAATTTTTCCTGACCGAAAACAAAGAAGTGGATTGTGGATTTAGAATTATCAAGGAACCTCAAACCCCGACAAGCCCACCCCGGTTTTGGTCGGCGTCCATATAAGCAGAGTCGCAACGAGAAAGCAGTTGAGTTGAGTTGGAGTTGAGCAGCAGTTGGAGTTAAGACAGCAGCAGCAGAGTTGAGCTTGAGCTCTGAGGCCCGCCTCGCAGGAAGCTGACTGAAAGATTCCACGCAATCACGACCTCAACTTCTAACCAAGAACAATTTATTTTTGAAGAACGACTTAGACTCACACCACCAAAACAAGTTTTACGAATATCGCCTGAAGATACACCAAGAACCAGTTTCTTAAAGAACAAACAACTTAAGATGTTAAGACTCGCCTAACAAACACAAAGTGTCACGAATCCATATAGCGGTTTGGGAGGAAGACGCACTCCTGTATTCAGCAACCAGATATAAAATATTGTTATCTTTTTTTTTAACACATTTGAACTTTTCGAGTTATTATTTTATTTTCTTTTACATATACTTGTGCGGTATTACCTTGTCCGGACTCGACTTGCATTACGGCCCGGCGACTGATTGATTTCGTCTACCTAAGATCAAATCACAACGTGGGTAGGTTAGACTAGAAATCAAAACAGTTACTTCGGTAACCAGATTTTGGGTCCTGTCACTGGATCTAACCAACGCCTTTATCCACTGTGCCATGTTTCTTTAAGTAACTAGACAATTTTTCTTGCCATAATCTCTCTAATAAATTTATAAGTCTACCGTTTGTCCATACATTGAATATTACTGTCAAATCTTATCTGGTGCTTTTGTTATGTATTTAGAGATTCTTGATGAGAGACGAAGAAAAGTCTGCAATGTTATTGGTCTGGACCTGGCATCTAGGCTCCAGTCACTTTCCCACCGTTGTAACGTATCTTCCCTGTGCCTTTTCTATAAATATTTTCATTGGTAATTTTGTTCTAATGAACTTTCCTCTTTCGTGACTGGACATTATGAATCTAAGTGCAGTTCTAGATTGGTAGCAAGGTTTCATCATTTTACAGTTGAAATGACTAGATGAAACCTTAAGTTCTGTGCTAACACTTTCTTTTCTCGCACTTCTCGCATGTGGAACTCTCTTTCGGTTTTTGTGCTTTCCAGTCAAATTTGATTTTCAAAAATTTAAATGCAATGTCAATCGTTATCTTCTGCCTTCTTAATTCCTGTTCATTTATTGTTCTCTCTCCTTAATAAAGTTTTATTTTCTCATATTCTCTAACACTCAGTAACCCATTGCGTCTTAGTGGCTTTATTGTCTTGCTTGGAGGTGATATGATTAAAGTAAAAGAATAAATAAATATATCAACCACTATACGTTTAAATCTTAAGGCTAAGAGTCCTCATTATGTGCCTTTACACGTTTTAATCGTCTTCATCAGATACAGTTTTTGAATGTCGGATGGGGAGGTTTGCTTTGAATGTTCAGCTAGGTTTTTTCTGTTAGTCTAGATTAGATTTGTATGTGTACATATAGGCTTGTTTATGTGTGTGTGCGCGTGTGTGTGTGCGTGTGTGTGTGTGTGTGTGTGTGTGTGTGTGTGTGTGTGTGTGTGCACGGAAAAAATGAACAAACAATATGTGATCCGTTATGAAATAAACCCGGAAATTCTGGCGCGACAGATCAGGTTTCAAGTACCATCGACGACACGAAAACACCGGCTTCTATTGATTATATTGATTTCATCTAACTTAACACTCATTATCTATCAGTTGCTGAATATCATACCATTCGTACTTAGGTATCTATCTTTTATTTCTCTCTCTCTCTCTCTCTATCTATCTATCTATTTAATTCTGTTTGCATATATATATATATATATATATATATATATATAGAGAGAGAAGAGATGACAAGATATTTTGAACAATAAAAATATTAATATATATATTCTAATATTTTTTATATTTCAAAACATAAAATATACATATTTTTGAACAATATATATATATATATATATATATATATATATATATACGTTTTGAACAATAAAAAAACATTAAAATTAAAATCTTCACACACACAGGGTTGTATATTAATATTTTTTCGTTTTTATTATTTCAGTTAGATTCCTCGACTAGTTTCGGCCAACATGGCCATCATCAGGAGAAATAAAAATTCTGCTTGTTAGGCAGCAGTGAACTACAAAAATGAATGTTTTTGAAGGAGAAAATGTACTTTATCTGTACTTGTGTTGGTAAAACAGCTTATTTTAAGTTGTTTTTTAAGATACGAGCTGGATGGATTCATGCTGCTCTGAATTCCCTTGGTCATTATGACAGTTTTATTGGTTCCTGATTTATATATATATATATATATATATATATATATATATATATATATATATATATATATATATATATATATAAATTTTTATGTTTATACATTCTTTTATAGATACAAATATTTAAGTAAATTCTCTGCTTATAATAAACAAATGTTTTTTCGGGTCGTAGGGTGTTCCATAATGATGAGAGTCACCAACTATCTTGGATTATAAAAATGATATCCTGAGTACAGAATATATTAATTATATAACTTCATATACAAGAGTTCAACATATTCCCTTTTTTTGCTATTTCCTCCAGGAATCTGGCATCTCATTTGCTGTCAGTGGGCTCTCATAATATCTGTGTTTGAAATGAGTGAGCGAGCTCATGCATGTTCTCTTCGTGGTGACCATCTCAGGGATGTAATATTATTCGAATATTAAATTATATCTCGAAATCTTGTATATCACTTATGTAATAAATGTATTTGGTACGCAGTCATTTTTAGAATACAAGATACATTTAAAATAAAAACATATGCTCGTTACACTCCCCAGACGTTTACAGCGTGAAAATATTTAACTTTCAGATGAACACAACAATTTTGTCTTAGAAAAAAAAAAAACAACAACACCCTGATGATGACATTGTGTAAATGTCGAAAGTACTCGAAATAAATTAATATGTATTAACATGGTAATTTTCTCTTTTCTTTTAATAAGGGTAATAAGAAGCTTGTCTGTGATTATGAGAGGATTCTATTAAAAATAAGTAGACAAAATTTTACCAGTGATCTCATCTCACAATCCTCACACTTGCTCCATATGCGGCCTCCTTTGTAAATCACTAGTGGGTCTTAAATGCCACTTAAGATTATCGCACAAAATTTCATAACTAAATCAACTAAGCTGTCAGATCCTCATACAAAGAAACCAACGGGAGATGCCAAATCGGTCGGGTTTCGATCTTGGCTTGAGGCAATCGGATGTCTAACCATCATTGATGAGCTGTGAAAGAGTATATCTGTGGATGTGGAAATATATATATATATATATATATATATATATATATATATATATATATATATATGAACAATATAGTCGTAAGGTGTGCTATATTTATTCAATAAAGTGCTCAATATCAGATAGGGCGTGTGTAAATATAAAAGTGAACATTGAAATCAAAAACTTAAAGACGACAGGCTGTTTCATGCTAGACACAATTGTCGCCTCTAAGCGTTGACTATAAAAAGAGTCTGGTAATATGTATGATTTATGGGTCACTTCCAATCTATTCATCAATCTTTAATCACTTTCAGTGCCATCCTATTTGGGGTTTGAGGTACCAGTTAAAGTACCCTGACAAATTTTATAAGTGTCATTTTTTAAAACAGCAGACTCATGTCTAACTTATTCTCGCTCTCTCTCTCACTTCGTCTCTCTCTCTCTCTCTCACTTCGTCTCTCTCACTGCCTCTCTCTCATTTCATCTCTCTCACTGCCTCTCACACACTTCCTTTCTCTCTTACTGTCCCTCTCTCGCATCCTCACTCTCTGTTACTGTCTGTGAGTAGAACATTTCCTCTCTTACTGTCTTTCTCTTAGAAATTGATTCTCTTTTACTCTCTCTCTCTCTCGAATCCTGCCCTCTGATACTTTCTCTTTCTCAAACTTCTTCTCATACTTCCTCTCTCTCTCTCTTACTGTCTCTCTCACACTTCCTCTCTCTTACTGTCTCTCTCTCCCTCTCTCTCTCACTTCCTCTTTCTCTTACTGTCTCTCTCTCATACTTCCTCTCTCTCTTATTCTCTCTCTGTCTCACTTCCTCTCTCTTTTACTGTATCTCTCTCTCACTTCCTCTCTTTTTTACTGTATCTCTCTCTCACTTCCTCTCTCTCTCACTTCCTCTTTCTCTTACTGTCTCTCTCTCACTTCCTCTCTCTCTTACTGTGTCTCTCACTGCCTCTCTCTCTCACTTCCTCTTTCTCTTACTGTATCTCTCTCATACTTCCTCTCTCTCTTACTGTCTCTCTCCCTCTTACCTCAATTTCTTTTGTCAACTTCAGCTTAACGATATCAGTTTTTTCCTAATTATCGATGTATTTATCGATCTTAGTCTTTAGTTTTCTTAGTTAATTCTTGTGTCTACTTGTAACTATGTCAGTCTATCTATTGATCGATTTATCTATCCTATATATATATATATATATATATATATATTCATTGCCTCACCTTCTTAATTTCTCTTAGGTTCTCTTTTTCTCTCTGATAAAGCTTTAGTTTAGCTAGAGATATTTTCCCTCTCTATCTCAATTGCATTTCTGTTTATACCTCTCCCTTTCTTACCTTCTATCACTCTTATATTTCTGTTTAACCCCCTCTCTCTCTCTCTCTCTCTCTCTTGCGATTCTGTTTATCCCTCTCTCTCTCTTTCTTACATTTCTTTTTATCCCTCTCTCTCTCTCTCTTCCTTTCTTTCTTGCATTTCTGTTTATCTATCTATTTCTCACTTAACTTCTCTCTCTCTTATATTTCTGTTTATCTCTCTCTCTCTCTCTCTCTCTCTCTCTTTCACTCTCTTATATTCCCGTTTATCTCTCTCTCTTACTTTCTTGAGTTAATAGAGTATGTACGTTATTCCTCTAACATTACTTGTAATATTTGTCTATACTTTCGGTGAACTTTTTAATATCTTCTACAGTTTTAATTCATTAATACTATATATAAAAACTCTAGTTAAATGCTATACTCTATCTGTATATGTCTATATTCTGAGATGAGGTATTATGTACACTATTTACATTATTCGGTCTTGTGTCCTCATCTTTGTCGCCATATTTATTACAATGTTTCGGCCGTTCAGTATCTGTCTATATTCTGAACTGAGGTATTATGTGCACTATTTACATTATTCGAACTATTGTCCTCATTTTTGTCGCCATATTTATTACAACGTTTCGGCCCTTTTATCTGTCTATATCTGTCTATATCTTTTCTGACAAAGATGAGGACAATAGTCCGGTAAATGTGCACTATTTACATATATAGACAGATACTGAAAGGCCAAACGTTTCTAAATATGGATCCGAATATGTTGTACATACCTCATCTCAGAAAATATCAGATACTCGAAACGTTGTACTAAATATCAAAGATTTGTCATCTCAGAAATATAGACAGATACTGAAAGGCCGAAACGTTGTACTAAATTAATGAGGACAAAATAATGTAATAAATATCTAGCAGATACTGAAAGGCTGAAACGTTGTACTAAATATGACAAAGATGAGGGACAATAGTCCGAATAATAATGTAAATAATACATAATACCTCATCTCAGAAATATAGACAGATACTGAAAGGCCGAAACGTTGTACTAAATATGGTGACAAAAGATGAGGACAAAGTCCGAATAATGTTTTATTCATCTCAGAAATATATATGAAAGGCCGAAACGTTGACTAAATATTGACAAAGATGAGGACAATAGTCCGAATTTTATATGTCTGTCTGAAATATAGAAAACTGTTGTAATAAATAGATGACTAAGTCCGAATAAATGTAAAAGCAAAGGAAACGTCGTTGAATAATGTAAAGACATTTCATGATATTTTATGACTGGTTCAGGGTTATGGTCATACACTATACATAGCTTTTTAGTTGTCTGATGCATTGTAAAAAAATTTTTTCGTATTTTATGACTGGTTCTCCAGTGAATATAGGATGCATTGTAAACCTTCGTCATGTTTATATATTGCCCAACCTTGTCATTTTATCATTGTAAGATTGGTAATAAGATTGGAAACTGCCAGGCCAATTGGCACAATAGTCATTAGTTATTATTATTATTATTATTATTTTTATTATATGCTTTTTTTTAGAAATATTTGCAGTATTATCAGTATAATAACGAAGTGCAAGTGGTAATATTTTGGTATCAAATGCAGATTCTGATTTTTGAGACGTTTCTATAAACGTCTGCAGTCAGTCTCGAAATATTTACTTGATAAACAATGATGTCGACATATTTTTATTTGTTTCCTCTTTCCCTCTATCTCTCACTCCTACTCCCACTCTCTCTTACTCTCTTTCCTATTTTCCCTCCTACTCCCTTTTTACCTCGCCTTTTCCGGTCTCTCCAACTCCACTCTCTTCCGCATCTTCTTCTTTACTTGCTCTCTTTCTCTTTCTTCTAGTCTCTCTCTCTCATACTCACTCTCCCGCTTTCTCTCTACCTCTCTCACATTTCCTCTCTCACTCTCTTTTTCTTTTTAATGACACAAGGCAAGAATTACCTCGATTTATTCTCGGCCTTTTCCGGAGGCAAATGGTTAAAATTTGTCGTGTGTGTGTGTGTGTGTGTGTGTGTGTGTGTGTGTGTGTGTGTGTGTGTGTGTGTGTGTGTGGAGTGAGGGGGATTAACTTAAAATGTACAAAAAGTTTTGACGTCTCTTGGATTTATTTTTAACTCTCGAAACTTTTGTAGCAAGAATCGTCGTGTCTGGCGTGCTTAAATCGATAATGATGACACCATGGGGCATTCGTATTAATTCCAATAGACTTTTGCTTCATAGAAAGAGAACGAGAAAGAGTAGAAAAAAAGAGAGAATATTTAATGAGAATTATTATTTTCAATTTGTAGTAGTAGTAGTAGTAGTAGTCTAAAATTATTTAATTTCTACAATGGATATTTTTCATTATTATTACGGTTTTTTTGTTTTGTTTTTTACTAGTTTGTCTATCCTATTTTTTGGTAGGTTTTCTCTCGGTTGATACATTCTAAGTATGTGGAAGGAATCGGATATACAACCTGAAATCAGGCAGGACTTCATAGATAGATAGATAGATAGATAGATAGATAGATAGATAGATATGAACGGAATGAGATAGATAGATTCATTCATTCATTCATTTAAAAAGAATGGAAATGTATATTTGTATATAAAATCGTCAGTTGATATACACATGATATCCGAACATTAATAAGTGCAAATATATATACATATATACGTATTACATGAAACCTTA
This sequence comes from Acanthosepion pharaonis, assembly GCA_903632075.3. NCBI lineage: Eukaryota > Metazoa > Mollusca > Cephalopoda > Sepiida > Sepiidae > Acanthosepion > Acanthosepion pharaonis. Next base: position 406,102 of record CAHIKZ030001888.1, read on the forward strand.
TTATAGTGGGCACTCGTATTTGAAATAGACGACCCGATTTTATTTTCATGTTATTTTAATTTTAAAAAAAATGTATGTGAAGAGGAAGTTCTTTCTTTAAAAAGTGAATGTAAAACCTTTACTTAATTGTGAAGTTCTTGACTGAGTCGTCTAAAGCCGGCTCAAACAGTGATTTATACGACAAACGGTGATGTAGAATCGATCCCTGCCGGCAAATAGATTCCTCGAATGCGCAGGCCGATAGATATAACCCACACTACTTAAAATAAAAATGAGGCGTATGTTTCAAATGTGAGTCTTCAATAATATCTATAAAAGTAGGATAATGCTCAAAGTAGTAGAAATAGCAAATTAAAAGTAAATCCTTTAATTCTATGTATCAGTATGTAAAATCATTACAATTATTCACAATCAACTACCGTAATTCCCCATGTATAATACGCATCTAAAAAATAATAAGCAAAATTAGGGGTGCGTATTATGCACAGCTACAAAAAATCTTTAAAAAAATTGCCGTTTCATAGGTCGATTTCAGTTGCGAAATGACTACTCACCACAAACAAATAACAATTTGACAATAACATTCGGCGATTGCGACCCCATAAGGATGTTAAATACAATCATATGTACCTAACAATATTTACAAATGGAAAATAAAATAAAAATTATCATAAAACTAAAGTAGAATAATATAATTCTATGTTTAAAACGATATTTGATAAGAGTAGGAAATGATGGCTGTAATGAAATTGGAGAGGTACAATTTATAGGGTTTGATTACCAAAAAATGGGTGCGTATTATGCGTGAGTAGAAGCATTTTCCCACACTTTCAGCACATTTTAGGTGTGCGTATTATGGATGAAGACGTATTATATATGGGAAATTACGCCATTTTAAACAAAGTTCAACTGAATTCTTTCACCAAATCAGGAGCAACTGCTATTGAGTGCTGAATACCATGCGTACTGGCTGACTTTAATCTTTCGTCCAATTTATGACACCTAGAAGTATCATATGTCGTTTTATTAGAGGAAGTGAGTATCTCAGATTGAATTTAACATATCGGAGGTCCATATCTATTTAAATATTTCGGGTTTTCATCTCAGTAGGTGAAAACTCACAGGGTGCCTTAAAGGGCTTAGCGCGACGAGTGAAATATATGTGTTACATTTAATAAATGAAGATATTTTAACATTTTGTACAGGATGATTTTTATCGGGTAAGTAATACTCACTTTGCTTCTAAAGAAAAACACACAAATTCACGCACACACACAAGCACACACAAACACACACAAACACACGCCTACACCCACACACACACACACACACACTCATATATAATATAGTAACCTTCAGAGATTCGGATAAAAAATGACGAGACCTGATAAAAAAATGCCCAGAACTTAATAAAAAAAATTTATTTTCCTTAAAATCTTTAGGTTATTATTAAGAGGAGAAATCAAAGAATATTTTTTATTATTAAATTGTTTTTAATCCTTCTATGAACCTTCAAAATGTGGATTTTAAATTTACCACTAGAGTTACCGCACTTATTTTCTGATAAGGTTGTTTACAGACGTCCGGATTTACAAAAATCAGCACGTCTAAAAAAAAATCAAAATTCTTTTTAAAATACTGGGGTTCGCTGAATTGTAGCAAGCTTTTCCATCATTTATGATTAGCAAATATGGTTTTTACTTGATAACAATATCAACTAACCGCTACAACTAATACAGAATTTTAATTGATTTAAAAGTTTATAAATTATAATGAATTAAATTAAAAAAAAACATTCTTGAAAAAATTCAATATTCAATGAAAAAATATTTTCTTAAGACAATAGTGTCCAAAATGTATCCCATTCATAAAAACAAAAGCTCTTTCTAATTAAATAATGTCACCGTTTTATTACATTTTTTATTTTACGATTCAAGGCTGATTTTTTGTAACTAGGGGTCCTGCTTTACAAAAAAAATTAAATTGATAATTTAAATTCTCCATGGATTAGTGCTTTTAATTAAAATAAACATTAAGCCCCACAAAAAGAGAATTTTTCGAAATTTCATGAAATTAAATAAGTAAGGTAACAAAAAAACGTTTCTCTCACACTTCTCCCCTGTGGAACTCTCTTCCACATTTTTGCTTTGCAGACATTTTGATCTTTCAAAATTTAAATGCAATGTCAATCGTTATCTTTTTTTATTTTTCTTCTTTTATAGTTGTGGAGAAGTAAGAAAAGAAACTTCTTGCTTTCCTGTACATTATTTACATTATTCGGACTATTGTCATCATCTTTGTCGCCATATTTATTACAACGTTTCGGCCTTCTTCAGGTAGTTTGAATGTTGAACTTAGCTCTTTATTTCGCTCACTGGGGTAAACTCACATTCTTTGGGTCCTGTCATTGGATCTAACCAACGCCTTTATCCATGTATGCTCACTTTTTAGTGAATCTTAGGAAGAACATATATTCAAGTACATATATATATATATATATAAGGCAGCCTGACGATTGCGTCCTGCATGAAACAGCCTGTGAGTGTTGACTTCAATGTTCACTTTTATATTCGTATTTACATACCCACTATCTCTGATATTGAGCACTTTATCCCATAAATACAGCACACCTTAAAAAACTGTATTCATTTATTCATTTTATATATATATATATATATATATATATATATATATATATATATATATATTTTATATATATATATATATATATATATATATATTATTTTATATACTGCGCTACTTAGTGGAAAGCGCTCAATATCAGTTGCAGAATCAAAAATAGAAACATATGTATATATATATATATATATATATATATATATATATATATTACATATTATTTATTTTATATACATGGTACTTAGTGGAAAGTGCTCAATATCAGTTGTAGAGCTAAAATAATAAGTTTTATATATATATATATATATATATGTGTGTGTGTGTGTGTGTGTGTGTATGTATGTGTGTGTGTTTCATTAAATGTGAAAGAAAAAGAAAATTTTATAAGTATTTTATCCACTTTCTCTTATGTCCTTTTTCTTTCTTTAAAGTCTAAGAAACTCTGCCTCGAGTGGCACTCTGTTCTTTCTCAGTCCCATAAATGAACTAATAAATAAAAGCTATATAACTAAAAAAAATGATTTGTTTTTACATTCAGTGAAAATGTATAAACGATAGCTGTCGAAATAAACTATATATATATATATATATATATATATATATATATATATATATATATATATATTATTATTATTATTATTATTATTATTATTTCAAACGTTATTTTTAACTTATGCGCATATTTTAGTAGACGCTCCGTTTCTCAAACCAGTGATTATTTCGTTTCCCGGCCTCCGCACTCGGGAAAACAGAAAATTTAATAAGAAAAATGTGACCCCCATCAACTGCGCCCCCTTTTGAACTAACAAAATTAAATTTAAAAACTGTGTCGGAATAAAAATAAAATCCATCATTTCTTTAGAAATACATATGTATATAAAAATTTCAGATATAAGTAAAACAGACATGATTAAAGAGAAAGATTTTATCAATGTGATTTAATTTGATAAAGTCCATCAGAGGACGAAACGCGTTGGTAAACAAAATTTTTCTTTTTGTCTTTATTCATAATATATCTTTCTTTGCCTTTTCCTCTGGTTGTTTATTTTCGGGCCATTTTCTTTTTGGACCCCCCCCCAAAAAAAACAAAGAAATCTACGGGGGTAGCCTTGCTAATCTTCTATTTTTTTTATTTTTTAAGTTCATTATGGTCACATAACCGTTTCTTCCATTCATCCTCAGCAGTTCTGATGGAGTTTTTTTTTTCTTATTTTTTTTTTCCTTTTTTTTTTTTTTTTGAAGGTTGGTGTGTTTTTTCCCATATGTGTAATTAAGTTACTAATAGACACGTATCAAAAAATGTGCGTAAATAGTTTATTCAGATGAAAAACCTATTTTAAACGTAATCATTATTTAGTAAAGCAAGTCGTAAAAACCTATTTCATGACATATTTAAATTCGCCCAAAACTGGTCTGAAATATTTAGTAGCTTAAAGACTTCGCCCTTCGCACGACCGTTTCTCAGCCTGAAGCTTCCTATTGCAAGGGAAACAACTCCGTATTCCTCCATTTTGGCATACTGGCTGATATCCTTACGCATTCCCCGCTCCCTGGTTTCTAAAGACGCTCCCTCCCCGAATCCTGGTAAAGATTTCTGAATATAGATTTTCACAGCTGACGAACACTACTCACTTTAGGCCTTGGCGCAACATGATCTTCTTTACAAATATAGATCAATTTAGGTCAGTTAAACATAGTTAAGAAAATTCACCCGTGTCTATATTTTTAAAGGAAATATCGCTAAAAGTATAATAAATTAAATATTTCTCTATTTTTAAGTTTAAGTGAAAATGTATTTCAAGGTATTTTTCTTATCTCTTCAGAGAAAGAACAGACTGACATAGATAGATAGATAGATAGATAGATAGATAGATAGATAGATATGAACAGCCAGATAGACTGACAGAAAAATAGATAGATGAACATAATTAGATAGATAGATAGATAGATAGATAGATAGATATGAACAGTCTTGGATAAACAAAACATCTGGCTAAAGGACAGAGCACAGGGAAAATTGGAGTCATGCTTTGCTTAAATCAGCTACTGTCAAGTTGTACAAAATCAGTTTCAGTTCGCCGATTCCGTTTACGGGGCCATTAACCTTTTCAGTCACCGACTTTCAAATACCAGTTTCTCTCTCTCTCTCTCTCTCTCTCTCTCTCTCTCTCTCTCTCTCTCTCTCTCTCTATATATATATATATATATATATAACATACAATCCAACACGCAAAAGTATGTGTATGTTACACAAACCTACACAAACACACACACACATGTATTTCTAAAAAATATAATGGATTTTTATTTTTAATCCGAAATTTTATTCCTTGAAACCTTATTTTTACTGAATACTCGTGTTTGAAATAGACGCCTCGCTTCTTAATTTTTATTTTACTGCTATATATACAATGTGTATTACGTCTATAAATCTGTGCACCCGAGAAAACTTAATGAAGAAAAACTGCTCTCTGGCAGGATTCGAACCGTCCTCCTTTCTAGGAGAAACCACCGTTTAATCTGGAGTGCTTTAAACCGCTCGGTCACAGAGACCGTCACAGCTCGGCAGGAGTTTTTTCTAAATGACTGAGAGCTGAAAAAAATAATTTTTTTCCTCCGTCACATTTAATGAAATATGTATAAATGAAGGATTATTACCCAAATATATATTATATAAATGATAAACGCTCTACTGTATAAATGTGTGCTTGAATGCGTGTGTGTGTGTGTATGCGAGAATGTGCTGAAAAGTTCTTGGCTCGACTAAGACGGAAGTACAAAATAAATTCTGATAGTCATTTGGTCAGATTCTGTGAAATGCTAAGGGTTCCGAACTTTTCAGCACCCCTCACACAGCCAGTTTCCCGTTGAGTGTATCTACGTTCTCATATCAGTCTGTCTATCAGTCTTTCTCTTTATCTCGTTATCGAGAATGGCACTTCCTCTTCCGGTATATCAACACGACAATCAGCAAAATAAGATCGATTGTTTTATCGATCGATTAGAATCACTTTCCAATCAGAAAACCCTTTACACATATACATGTATGTAATCATGCAGTCGCGCAAGTGTATAGATAATCATACCTACCTTTGTTTACACATTGGCGGGCGAGCGAGACCGTGACACAACGAAAGAGAGAGGAAGAGAAAAAGAGAGACTGCATATATTTGAATGTATATAGATTCATAATTTGGTGGCGGGGGAGTTTTTATACAAAAATAAACAATGGTGCCTGCAACTCTGAGTAAATTTTGGTTTTTTTCTACAACTTTGTTCTAATCATTTCACCTCCAAACAAGGCGATAAAGCCACTAAGACTCAAGCAGTTACTAAGAATAAAGGAAACTGAGAAAACGTTGCTGAGGAGAACGATCAATAAATAGGATATATTTCTGGGAGACAGATGTTGCAATTAAATTTTTGTAGTTGGCAGGAAAACAAGGCGATTAAATAAATCTATAGACATACGAAAAATGAAATGATACCAGACTGAGATAGATAGATAGATAGATAGATAGATAGATAGATAGATAGATAGATAGATAGATAGATGTAAATAGACCGATTAAAATGATCATAATAAAATTGTTACTTATTTTATTACAAATAGAAAGGGAGGAATATTTTCAAACATCAGCCTCTCCCTGAGTTTCATCAATTTATATTTTCCAGGGAGAAAAAAAGAACTGGAAAGATTCAAACTCTTAACCATAATTATTTTTGCAGTTTACATTTATTACGAGAAAAAAAAGATAGAAATTTCAGCTCAGCTTTGGATAGACTACCGTAAAGCCTTTGATAGTGTGCCACACACTTGGATCCTGGAGTCTTTGGAAATGTACAAAATCTCCTCGGTGGTAGTAAATTTTATTAAATATAGCATGGAACTACGGAAAATCACATCAAAAGTTCTTCCATTTTCAATCGCCTGAATATCCGATGAGGGTATCTTTCAAAGAGATTCCCTGACACCCCTTCTGTTTTGTCTGTCGTTAATTCCTCTTTCGCATGAACTAAACAATAGCTATGGATACATAGTGAACAAGAAAGTATTTAATCACCTACTCAACAGAGATGATCTCTAACTCTTGGCCAAAGACGATAATGAACTGAAGGGTCTCCTCAATACTGTACATTGATTTAGCGATGACATCGGTATGGATTTCGGATTAGATAAATTTGCAAAAGTAACTTAACAAAGGAGAATTTCAGAAACTGTCAATAGATGTAGATTTTGTCACAAAGATTAGGGAACTGAAACAAGAAGAAGCTTATAAATTCCTATGAGTCAGCGAACGTGATGGCTTTAGAGCATACCTGCCCAAATGGAAGAGAAAGTAAGAAAAGAATATTACAGGTGTGTGTGCCCTAAGGTTTTTCCAGACGAGTATAATTACTTACATTTATAAGATTATATATATATATATATATATATACATATATATATATATATATATATATATATATATATATATATATATATATATATATGAAGTTTTATTACATCGAACAGACATGGTCAATCTAATTCAATTTTGGGGGGTATTTTCCAATTTTCAAAGATATCAGAATCAAAATTGTGAATAAACAATCCTAAGTTCATATTTGTTTTTTTGTTTTTGTTTAAGTATATTCAGTCGTCTCAGTCATTAGCAAGAACCATGTGCTTGTCAGTGTGGCTATATCTTGGAGTTTTGTGGGAAACTGAAAGTTGGAAAATAGCCCACAGTGAGATGTGTAATTTAATTAATGTATATTTGGGCAGCAAGTATCCATCCAAACAAGTTTGATTAAATTCAACTGGATAATCATAATAATATGCACAACAGAATACTAGAATAGGCATGACTGGGCAGAAAAGGTGATCTACTAGGAACTGTGCAAGTGACAGAATTTTGACCATATAGACCAATGATATATGTACAGACCAGAATCTGTCATAGAGATGGAAACAAAAATCTCGGCAAGTTTGAAATTCAAATGGATTATCCAGAACCGGCAACAGCGAACAGAAAGAAAAAGTGGATTTCCCTTTTCCGCGCGAGTTTTCAAAGATTGTAAAAGCTTGATAAGTATCTTGACCTTTCCAGAAAGCTAAGGAAATCATATCAATTTTTATCGGCACGCAGGGAACGATCCCTAAGAAAAAATTAGGTAGGAGCTGGAAATCAAGTGACAATCTCGAATCATCCAAAACCCAGCTCGAGTAACAAGAAGAGCTATTTACACGGAAACCCCAATCGAAAACTGTACACTTGAAATGTGGACGTCACAGCAGCATACGACCACATTAATAGAGACTTCATCTTCTTATCGATTCGAAACCGTGCCTTCCAAACTCCAGAATCCATTGAATACATCAAGGAACTTTATCTGACAACAAAATCTTAAATCTGGCGACGACGGCAATACCAAAAGATTTCAAACCTCCTCAAAAATACGACATTGAAGAAATGAGATCCCAGGCTATTTACTATTTTCTTATTCTCTACACAATTACAAGCTTAGATGTGAAAACATGGGTACCGATCATTTAAGCATTCCATACCACACGACAAACGAATCTATTAATAGAAGACAACAATCTTGCTTCTTAGAGATAGTCTCGCCCAACACCGCAAGTTGCTACAGAACCAAAATATTTACCTCAAAATTCGAGTCATGTTCTTCAACAGCTTCGTCAGATCGAAGCTTTCATATGGATGACATAGATGTGCCAAATCCATTCAGAAATATCTAAACTGTCAATTGTATGCAATTGCTTTCTAAGATCAATGGTCAAAAATGGCTTTGAGCGAGTGAATCATGTGGGTGTTGGCAATGATCTCCCTTTTTTCAACCTTGTTGATTGGCGCTACAGAATGACTAAGAACTAAACTAGATAACAGAAATCACGTCACTTCAGATCTTTAAACAGCATCAACAGCTAAAATTGATATCACATGTAACCCGAAGAGAAAATAATGAAATAATCAAGATGTTCGCTTTCCACACTACTTCAAATAAAAGGTTAGGAAGGAAACTCCCATCAATACTAGAAAGAGCAATAATAGCTACTGAAGTTCAGAAAACATGAGTTCATGAAAAATTGTTTTAAGAGAAAGAGTTTTAAAATTTTCAACTGACAACAGCACTGGCTGCTCGGTCAGTGAATGCCGAATGTTTCCTTATAAGGAAACGGTTAATATTACCATTACCATTGTCATCATCTTTGTTTTTGTTATAGCAAATTTCCGTCGTCTTTCACCAGATGATTTTCGATCCGAGTAAAATTCAAGGAATTTTTTAACTGAACACTTTATTTAAGCTAGGGGGTAGATTATTCTCATTCCACTCTCAATGTAAAAGGATTATCTCGTCTACACACTACCTGGGTCAAGGATTGAGCTCATAATTACTATGTTGCCAAATCCCCGACCTAACACTTAAATCATCTGTCTAATGTTGACGTTCTATGTACAGATATTTTTCCAACTTGAGTCTGACATATACCAACAAGAGGAAGGCTTGGCTATGGGTTCTTCGTTGTCACCAGTGATGACAAGAATATATATAGAATACTTTGAGGAAATGGTTTTAGGGACGCTACCACTGAAGCCAACGATATTGTGGTACTTGGACAATTGGCCGACGCACATGTGGCTGACGGTTATTTAACCGAATGGATATTTAGCCGAAAATGTAATGGCGTACTTACATGTATGCCACACACTTTATCGTAATGTGCTACATATATTTATATTTATTTACTGTATTAATTTATAATTTTTCATTTTTTTTACAGGCTTTTTCTTTTAACTTTATTCTGTATATATTATATTTTACTTCAAATATTACTGTAAGATGATAGGTATTTTGAGAAAAAGCACATTTTACTGCAGCAAAAATCTTAAGCTTTTATGATATGAAAGATTTTTCAATTTCGCTTTTAATGATCATTATCTCACAAGGATGAACTAGCTTTTATCTTGCTGTTAAATACGAATTAAAAATAATTAGGTGCTACATTTTACCCAAATGCACTCAAATGTTTTTTTTTTTTTTAATACGAATTTCAATAAACAAATATTTAAATAAGAAAACTTTAAATTTCGATTTAGTAATTTATTCACTTGAAATTCATTAGTAATTATTAGTCCTATTATACGTTATAATACTACTAATTAAAATACATATTGCTTGATACTATTTTTATTTATACTTTTTCGGTGAAATGTTTCTCGACCAAATGTCCGGCCACGCGGTATTGTTGAAATACGTAGATGGCGTATTCATGACATTTCAGTCTTTGTACGCTCCGGCCTTCATCAGGATCTGTAGATACTTCTGAGATGAGGCATTGTAACTATTTACAGTATTTATATCGTTCTGAGTGTTTTCCTCATCTTTATTGCCATATTCATGTTGAATATTGTAATAAAGATGCGGGCAACAGTTGGAATGATGTAAGTAGCGGAATTTATTATTAATCTACGTAAGATTGTAGAAATATAAGCGATGGGTTCATAGAGCTGTGATTTTGTTGAATGTTATATGCTTCATATATATATATACACAATAAATACATACACACCACCCACAACACACACACACACACACACATATATATATATATATATATATATATATCAAAATGTAGGAGAACAATAAAATTAAAGCGTTCAGAACATTAATTTAAAAATAGTGCTCCATATACAAAGTAGAGCCGTAAATATATATTTATCTTATTTTTGTTTCAACTTCAACAAAAGGAAAACATTTTTAAACGTCTCATCAGGTGGGTAATCATAGTGTTTAATTTAACTATATATATATATATGTGTGTGTGTGTGTGTATATATATATATATTTATATATATATATATATATATAATATAGCTGGTCAATGTAGGTGATTGCTGGGTGACCAGCCTGTCTTGATCCATGGCTAATTGTCCAGAATAATAGATCATCACCATCAGTGTCCCGCAAAGCACAATATATATATATATATATATATATATATATATATATATATATATATATATATATATAAAGAGTTTATAGTGGTTCCAACGAGATAAAAGTGTATATATTATAAAGAAGAGAGATACCGCAGACGTTTTTGGTTGTAATGTGGATTTTATTTTAAATATTATGGTTTATTTTCCATAATTTTACTACACGTGTTTCTGGTCTCACGACCGTCTTCAGGTAAAAGGCGGAGATTTCCACATATTATTAAAAATAATTAATTTTTTTCTCCTTTATGTTTTTCGATGTTAAATATTGTCGATATGTGACATTCTCTGTTTTTGTGTTAGTAATCCGAATCGTTTGTAATTTATTCCGAGCGCTTTTCGGTTATATAGCCATTATCAAGGATGATTTTATTTTTTCAATTTAACTGGGTATGTGCGTTGTGTATGTTTTTAGCGTGTTATAGAGATGTTTTATTTTCAGCCGTGTTCGTTGTTAATATCAAGTATTCGCTTTTTGATTATTAAAACTTCCATTATTTCTAATCTGTTTTTTACATATGGATGAGGTTATTATATTTGTATTTTCTACTCGTATGTTTTCAATGGAGTTTGGCAAATTTGTGCGTGTGTGTTTAAATGGGTACTGTTGTCAGATAGGTGTAAAGTAAGTCGTCTGGATAGGCATGTAGTAGTGTGACTGATGTAATTATTTATGAATTCCGTTTAATCAGGAACACAGTTCCTTAAGGGACATTTGAACTCATAGATAATGTTCGTTCATTGTAATTTTAACTTTGCTGGTGTATTGTTATTTTTGAGGATAAGGTTAAACTTTTATAGTAGATAATTAATTGGATTTTTTTTATTCGGGTCAGTTAGGGTCGTGTATTTCTTTATAATATTGCTAAGTGAAGATTCGTGTTGTTTGTAGTTGATATGCAATTGATTTTTGTAGAAAATATTTATGTTATTTTTGACTGTATGTTCACCATCGTTGTTATTTACTTTGGGGAGAAATAGTCTAATTTGGTTATCTATAAGGTGGTAAGAAAGCCATTGTTAATTAGTGTTTGTTTTACATTATTGAGTTCTTTAAGGAAGAGTAGTCGAGAGGATGAATTCTGGTGTGCTCATTTTTTTATCACTACTATTTTGTATCTGAGTGAGAATTCACTTTTAAAGTTAAGGTAGCAAACGTTTCTGCTAGTGTTTATATATATATATATATATATATATATATATATATATATATATATATATATATGAGATGATAAAAGTGTTGTTACTGTATTCTACGGTAACATCTAAGAATGTGAGTTTATTTTTTTGTTCGTAGGTAAAGTTAAGGACAGTATTTTTTTCAAATGTAGTGTTATTTGCTAAAATAAAAGTATCGTCTACGTTGCGGACATATATTTTAGGTTTACAGACCAGTTTAAATATCATATTTTCTACATGGGACATGTAATAATTGGAAAATTATGGGCCTAGTGGATTTCCCATACTAACACCATTAGTTTCGGTGTAAATGTTGCCATTATGATCATAGAATGGGACTTTAGTTGTGCATGCGTGGAGTAATTTTTTTAAGTATAGATGATTTGATGGATGACGAAGGGATAGAATTAATAGTATACACAGAATATATACAGGGAGCGATTGATAAATTGTCGTCTAAATTACGTTAAAATGAAAATAACACACATTTTGACCGATATATTTACCAAAATTACACAAAAATATCTTGAAATAATAAAGAGTAAATTTATTCAATAAAATCTCCTCCAGACGACTATGGAATCTCCTGCAACTCTTCTGGATGATATCTTTGTTTAAGTCGATGAATGCTGCCATAAAGCTTGCCTTCAGTTCATCTTTTGCGTTTTAGTTTTGTTCTCTCGTTCAACTGCGCCCCACACATAATAATCAAGAGAGTTGGGGTCTGGAGAGTTAGGTGGCCAGATATAAAGACTGATGTGGTAGCAGAAATTGTCTGACAGGTATGATTAAGTTCTCCTACTTGTGTGGCATGGTGCAGAGTCCTGTTGTCAGACATAGGGTCTTCCTTGAGCCACTGTCTTAACCCAAGGCAGCACTACCTACTCAAGGCGGTTGATGTGGGCCTCCGTGTTAAGCCTGAGTCTTTATAGGAAGATGAATCGAGGCATAACTTTGCCATTATTATTGATCACAACAAAGACCGTCGTAATCAACATTGGACTCTTTCTAAATCCTCTGTATTGTCCTGAGACTGACACCCAAACACTCTGAAATGTTCACATTGGAACTTCCAAGCATTTTACAGAATGCCTGTTTCCAAATTTCTGTATACCGAATTTCCAACTTTTTCTGGATGTCCAAATGGCTTATCATGAATTGCAGTCGCAAGGGTGCAAACGAATGCGCAAAAAAAAAGAAACATGTCCAAATGCCATCTTATTCTCTCTCTCGAATGTCTCTCTCTGGACTTAAAAAATCAACGATATAAATATATATATATATTAAATAAAATCAAACAAAAGAAAAGTTTACCCATTTGACCATATTTTTTCTCTCTGGATTCTCTATTTCTCTCTCTTTCTGGAATAAAAAAAATTCTGAATTATATATATATATATATATATATATATATATATATATATATATAATATATATATATATATTTTTATTTATATTGATGTACAAATGAAAGAAGCTTTACACAACTATTTAAATAAATTAATTATTTAATAAATAAATAAACCAGAAATGATTTGCTTTTTAAAGTTCCACCCATTAATATTAAATTTTAAATTTATTTAAATTTAAAAAAAAAAAAAAAAAAAAAAATTTAAATATAACTTAAATTGGAAAAATAATCTTTTTTAATAATTTTCCTTTTTTAAAAAATATATTTAAAATAAACAATGAAAAATATTTTAAAATTTTAAAGTTGTAATTTTGAATTTGTAATTAAATTATAGTTAAATTGAATGAATTTCTAATAAATTTCTTTTTTAATAATACTACATACATAAATAAAAGAATATATAGTAAAATAAAATTAATATATATATAACATGTAAGCTTATGAATGACCCATGTCCTAAGTACTTACATGGAAATATTATAATAATAGGTTTATATATAAAAAAAAGTTTACTGAATCAGTGAAATAAATATAAATATTTCTGCTGTCATAGTCATATATAAAAAAAAAAAAAAAAATGTATTTCATATACATACTTAAACTTAATGTTAAAATAAAGATACATAATAAAATGGATCTAATACATTTAACTGTTCTTAAAAAGAATATAGTAAAATAAAAATTAAAAAGGAAAATATTTCAAATCGTAGTTAAATAAAAGTATTGTAAAAATCTTTAATTTTAAAAGATGACGAAAATTTTGAAAAATTTTTTTTTTTTTTTTTTTTAAATTCAGACGACATCCATTCAACTGACGTCAAGTTTCATGTAAAATACATCCTCACCCTTACCAAAATGTAGCTAATATATGATACAATATACTGTCATAAGGAAAATCTAGACACCCCGTGTTCAATTTGAGTAGAATATTCTGTAACCATGGAAACGTGATTTTAGCTTTGTATTTAAAACCCGGTAAAAAGAACAAGTTACTCCAAAATTCGCTTGAAGATGAAATGGAACTAATGCTTTTAATTTATTTGCAAAATAAAATTAGGGGTTTTAGCTTCTATTTTTGAAACATGGTTGGAAAAGAAAAACCATATTTTAAATCAATTAATTTATAAATATATATATATATATATATATATATTCATATGAATATATTTATATATATTTTCAAATAATCCGATAGATAGATACATATATTCATAGATAGATATTTAAACATTTTATTTATAAAAAATAAATGAAATCGACAAGAGAAAGAAAAAATAAAATAAGAATAAGAGAAAAGATATAGAAAATAGAAAAGATTTTTGAAGAGAGAGTTTATATATAAGCGTTGGAGTTTTTGAGAAGAAGGAGGGGTTGAATAATAATGTATAGAGACATAAAGAGAAAAAGGTTTAGGCGTTGTGTTGCGATTGATCGGGAGATAGATACATTGAATGAAAGAGCGAGAAAAAAGAGGGAAGAAGAAGAAGAAGAAGAAGAAGGAGAAGAAAAGGAAGAGGAGGAGACAAATAAGAGAGAGAGCAAAAGAGAGAATGATGAGAAAGGAATAAGTACAGAAATTGTAGGTCGTAAAAGAGCGACCGATAGAAAACAGAGTAGTTGCGTGTGTGAAAGAGAGAGAAAAGCTATGAAAGAGAGCAGTTAATAATGAAACAGAGAGAAAGAAAGAAAGAAAGTAAAGCGATATTAGGGAGAAAAAAGGACAAATTCTAAAGTATATACGTTAAAAAAATATACTAAAAGAAGGAAAGAAAGAAGAAATGTGAGCGTGATGGAAGAGAAAGAACGAGAGTATGAAGAAAAGTAAAAACAAAGAAAGAGAGAGAGAGAGAAAGAAAGAAAGAGAGAGGAAAGTATGCAAGAGAAAGCTGGTCTTTCGAAATCGAGATTTGGCGCGCATGACTGACTCGACGTTCAAATGAGCGTGAAATACATCGCTATTTCCACAGTAACGTTGTATTATTCTCTAATCAGAAGCGCTGCTTGTTTTCCGGTTGGGCCGAAGCTAAGCGAAAATACGCCAAAAACGACGCCATCTTACGTCACCCACCTCCTCTACCCTAACCTTCACCATCCGTTAACCATCTTCAACACCACCGTCTGCACATTCGCCATCTTACATAGCTTTTTTTCCCTCCTCTACCATCATCTCTTCTTTCCTTCAAACTCATTTTACTTCTAAATCCATTCCCCTTTTTAGGCCTTATTATTTTTACGTTTTATAAAAAAACTCTCGCTCTCACATACACATATACATACATACATACACATCACACACACAAATACAGACACACAAACAAAAAACCAAACCAAAAGTTATATTTAATAATTGATGACAATTATTTTTATTAAATATATATTACTATAAATATGTTTTATATATATATATATATATATATATATATATATATGGATTGAATATTTCAACAGCAATCTTTTTTTAATACAGGTTTCGTTGAATATTTATTCTTTGAAAGCATTCAATAAATCTTGTTTTGAATATTTGGTAGGACAGGTTAAACCATTTATATTTTAGCAGGAATGTATAAATTTCAAAAATATTTGTTTATATAAAAGGAATCGATAAAGGTATCCCTGGGTCAAGAGGGTGGCTTAAATAATTCATTTTAAACAGGACTCTGCACCATTCACACAAGCAAGAACTTTTAAAAAAAAGTAAATATCTTCTTAAAAAAAAAAAACCAATGAAATTTTAAAAAAATTTATTAAAATAATAATAATTATAATGACAATGATGATATTAAATTAGATCGATTATAAAGAATCGATATCCATATATATGTTTATGTGTATATATATATATATATATATTTATATATATATAATATATCCACTCGTATAAAAGGAAACCCGTCTACTAGGGTGGGCCAATCCAGTTATTGGAAGCTCGCTCAGTTTATTTGTTTTTGTTCAACACCCAATCCCCTTCTTATTCTTCTAAATTCTTCTTCTTCTATTTCTTCTTTATAATTGATTAATTTCAAATTTTCCCATTTATTCTCTGATAATATTATCTTGGGATTCGTCTTTCATCATCGACATACCGCTCTCTCTCTCTCTTATATCTTTCATATGTCTCTCTCTCTTCGTCCGTTTGATTTTTTATAAAAAAAAATTATTTTATTGTCAAAATTCCCCTTTTTTTTCTTTTGCTTTTTTACCCACTAATCCATACTTTATCGATGCTATTAAACCTTTTTCTTTCTTTCTCCTCTTCATTGTCTCTTCTCTCTTTCATTCTTAATTCTCCATCATTTTACTCGTCACTCTCTCTCACTCTCTCTCTCCCAATCTTCTTCTCCTCCTCCCTATTCGTCATACCTCTTCATAATTTAGAAAAGTAGACATTAATTAAACTGACCTTAAGTCTAGCACAAGACCACAAGACTACTGTAGTGAAACCGTTCAGGGGGATTGAACTCAATACAGCCAACTGGCTTGCTAACCATGATCAGGTGCATTATATTGTGTCCGCGTGTATAAATACGTGTGGGTGTTTGTACATTTATTTATGTCAGTGTATAGTATATCTACTATATATCTATATGTGTGTGTGTGTTATTGAGAAATCTAAAAAAGAAAAATATTTTAAAAAGAGGAAGTTTAAGAGAGAAAGATTCTTTATCCGCTTCGTGATTAATTTACCTTTGATTATTTTCAGCAACCATTCTCGATTTTTTTTTTTCATTCCTTTTCTGATTTTTTTTCTCAAATATTTTATTGATTCACGAAATTTTGTTAAATTCTAAAATCACGTAATTTATTATTTTTATTTTTACTTTTAATATATATATATATATATATATATATATATATATATATATATATATTATTTTATAAATCATATATTAAACAGAATTTTTTTTTCAATCTTTATGAAATGTACAGCTCTTAATATTCTGTTGTATTTAATATTTTATTGTTAGCAAAAAATTTTTTTTTTTTTTTAAAGGTGATCAGACAAACTTTTTAAAATTAAACCCAGTTGCCTAAATGAAAATAAAATGAAAGTTATTTTGAATATTTATATATATATATATATATATATATATATATATATATATATATATAATTATATTATTTATTTGAATTTTTTATTTTTGCACAATTTTTGCATAACTCTGAAGAAATGAATTGCTAGATAGAAAGATATATTATATATCTCAAATATCATTATAGTTTTAAATAACGCAACGTTTGTTTTCTGCCTGAAAGCAATCATCTGACTATTTTGAAATATTTTTTTGCAATTTATTCAAATTCATCTATATTCTTTCTTTCTATCGTCTCTGTTATTAATTTTCGTCTTTTAATTTATTTATTTTTCCATTTTATCTTGCAATTTCCTCAATACTATTCTTGATATATAAAAAATATAGCGTTATCTCATAACATATATATGTATATATGAGATAACTATATATACATTTTTAGATATCAAGAACTATTTGGGGAGGAAAATGTATGACAAAGTTGGAAAAAAATTTCATGTGACACGTTTCATCCTTTAGGACTACATCGGACAAAACTTGTTTGTTGTTGGAGCTACAATTCGTGATGGAAACAAAATCCTTCTGTCGATAAATATTTAAATTATATATATTTATATATATATATATATATATATATATATATATATATATATATATAATATATATCCAATATCCTTAAAAATGTATATATAGTCATACCAACATAGATTAAAGGACGAGCGTTTTAATAAACTATTTTTATGTCCGTGTTTGGTAAGACAAAATTTATTACGTTCGTGAAATTAAGACTATAAAAACTAAATTTTCAATTTTTTTTAAGACGATAAGTTACGTCCGTGATCTAAAATAAGACTATAATCTACCTCCGTGTCCAGGGTAAGATGATAAACTATTTTGTCTAGAAGCAAGGCCTCAATGATTTTTTCTAAAGGTTTATAGTGAGAATCTCTTCATTTGCCTATTTTTTTTTTTGGTGTTCCCAGGTCAAAAATGACTGGAGAAAAAGTAGCAAACAATCGGGATCACAATTGAAAAATAGTTAAAATAAATATGGTGTCAAATTTTATTATGAAAGTGTAAAAATAGGTTCTAATACCAACAATCTAGCAATGAAAAAAAAAATCAAAAATTTAGCAATAAATTTTTAAAGAATAAAATAAACCAGCAAGAACATTTTTCAAGAAAAAATATTACCAAAAATATGAAATTTTTTGAAAAAAATATTAGCAGCAATACATTTTTTGTTTTTATTACCCTTATTAAAAAAACTTGTTTTTATTAAATAATATAAATTGAAATAAAAATAGCTCTATCAAAAGGACAAAATATGATAGGAAAACTTCAAAACAGACTACTTTGTCATATCAAATATTAAAATTTCTAATGGATTCTATCTTCTTGAAATTATATTATATATATATATATATATATATATATATATATATATATATAAATAGATGAATAGATAGATAGATAATAATTGAAGAATAATATTAAAATCAATATATATTATATATATATATATATTTATATATCAATTTGGATTTATTTTTTTTTTTCTAAAATTTTAAAATTGATTGCAAATTGACATTTCTTTTTTGTTGATGATTCTTTTATTTTTTTTTTTCCGTTTGGTTTTTTAGGAGTAATGAAGTGCAAAAAACAAGTCGTTATTGTCCATTTCCCAAGGCTCATTTTTGATCATTAGAATAAACCTTTATGGTATCCAGACAGGATTTGTGTACAATATTTAAACAGTCAAGTACAAAAATAACTTGAAATTGATATTCAAAAAAAAATATATCTTGAAAATTAACGAAAATTGGCCGAAATCGATTGGGATAATGGACAATACGGATATTTTTAAAATTTAAACATTTTGAAAGATCAAACATTTAATTCGAGAGTTTATTAGTGAGAAATGCGATAGAAGAAATTGTTATTCATAGAAAATTCAATTACAAAGTCATATATATATATATAGAAAAAATATTTCATATCTATCTATCTATCTATTTCAATCAATGTTTATTATTATTCATTCTGTTCATATTCATCTTTGTCTCTATCCCAGTCTGTTTAAATATCTATCTATTCAGTCTGTTTAATAATAGAAATAAAAAAAATATCACATATAATAAATATCTATTATTACCAAAAAAAATCTATCTATCTATCTCATTTGAATATGTTTCATAATCTCATGTACAAATTGAAAATATCTAACACTCTAGTGAGCCATTTATAGTAATTTTGATTTCGTTACGAATAATTCGCCTTTATGTCCTCAATGATGAATTTTATTTATGGTATTTAATTTTGGGAAATTTTATTTGTTAATCAGAATTTAAAAATCTCCTTAAATGTGTTTAAAAATCTTTTGATATTATAAATTGATATCTACCTTAAAACATGATAATCAATAGGGGAAATAGCATCCATTATATCTGTTGTAAGGGACGTTTTTACACAGGCATATTTCTGTTTATGAAAACAGAAACCACCTTGGTTTATACTGCAATAACTAGAAATATTATCTGTATTGATTTTATTTTGAAAACAAATTCAAAAAAAAATAAGCCTCGGTCACGTATATTTTGATACAATTGGAAAAGGTTTTAAACGGTTATTCAATCTAAGAAAAACAAAATCACAAGGATTGGACCAAATTTCGTTAATATAAAGTGCCGAAATTACTGGGATTTTTTTAAAGGCCGATAAAATCAAATTATATTTCCTGAACAAATCGATAATGGTGACATTAAATCGGGTTCATTTCGGATAAATGAAATTTAAATTAGATTTTTCAAGTAACATCCAGGAAAAAATGTAAATGATTGATAAATAATCATTTAAATCTACATAAATATATAAGAATAGATAGATAGATTTATATAATAGATAGATAGATATATACACCCTTGTGCAAATTAATTGAAACAAAACGAATAATTCCGTTATTATTTACGTTTTTTTTCGTATTTTTCCAATGAAACATGACCCAGTTCACATGTTAGGACTTCATATGTCCATTCCACGAAGTCGTTCCTTGTAGATTGACCACAGATTCTCGATTGGATTTAAATCAGGAGAGTTTCCGGGCCAGTCTATAGTACTTTGATTTGCTCACTGGTAAGGCTTGCCAGTGTGTTCGTGCAGCGTTACAATTTTCGTACGCTTCCTTGGAGTAACGTCCATCGCAGACAATGGCCGTAAGACAACTAATCGACAGTCGAGACAATAGTGTCTGAGCGTGATGAAAATCTGATGCAATCACGGATGACGCAATATTTCTCAAGGCTAAACAAATTTCATCATACACCCCGAAAATAAAGTCATCTTGCTGCACACCACTGCAAATTACCTAATATCCGGGAAAATAGAAATCGATTACACCCTGTCACTCCAGTTAGTCTAAAACTGACCGTATGATGAAAGAAAGGAAACTAAAGCAGGTTTTTTTACAATCAATTTGCACAAGGGTGTGTATATGTAAAATTTTTATTAAAAATTTGTTTATATAATACCAATTTTTGTTTTTAATATTTTTGTTTTTTTTCATTATAAATTAAATAAAATATATGTGCCATTCATCACAACATCAAATATTATTCGAACTGGTGTTTAAACGGAAATTTAAAAAATAAATAGAAAGGAAAAAAAAATTTTGTCTTTAATTTTTAACTGAAAGGCAAAAATAAAAAATTTTTGATCAAATATCTCAATAAAAAATATTAAATGACATAATGGAAGAAAGGCAACTTTTTAGAGCAATTCGCAAAAAAAAAGTTTATCTTTTATTTATTTACTAAAAACATGCGTAAACATATAAATTATTTTTGAAAGAATTTCAAATTTTTTTAGAAAATATTTTTTTAAAAATTTAAGTAAATGGTTAAAAAATAAAAAAACAAAATAACATATATAATTATAAAAAACAGTATTATTACGACAGAAAATATTATTGTTTGTGAATGATTTTCGGATGACCCAAAGTTCAATCATTTCAACTGCTGCTTTTTGATAAAAGTTATTTTAATTTTGTATAGGCGGAAAATTCAACATAGACTCTTCAGATTAAAAATAATTAAACAATTTTTTATAATTAAAAATTGAAGTCTTATTCTAATTTTTATCACTGATGACCCTAAATGATTAAGACATATCGCTGCACGTATTTATGAAATAAATGAATTAATTCATTTTTAAAATGAAAACATTTCTTCTTTAGAGAAATAGTTTCCTGTTTAATTTAAAATGATTTTTAGTCCAATTTTGTTTATCCTTTTAAAATGCTGATCAATTTTATTTTCCCCAAAATTTTACGAAATTCAAGAAACATTGTTCTTAATTATTGTTTATGTATGTGTTTATGTATGAAAGAGTGTGTGAGGGAACAAGTGAGAATGAAACAAAAATAAAATTTAAAAAAACGTTATTTTCCTTATGAAATTAAAATGTTTTTTTCTTTTTTGTCAAAAAATGAGTTGGCATGTCGAATGCAAGCGACAGTTTAATTCATGATTTTCATATTTTATTGCGGTTGTGTTAACTATCTTTATTCTCACAGCAGGGAAATATTGCCGACTACTGGTCAGTGACGAAAAGGATACAATTAGTAAGAAACCTTTTATAAAACATATATTCTTAAAAATCATTTAATTATGGAACTGTGATTCTAAAAGGTACTTAAAACAGTTTAAGCTAATATAATATAAAGTCAAAGAAAGGAGGAGATAAATAGACAATTTGAAAAAAAAAAACATTTTTAAAAATATTTTAAAATAGAAATAGAATATTTTACTCCTGACGTGAAAAAATGAGATCAACAAAAAATAGTATGTGGAAAAGCTATTTTTTCATTTTAAAAACAAAAATCTTTGAATATAAGGTTCTAATTATTTTTATTTATTTATTTATTTGTACTCCTCTCTTTCACGGGGCTGTTCTTTTGACATCCACACTTCCTAAACATATCCAATAAAGTTCTTTACAGGTTTATATTGAGAAAAATGCATTGTGAAAAAATTTTACAAATTCAAACTCTTTAACAAGGTTTATATATGCACAGACATGCGGCAGGTATATATATGTAGTATATTTATTTAGTTTTTATCTCTATGCTGCATTGTTTCGAAAAATAAATTCGATTATTTTTCATTAATATTTTTCTCTCTCATCTCTCTTAACCTGGAGATTTAAAAATGTTTTGGTTCTATCACTACCTCTATCATTAAATCTCATTCTCTCTCTCATCTCTCTGTAAAAATCATCTTTTTCATCCCAATTTCTTTTCTTTGGTATAATCTTTCTCTCTTTTTGCCTTTTTTTCTATCTATTTAACCAATTCACCTATTCAAACTTTCACACAAGATATTTTTACATTTACTGAAATTTGTTTAATAAAATAAAAGAAAAAAGAAAACATTAGCTATTTATTTTATTCTAAATTATTTATATTTGAATTATTCAAAATGCTTTTTTTTACATTGATTCTTACTTTTTTCATGTAACATTCGCCGTTGGCAATTGTTAAGAAATATTAATCAAAGCCCGAACCTATATTTGAATTTATTTTATTGGTCTAAAAAAACATATAACAAACTTAGTTGGCTGCATCTAATGAAAATCATCCAGTTATAGTACCTATATATAAAATTTAAAAAAACAACCATTGCTAGATATTTTCAGGCGTTCGGAGACGATAAAGAAATTTTTGTTTTTGTCAGTTTTTTTTATCTTTTTTCTTTCTTTCTTTCTTTCTAAAATTTTCTTATATTTGCTTTATATAATCTATTCTTTCTTGAATTTGAACTTTTTAAAAAATTTTCTCTCATGGTTCTCTCTCTTTTATCTCTATTTCTCTATTGAATAATTTAAACATTTTGCCCACCCTCTCAACCTATATAAAAATACCTCGATTTATTCAGCCTCATTTAAATCAACCGACGCCAGTGATTACCGATCGATATCTTAAACATTTTTAAAGCGAAAGATACATTTTGACTGTAAATTTTGCTAAAAATCTTGGGAACTGATTTAACAATTGAATCATCGCTACTGGCGGCCATTAAATTTTGAATAAAAAATAATTTATTTATATTGATTCGATTTATTGATTTACTATATTAGTGTTATTTATTTAAATTTTTAAATATTTAAAATTTTTTATTTTTCTTTTATTGTTATCGTTCATTTGAATGCGATTTGCGTCTTAACCAAAATGGTTGTCAAAAAAGATTTCTATTTTATATACATGATTTATATTATTAAAAAGGCACTCTTTTTTCTGCACAAACGCACACACACCTTTCAAAATTTGCAACATACATCTTTTTTATCTCTCTTTCTCTGTATATATAAATATATCTATATATCATTTGAAAATATTATTTGATATATATATATATATATATATATATATATATATATATTTATATATATATATAAGCATTGTTTTGAATTTATATTTAAAGTTTAAATTTTTAATAAAACTAAAAAAATTTCTGAGAACTTCTATGCCGCTATGTAAGATAAATATCTATATATAAAGTAAATTTTTTATTATATATTTAAATTTTAAATATATTTTATATTTCTGTTATCTAAAGATCAAATATAGAAGCATTTCTTTTTAAAAAAAAACGTCTGATAATTTTTAAAAAAATATTTTTATATAATTTATTTAATTTTTTATAACATTTATAAATATAAACCTTGATTACCTTTAATGAAAGATTTTAAAAAAAAAAAAAAATTTAAATTTCAATTTTAGACCCATTTTAAGAAGACATTTGTAATAAATTTGAAAACATTTTTTAATCAAGATTAAGGTTAATTGCCGTTTTTCCAGAAAATAAATGAATCTATTTTCGGTGTGTTTGATAAAATATATATTTTTTATAAAAAATATATATGTCATAATAATTGCATCAATTTTAATCAAGTTCATTATTTTTTTTTTGTCGTTTAGTTGTCATACGGCCATTGTGATTTTTAAACGTTAAAAATTTATGTATACTGAAATATTGTAATTAAATTAATTAACGTCTTTAAATGCAAATTTTTTAATCTTATCTTTTGAAAAAAAAAAATTTTAAATTGAAAAAAATTATTTAAAGTTCTGATTTAAATTTAAAACAGAATTATAGAATAATCATGCAAGGAATAATTTTTAACAATTGGATTCCAAACAAGTTCTGAATATTTTAAATATCATGTTTCACAAAAAAAAAAAATAAAAAAAAAGTAAATAATGAAATTATTTAAGTTAATTGATTAATTTTATAATATTTACTGTATTTTATATTTTAAATAAAGTTATATATTTAAATATATATATATAATTTATATTTATACTTAAAACATTTATTTTCAAAATATTTATGAAAATAACTGTAAAATATTGTAATTAAAAAAAAAAAATATTAGATGTAAAATATATTGTACTATTTTATATATTATATTTTTATATATATATATGTTGACAGAATAATGCAACATTAGTCTAAAAAAATTTTGGTTTTAATTTAAATATTGAATAACATATAAAAAGCCAAATAAATTCAATTTTTAATGTTACGAAAAAAAAATCTATAAAATATAATATATATATATATATATATATATATATATATATATATATTTTATAAATGAAATATAGTTTTTTTGTTTATATTTATGGGATAAATAATACTCAATTGGAGAGATATTTTTTTTTAAACAAATATTAGATATAATATATATATATATATATATATATATATATATATAAATTATATATGTTTTAAAATATATTTGGTTTCAATTCAAAGAAATAGATATGTTTCAAAACCGAATCCCAAAATTTTCAAATTTAATTAATAATTAAATTAAAAGCATTAGTTTTGTTTCATCTTTTAAGCGAATTTTGGAATAACTTTTTTTTTTAAAAAAAAAAAAAATAAAATGTTTAAAAAAAAAATTATTAATTTAATTAATTTATAATATTTATGCTCTGTAAATTTATATTGAGCACTGTTCTGTAAAATAAAAATATCAATAAGAACACCGGATTATATATTAATCTTTTTTTTTTTTCTTTTTGTTATAATATATATATATATATATATATATATATATATATATATAACATTAAATATCAGACCATTGAATAAAAAAACACGGATATAAACATCATTTACATGGTCCCAAATGTATTCAATATGAACCTAAACGAAATATAAATACCAAATATGATAAATAAGAAAAATTTATTGATATAAAAGACTTCTTCTCCGGTCCTATAAAACTCTATTTTATATCCGGGTTTTTGTATATAAGAATTGTAAAAATCTTCATTTTTTATAATCCAATCATATCCCATTATATGCATATATATAATATTTATGATATATACTATAAATATGAACAAAGATCATTGCAGACGGTTTAATCAGGCAAATTTGTTAAAAATTTGTTTTTCTGACAGCATAACTGTGGTTCTTGAACTTTGTTGACAGATATTAGTTCAGTATCTTATAAAAATGTTTTATCTAGAGAAATTCAATGGATTATAAAAATCGAAAAACATTATTATTATTAACGCAATGAACAAGGAAAGATTTTCTCATAAAGCACGCTCAAAGGCTAAAAGAATATATCAAATTTTTATGAATAAAACAGCTATTTTTTATTCTGAAATGAAAAGATTGGTAAAATATTCAGCTATGAAAAACCCTTTATAATATTATGAATTTTCAATTCTCCTTCTTGAAAAATCGACCATGGTGAGATTAATGCTATGTGTTCTCTTTGGTCAAAATGCGAAATTTTCTAACCATTTTAATATAAAATATTAAAACTGATTTAAATTAAAACTTCAAATCAATATATATTTACCTGAATTTATTCAAATTATTGGGGAATTTAAAGGTTTTAATTTATATTAGTAAATTCAAGATTAAAGGAAAATCTTTATTTAATATAGGAGGAAAATTTACAATTATTTAATTAAATAATAAAAACATTTTACTAAACAAATTTTTTTAATTGATTTTTTTTTTTTCATATTTTATAAAATTCCAATTGAAATAAAATTTTTTTTCAACGTTCTGTGTTGGATCAAATTTAAATCTTTATAAAAAAATTTTTTCTATGGGAAATTTTTCTATATGTGATTTTTTCCTGATTATTTTTAAAATAAATTCAAAAATTTTTGGTTTTCTTTTATAAAAGAAAATTATGTTACCAGTGGTTTATATGAATTAAAAGCATTATTCTTTTATTTTTCAATATATATTTATTTTTATTTTTATTGCTAGATAAATAAATTTGAATTATTTATTGATTTCTTTTTGATCAATAAAAATATGCAGTTGATTACCCAATCTTTTTTTCTTTTTATTGAAGATTTATGTTATAAAATTTAAAAATATATATAACTGGTTATATAAATATAGAATTTTAATTTATTTAATAATATAGATTAAAAAATATTATTTAAAAATTAAATTTTCTATATTTTTTTTTTTTATTTAATTAAAATTGTCTTGATTTTTCAATATCTCATAGTCATTTTATGGTTATTGTTTTTCCATATTTTTCATATCCTATTAATTTTTTTCATTTTTAAAATCCAATAACTTGAATTTCATAATTTATATTTTATATCATATAATATTGGGAAAATTTTATTTTTATATTTTTCAAAAAAGATATATTTAAATTTTTATTAAAACCTTCTTTCTCAAAAATTAATCACTGAAAATTTATGGATGATTCATTTATATTAATGATTTAATTTTTTTTTAATATACCTGTTTAATGGCTAACAGTGTTTTGTAAACAAAATTTTTTTTTTCATTTTTTTTTATATAACTTTTTTGGGGGGGTTCTTCTGAAATTTGAATATTGCAAGTTTCCATGACAAAAAAACCATGCATGCTTTTATCTATTTTTCATATATTTGACACTATTGAGGGTTATGAAAGGGTTGCGAAAAAAAAAAAGGCGAGAATTAATTTAGGTGATAAGAAGCTATCACGAAAAGACACTGAGCGATGTTATTTTTTTTAACAAAGAAAAGTGGTAAAATTTTATTTTCATTAGCGAAGATCTGAAAGATAGGAAATTCGGATTTCGGATCGGATTTAATTTAATTTATGTTACGACAGAGCGAATAAAAGATAGCAATCTGCCCATGGCAATAATGAAAATTTCAAATTGGTCAAGTGGCCTACAAAACAGAATGCTAAGAGATAAAATTAATTAGGTCATGCACTGACCGAGAAAAATGTCCGCTGGACCACCCACAAAGGGAGAAAGAAGGAAAGATTAAACCATTAACTATCTGCGGAGATATCATTTGGTTTTTGGAAAAAGCACCTGTTTATGTGTCAGAGCTGGACATGATAAAAAAAATTTTTTTATCGGAACGGATAATTGGCGACAGGGCATTGAAACGTCCATTCATTTGACCACCCATGATGATTTTTTGGCGAAAATCTCGTTGACGAATTCCAGATGACATTCGGTTAAGTTAAGATAAGAGACCACACTACGAGTCGTTTGTTGTCGGGAAAAAGAAAAAAGAAAAAAAAAAAAAAAAAGAAGATAATTTTTTTTTTCTTTGAGCGATTTTAAACAAACAGTCCACGCTGCTGAGCGTTCATTGGCTGAATGGTGGCGTGAGCGGTAGGCGAAGGTAAACATATGAAGAAGGAGGGAGGCCTGTTGACGCCCCCCTGAAGGGATCGGTGTGAGATGCCACTGTGAGAGAGAGGGAAACCTGTTGACGCCCTCTGAGGGGATTGGGTGAGATACCAATATGAGAAAGGAAGAATTTGGGAGGACGATTCCCTTAAAACCTAGAAATTAATGGACTTCCAAAAATGGAAAGTAATAAATTTTCCTGACCGAAAACAAAGAAAATCCTTATTGTGGATTTAGAATTATCAAGGAACCTCAAACCCCGACAGGCCCCACCCGGTTTTGGTCGGCGTCCATATAAGCAGAGTCGCAGCGTAGAACAGACAGGCAAACAGTTGGAGCCAGTTCAGGAGTTGAGTTGCAGTTGAGACAGAGCAGTTGAGCTGTGAGCTCTGAGACCCGCCTCGCAGGAACCTGACTGACTGAAAGATCCACGCAATCTCGACCTCAACTTCTAACCAA
The DNA here is from genome assembly GCA_903632075.3 of Acanthosepion pharaonis. Lineage (NCBI taxonomy): Eukaryota > Metazoa > Mollusca > Cephalopoda > Sepiida > Sepiidae > Acanthosepion > Acanthosepion pharaonis. The sequence goes on from CAHIKZ030001888.1 coordinate 434,517, forward strand.
GAACAATTTATTTTTGAAGAACGACTTAGACTCACACCACCAAAACAAGTTTTACGAATATCGCCTGAAGATACACCAAAAACCAGTTTCTTTGAAAAAACAACTTAAGATGTTAAGACTCGCCTAACAAACACAAAGTGTCACGAATCCATATAAGCGGTTTGGGAGAAAGATGCAGTCCTGTATTCAGCAACCAGATATAAAATATTGTTGTTATTCTTTTTTAACACATTTGAACTTTTCGAGTTGTTATTTTATTTTCTTTTACATATACTTGTGCGGTATTACCCTTGTTCGGACTCGACTTGCATTACGGCCCGGCGACTGATTGATTTCGTCTACCTAAGATCAAATCACAACGTGGGTAGGTTAGACTAGAAATCAAAGCAGTTACTTCGGTAACCAGACGTTGGAGGCGAGCTGGGAACGACAAGGCTGATACCGAATCTAACCAGATTCCCATCCGAATCAGCAAAAGGTTAGAACGTCACATTTGGTGCCGCGACCAATACCAAGTCACATTGGTCGTCACAGGACAGGATAGGTTATAGGCGCCATATATAAAGTATATATATATAAACAGACTTTCCATAATATATGTATATATGATATCATCCAAAAATATATATATATATATATATATATATATACCAATTGTTATATATATATAAAGTTAACATCTTCTATTATATATATATAAATTGATGGCGATATAATATTATATTTTATATATATATATATACACCACAATAAAATTATATATATATAATATATCTTATTTTATTATGTTATATAACATATTTTGATCAAATTGAATAGTATCGCATCGTTATCCATCTAAGGATAGTAGAAAATTTGTCTTCCAGTTTAAACCAAATTCAGATTGCATGAATAATAATCTTTTTTTCCTATAATTCTGGGCTGTTTTTAGTTCTAGCCACGCGTTATCTTTAGGAACTTAAAAAATAAAAATTAGATTTTAAAATTCTTGCTTAAGTTTGGTAAACTTGAAAGAAAATCAATTGGTCTTCGAAAATTTTGTTGGATTTTTAAGGCCAATCTTAACTTGTTTCATTTAATTTGACTTTTGAAATTTTCTTTGATCTTAGATCGTTTACCTGGGTTTGAACATTTATCTATCTGGGGCCCTAATTGAAGATATGCAAAAAAAATTACACATATACAATTTAAACAATCCCCCTTTTTTAATATGTTCCAGATGAACTTCTGGGCGTAAAATTCTTTTTTATTATTTGTGAAAAAATGTCTTATTTTAGAAAGATAATTTCGATCCAAAACTCTAATCATCCTTTTTATATAGACAGAATCAGAGCCTTCTGGACTGCTATTTTAACCCATTAATTAAAAACAGTATAAACAGCCAAAGATTATTTTTGCAAAATAGTCCCATTAGGATATGTGGCTAGCTTGAATTGACCATTGTTTAATTTCCATAAACTGTTGTCAAAACGAACCTGGGGCTGGTATGCCATTTATTCAATTCCCTTCCTTAAAATTCAATTAAGAATTGTATCAATTAACAATTGTATGCATTATATTCACTTACCTTTCCAAAATTAACTTGAAAATTGTTTGAATAATTCAAAATAAAAAAAATTTTTTTGGCAATCGAATTGGTAAAGATGTATCAAGATATTGAATAGAACACCGATTGGATGCATTTGTCTCATGGAAGCCTACAAATAAAATAAAATAAATTAACAAATTATTAAAACTCCTTTAGTTTTTAATTTTGATTGTCTGATAAAAATTTTTAGCCGTTCCAAAGATGGAATTTGGTAGAAAAAAACAAAAACGTATAAATTAATTCAATAAAAATTGTTTAAAAATTCTGGTAAATTTTTGAGAAATTTTAAATAATGAAACTAACATATAAAACCTGCAAAAACGTTAAAAACATATACAATCTAAAAATTAAAAAGGATCAAAAGATCCATTAAGGAAATAAATGTCTTTAACAAATTTAAATGAAATAAAATACAATCTTCCACAATTTATATGAAATTTTTCAGAAAAAACAATATTTTCATGAAAAAAAATGGGTGAAGTTTATAAATATTTCATTGTTTATGAAGAATATTACCCCACATTTTTATTCTAAAATAAATATAATTTCAAAATAGATTAACTAAAACCTCTCTCTTTTTTTTATGGGTAATTCATGTGTTTGTAAATGTAAAAAAAGGAAACCTTAATGATTTGTTAAAAGAAAAATTTTCTGCAAATAATTGATAAGTTGAAAACATTACGAGGAATAAATAACTGATGAAAAATTTTTTTTATGATTTGACAAAATTTAGCAAAGGAAAATAATTTCATAAATAAAAAACCAAACTTCATTTAAAAATATTGTTACAAAAATCCTCAAATAATCTTTATAAAACAAATCATTTATGTTTAAATTTGATGTTATGATTAGAATGATCTTGACGTTATTGTTTTTTTTTTCCACCTTTTGTTTCTTAGAATGGGACTTTTCAATCTCCAATTCCCCTCAATTTAAAAACATATAAAAGGGTTGCACGGGCCGAGAAAATGTTCTTGTAATTCATCCAGGTCACTTTAAAAAGTTCCAAATCTTTCAGATTTAAATGTTCAGTTGTTTTCCACATGTCATTGAACCATTGACAATTTCTCAGTTGAAATTTTAGAAAAGATGTAGTTCTAGAATCAAATTTGAGTGGTTGGACGGAACCATTAAGGTGACAGATGGCACAGCAAATAAAAAAAAAAATGAATTGAAATCTCTCAAAAGACTGAGACACCATTTCACAGGTAATGGTGACGAAAAAAGATTATAAATAACAGAGGAACTGATATCCCATTATCTATTTATTGGAAGTTAGAACAGTTACAAAACATTAAAGAAATTACAGGGACCCAATTCGCTGGTATCAGAATGAAAAAAGAGATAAATGAAATAAGGTATTGATATATAGGAATTAGGTTTGAGAACAGTTAACATCACGGAAATTGAAATAAAGGGACGATTGAAAATTGAGTAACAATTAAATAAACATAAATATATATATTAATCAGGTCCGAATAGAATATAGCAAGTGAAAACTCAGAATAAACAGATACAAAGGGTCGGAAAAAAATGGTCAAGAATGGTGAAATTTATTTTGTTTTAACCAATTGAATATATATTAAAATCATTTAGATAAAAATTTTATTACAATATGAATTTGATTCAGAGAGAAAAGGTGCCTATTTAATGACTTGTCTCACTAAAGGAACTGATTATTATCTTTCAAAAATTTAAAATTTATTTTTTTTAGGTGATCCTTTAAATTAATTTTTCTTCGTTTTTTTATATATATTACGAAGGGGAACAGAGGGGTGTAATGGTTGCATGTTTGTCTAAAAAACAATTACGAAAAGTAGTGAGTTCGATCCTCAATCGATGCCCCTACTTTCGGCACAGTTTACAGGGATATTTGAAAATACTGAGGTGGTTAATGGTTCAGTTAAATGCAGAGTAACAATTTCGTCTGAGAACATTGTTTTGGGAGGGTCAAACATGTAAAATCACTGTATTAGAAAAAATAAAAAAAAATTATTTTGCACTTCGTTTTTACTTGATTACAATGAAAGTTTACAATGTCGGAGAAAAGCCCAAATTTTGATTTTTCGTTAATTCACCCCAAATCGAAAAAATTGTTTAGACTGATTTTCATTCTGTTTAGGCTGACCTAAAGACACCATGCAACTATTTTAGCGAGAAAAGTGCTCTCCAACCAGGTGTTGACCACGCCGAATCAATATTTAGTAAAATCAACACAAAATTCTCCTAGAGCAAGTGTACATTTTTAATTATAGCCAGTTAGGTTGACTTCAACGATCACCCAAATGTGGGCCCTTTGGGTCTGCTAACAAGTGTGGGTTCTACGTTCGCGCCATTCGATAAACAAGCGAAAAACAGATTTTTTATTGTAAAATTCATGATGAGTACCTCGAATATCATCTGCCCCTTCAAAATTAAAATAACTTAAATTTTTTGGTTAAATTTTATTCTCAAGAAATATTCTGAGGGTAAAAGTGGGCAGTGAGGAAAGCTAAATAAAATTTTAGTACCTTTCTAGTGACAGTTTTTTTAATATTCTGCCAACGCTATCTTTGCATTCAGTAACAATAGTCAATTTTTTTAAAAAAAAGTCTCTTTTAAGTGTGATTTAGGAAGAACGGCTAACTCATACCAAATTGGTCTTGGAGAAGAAATTTCAAAACTAAAACGTGATTTAGATTTGTAACTTGGAAGGAACGGGTTAAAAAAGCCCGGTGCAAAAACAAACAAAACA